>BMAU01020230.1:0-524167 GCA_019973935.1 Trichonephila clavipes | reverse complement strand
TGACTGTATCTGCAATTATTTAACAATTAGTTTCAGTCTATAATATATTCTTTAAATATTTATAATTAAATTATCGTATTGTCACCCAAAACAATCGTGTATAGAAAATTTCAGCACATTTGAGCGCTTTAAAATGTATTTTATTAATGATTAAAAATTTGGACAGGATATATATATAGGGAGATTGTGAATTAATAGCGGAAACTGAAAAATAGATTTAAAAAACTTGAACTATTTTTATGTAAAATTCTGAATAAAATTGCCTGTTTCATCTCTTAAAGAAGACTTTAATAATTCTTAAGTATTAATAATGAATTTGAATAAGAATTTCTTCAATGATAAAGTCGTACCGGTGGAAAAATTTTTCATTCATTATTTATAGAAATTTCAAATTAAGAGAGAATTATAACGTGTTTACAAAGTCGAAAATTTTATTAATTATTAAAAAAGTTATGTAAGAAGAAAGAATATTGTGTAATTTTTATATAAATATTGAGATGAACACAAACAATGTACTCTATCAAGTTTAAATTGATCTCTTATAACATTTGGAATTTTTTCAAGTTTGCTGTTATTGCTTAGAAGTATTTAATTCAACCTTTCAAGTGTTTAAAAAAAGAAATTCTACCATTGAACGATTTTAAACACCACCCTTAAATGCCGTTGGCGTAAATATACGTCTCCTCAGTGGTGCGTTAGATACCCCGGACGTATATATACGTCTTTCAAAAGAATGAACTTTTCTTTTCTTTCTATCAGTAATAATTATTTCAAGGTTTGGAAGGCAGTAAAATGACATTGACAGTGTTTGCGATGGACTCGCATTTTTCAGAGAATTTTTTTATTTATTCCTTTCTTTCCCCGCCCAATATACCACGCGTGCTTAAGTAAAAATCGGTGGCACTGGATGGCGATCGTGTAACTTTTAATCTGCTTTTAAGGGGTTACAAACTGTTATGAGTATCTGTAAAATGCAAACGCAGTGCGTAAAGCTAAATATTTCTTGCGTAGTGTGTCATAACAATAAAAACTTTTATTGTATTTACGTTTATAGCTAATGAATAGTCTCATGCACATGTAACATATATAATTTTTCTTTTTGGATATTATTTTCCAAGTTTGTGCCAAATACTTATAAATTCCATTAACCGTGACCAACACAATCTGGTGGAAACGATACGCATGAGAAGTCACGTGCTTCTATTTCCACTTTTTTTTATTGTAGTGCTTTATTCTGACAATCTGAGAATACTAAAGATCGAGTTTCTGATCAGCGACTGTTTCACATTCGCGCGCTTTTCTTTATTTTTATATTTCTTCTTAACCTTTGTTTTTGGTAGTATATCTTCATTATAAACTTCACCATTTCAACTGTTACTCATAAATTGATAGTTCAACTTAAAAATCCCTTCAGAATAAAATAGATCAAACTTACATTTAATTAAACAATTAATCATAAAAACTGTTAATATACACTGAAAATTTGAATAATAGCCGCTAAAGTTTATTCCACGGACGCCGTTTATTCTTAAAATCACTTAAAACAGGGGTGTTCAACACGCAGCCCGCCGGTACGTAAGTTGCGGCCCGCTGACCCTTTTGAAAAGTTTTTAAATATCAGATTTTTACAGTTTTTTCTTTTTGAAATTTATTTTAGGAGAAATTTATATATATATATATATATATATTATATATATATATATATATATATATATATATATATATATATATATATATATATATATATATATATATATATTCTATATATCTATATATATATATATATATCTACAATGTATTTGCCTGTTTCACTGTTCTTGTTTTAAAAAATAAATCCTTTTTGATAATATAAATGTCCATTAGATTAAAAATTGATTTATATTTTATCAAACAGTTACGTTTGATTTTACTATAGTACTCTTTAAATAAATTCTGAATTACACTATGCATATCACTTTACACTATGGATGGTACATGATTCTCTGTGTGTGTGCGCGCGACTTTCGTTTCTCATACTCCTTTTCTGTTTGGAGTACCCAAAAAGCAAGAGGTAGTCTCTCTCTCACACACACACACAGAGATGTTTTTTAAAGTTTAAAAAATATTCAGAACGGTAAAGATAAAGGACAATGTATACTTAATCGTTTACGAATGACAGCACTATCAAATTTCAACAATGAGCAACGAAAGATCAATTCAATAGGAACACCGTAATTTTCAAGAAAATGGCATCTCTCTGTAATATTTTAAACATTATTTGATCATTGCATTATTATATTATATAAACATTATTATATTATCTTTGTCTGTATACATGAAAAATAATGAAAACAATAATAATAATTCATTCTGATTTAAATTTTCACTCCAATAAATGTTTTTTGTTTCCAAATCTTATATAAAGGTACGTATTTTAATGTGCGGCCCGCGAGATTATAATGTTTTTCCGAAGTGGCCCGCAAGGTTATTTGGGTTGAACACCCCTGACTTAAATGATCAAAATGATCTCCAGAAAATTAATAATATCGTGAAAATACAGTCGAATATCCATATTACGAACCTATATATTGCGAGTTTTTCTCTATAGCGAACTTTTTCTGGAACCAAGAACATTTCACGACTTTCTTCGTAAAATATCCTCCCACAATAACGAAGTGCATTTTCTATGCAACGAACTTTTTCTCTTGTAATTCAGTTTTTTTTCTCCCCTTTTTTTGAGTATTTCTGAACATTTCAAGTAATTCTTTCTTTTAACCCGTTTTATGGTGATCATAAATCTTGAACTGGTTTTAGTAGTACCTAGCTCGCCGAGAGCTGTAGAACTCTGGGCGTGCCTTTAATCCCTAGTAAGGCAACCTTTAATCACTACCATCTAGTTCACTGGAAACACCTTCGATATCCCCTTTCACCTTCAGTGGGGTTGTCTCGTGTTCTTGAATTAGTATCCATTCATTTATAGTGTTGATCACTCGTACTGGTAACATCGTTTCTAGTATCTCGAAAATGTCAATACGTAAGTAAGCTTGAGCATCAAAGAAAAAAATAATCCTTCAGGAAGTGGATAAAGGCATCAGAAACTTTCCTTGCAGTTTTTCTTTCTTTCTTTTTTTTAACTAAGATGCATAAAATAAATATTATTAATTTACAAAAGGTGTGAATAATTACTTTTTTAAATGTATAGTGTGAATGAATTTTTAAAATAGATTTTTTGTGGTTTTTAAAGAAAATTGAACCTCACTTAAAGCCTCGACAGATTAAACGTGCATCATCAAGGCGAGTCTTCAGTGGCACTAGGGTTCAAACCTGTGACTCGACAATACCGTCAACGAGCTTGTGGCCTTGACCACTCGGCTACCGCGGCGGCATTTAACAAAAATGAATATTGACTTACCGTAAAATCCGGCGTATAACGCGCACCGGTGTATACCGCGCACTCATATTTTCAAGCAGCATTTTTTTAATTTTTAGGTATATTCGCCGTATAACGCACACCCCCTTTTTTACGAATAAATCTGAAATATTAGTATACATTGCTCTTATGTTTTGAAGTCATTTGTTCGAGGTATTATCCAAGGATTTTTGAAAAAAATAGTCTACTTCTATAGAACTACATCTCTTTTAGTTCATAAAGCAAGTCATTTCTTTTAAATAAACAGTATTTCGATACAAATAGAAGTAATTTTTTTTATGTTCATCTCATTTGTTATTTTTAAAGCTATCGTTTTTATACCCAGCGTATAACGCGCACCCTTAAATTTCTATCTTATTTCTTGTGTTAAAAGTGCGCGTTATACGCCGGATTTTACGGTATGTCGCTTTACATCTCGCATCAATCAATTAAACAAACTGGTTTGTTAATTCCGAAACTGAAATCTCATATTTTCAGTCATTTGAATTATAAATATATTCTCTATAAGGAGGGCGATTCTTTCCGAAAAAAGATCGATTTTTAAATCGATTCGAATCGTAACCTGATAAATCGATTCACAAAAACATCTAAGCTTTTTAAAAACAACAGTCTGTCAAGTCTACTGAAATCCAAGCGGTTCCACTCATCCCTTGCGATGTTGCCGGCAATCGAAAAAAGGCACTCACAAGGAAGCGATGATCCAACGATACTTATAAATCATGGCTATCGAGTGAACGTGTTGATAAATAGAATTTTTGTGTTCCTGCCAGTAAATTAATCATTTAACCACCAACACCGTAATATAATGGGTTTTAAAGATAGTACATACAAATAATTGAAAACAATTTTATGATTTTTATCAAAACAGAAAAAAATCGAATGTCGATTTTCTAGGATGAAATATCGATTCACTGAATCGATTCAGTGCTACATATCGATTTAAAAGATCGAATTTTTGGCTGAAGAAATCGATTCTGCGATTAATAGATCTCAAATCGCCATCCCTAATTCACTAAACTGGATGCGTTTTCTCCAAAAGATGTATTCATGTAGAAAAAGATCTTTTTGAATTAGAAAGAGATGGTAACAAGGAATCTCCAAATAAGTCTAATTATATTAAATTATTTTATGTGTGAATGTAATGATCAACTCTAATTTCAATTTTTACACTATATTGTTTTTTGGAGTTCGTTTTGATTCGGTGACTTTCAATTTTTTTTCTCGGTATGCTTTTTGGTCATGTAAATCCCCTTGATCATGCCCCTTGATCCTTGATTAAAATGTTAATGCTACTAGATAATTCTTAATATTATTGAATTTCAGACTGTAGCATTTTAATTAATGCCCCTGATTTTTCTTATTTTTTATATGAGAATTCATTTTTGAAGGGATAACTTCTTTAGGTGCGTTTTGCTGTAGAGTGAACTTGAATGATGCGTTTTAAAAAGCCAAGGATTATTACACTCGGATTGGTAACACTCGTAACAATGGTAACAATACTACTGAATCATTTGGGTTTACTGAGTCATGTATCGGTGAAATTTGTGCAGCGAAATGTAGAGCAAAAAAATGCACAAATAATTCTAATGATTACTATTTATATTTCACCAAATCAAAGTGTATAGAAAATTATCGAATTCATTCACAAAAATTTAGTTGCCCCTACACTGTACCCCAGATCTTCTGAACAAATTGCCTATTATTTTAAGTGTGGGGATTTTATTATAGATTTTTCAAAAGACAAATCATACCCTTAGTACATTTTTTAAAATCAAAATTCAATTTATTTATGTCAAATGACCCAAATGAAAGCACGACAATGTTCGGAATAGCGCAGGACGGAGTTTTTTATAGATATTTAAATAATTTTGAATCTTAAGTACTTATAACCTATTTCAGCTATCATAAACCTATTTTTTCCTTCTTAGGATACAATTAATTCACAAATGTGATTGTATATTTCGCAAAAAATATTAGTTTATGAGTACAGACATAGAAATAAATAATTTTATACGAACAATACTAATATCTCCTTGTTTTTTTTATTCTCCTAACTAATCCCTGAAATAACATTACAAAATTTGAAGTTATCACTTCTATCGTAAGCACACACACTTTTTTTAAAAAATTTTTAATTATTTTTTTATTTTAGAGTTAAATACTGAAATCCTGTTTGAAAGAATGTAAATACTATCGATATAATACACAGTGCTTTTCCTCACAGAATACTTCTTTTGTAAATACTCTTCTTCAACATGTTACACGTATAATTTTGTATGTAGACACTGGGAAATTATATTAATGCTATTTTCTTATTTATTAAGATACTATTCGTGCATGTATTTTTCCTGTAATACTTTACGGAGAGCTAACTCTATTACTGCAAAGTCAGTTTGCTACTCCATTTACTGCTCCCTTTTCTAAACTGAATTATAAATCTGCTTTTTCGTGCAAAAATGCTGCGTAAATATTTCGTGTGTTGCTTATCTGCATGAATTTTCAGAAAAATTTTCTTTCAAATCTGCTTGCCAAAGAATTTATTTTCGGAGTTAATATAACATTGTTACAATTAATTTCATGCCAGCGTGATATAATGCTGATGCTTTTTAATATGCATTTCTTCAATAAATAAATATTGTAGCATAATCGATTAGATCCATAGTTGTAACTTTATCGATACAATTCATAATTGAAGCTATATCAATACGGTACATAGTTGTAGCTTCATCATTGCAATCCATAGTTGTAGATTTATCGTTGGCATATTGGCATATCGTTTCATTGTTGTAGATTTATCGCTACGATCCACGGTTGTAGCTGTATCGATACGTTCCACGGTTGTAGCTGTATCGATACGATCAGTGGCGTAAAGGAAAATATTAGGCCCCCTACAAAGTCAAGCTTTGAGCCCCAAGCCCAAATACGTATTTGCGTCAGTCAGAGTTTGGGCCCCTAGAATCCCTGCCCCACAACTTGGAAGTGTACATTACGCCATTGAATACAATCCATAGTTGTAGCTTTATCATTACGATCCACAGTTGTAGCTTTATCATTACGATACACAGTTGTAGCATTATCATTACAATCCACAGTTGTAGCTTTATCATTACGATCCACGGTTGTAGCTTTATTCTGAAAAGGAGGAATTAAGTAACGGTAACTTTAAGAAAATGGAATTGAATCTAATTTCAGAATTTTCCTTTAGTTATGTTAAATGAAGCTTATGATTTTGGAAGCGAACTCTGATTTTATAAAAATAATGTATAAGTTTATGCAGTTCAGAAAAAAAAAATCTTAATATAAATGTTGATTTATTTTTAAAATAAAAAACATGAAGAAATATTTGAACAAGAATAAAATTAATACTCCCTCACTAACATTCTTCAACCACTACATTTCATACTTCCTGAGAAATATTGTACACCGTAATTACTTTCTAAAATGGCCCCGAGATTAAACGTCAATCACTCTAGTTTCGTTTCAAGAAACATTTCATTTAGAAAGTGTAAATAGCCCTTCGCTCCGATAAGTAAATTCAAATTTATGCAATCAATTTCATATAGAAATTTCTCTAGCTTCGAATCTAGCGGGAGAGTATTTAATATCAAGCGCTGACCAACTTCAGTGAATCCTTTAAATATGCAGCGATTAATACTGAATCGTAATAAAGTAAGTTTCATTTACGATTTCGGTTTGAATTTCAAAAATACGTAGATACTACAGACAATATACGGATTTTCGATATGTTTTAGGATCTACGTGGAATTAACTTTTTTTATTTCTTCATTTAGTATTAAATTACTATGTTTTGAACTTTATTTAGTTAGTTACATTACTTATGCTTCGAGATAACGTACATTCATTTCCTAAAATATTTTATTTAAATATGTTGATTACTAGTTGCAAACATAATGTACTTTACTGCAGTCTAGAACAGGAAATAGCCGCCCATCAGGTATTGTGGTTAGTGACTGTGACTGCTGGGCCGTAGGGCATGGATTTGAATCCCGGAGAAGGTATGAATGTTTGTAAATGTATAGTGCAAGGGTATCAAACTGACAGGCTAACTTGGACCAAACAAACCAGGTTTAATTTTGAGTGGGCCTAAAAAAATCAATATTCATAGAAATGTAAGTTTATTTTGAAAAATATATTGTGATAAGCATAAATATAAAAGAATAAGTCACAAATTTAATGTTTACGTCCTGACACTTGGCATCTTTTCTCTGCTACTATCTTTCCTATTCTTGGAGAAATTTTGGTCTTTTGTTATGTATTATTGTGTGCTGGCTGAGCTGCAAAAATGTTTGTTGTGGGTCGGATGCGTCCCGCGGGCCACGAGTTTGACACCCCTGATATAGTGCCTATGCAACATGGGAGCATTCTAAATATTCGTCGAGCCGCAAGTTCTCATGAGATGTTGCTGGAAGGGGAATAAAGGTGGGAGGCCCTTGACCACCGTCCAGGGTGCCTCCGTCAAAACTGAGGGTGGAACTTAGCCATATTGTACTGTCCCAAAACTACGGATAATGATAAGCGTAATATTCTATCCCCCTTGTCACGATGAATTTCGTGGCCTTAATCTGACATCGTTCGATCAGGTGGTGTTGGCGAGCTCGGCTTTGTTGAGATCGCCAAGATGCCAAAAAGGTTACTAGAAAAACCTCGCTAGAGGCTGTCCACTTATTGTTGTGTAGGAGAGAGGGTCGCTTTTTCTTCGTAATCAGCGGGATCAAACGTCCCCCATAATAAACATTGGATTGGAAACGCAGCTTTGTTGTTCTTGAGTTTTCGTTTTTGTACACCCCTCTCTTCCCGCCACAGGTGGCATCAGCAACAACTTCCACAACAATGGATTGTACTTCCATTTTTAGTACGTGGGCAACATGTCATGAGTTCGAAGACTCGCCTTGTACTGAGGCTAATGCACGAAAAATCTGTTGTGGCTCAATGTCCTTCCATCGGTGTGGTGTGGAAGCTTGGAGGGAAGTAGCAACTCAGATGTCGTCCTCGTCACTTGACCGTGGTTCAAAAGTACGAGGTCCGTCACCAGTAGCTCTCGTGTTGCTTTATAGTGCAACATTTCTAAAACTTACTCTCACACAGTTTTAGAAAATACACGAGATAAAAGTGGAGGAACCTTTAGGTCTTCTGTACTCTTTTATATAAAAATTAATGCGTTCAAGTATTGAAAGCAAATTATTTTATTTCTTTCACTATATTAGTTCATGTTTATTCAATTGTATTTGATACTATGACTTAGCATCAGATGCAATCAAAACATCATTAAATTATGAATAAATACTCTGTGTGACGGCTGCCACACTTACATGACGCCTTTTGTGCTCATATTTTTCAGAAATAAGTGATCAAAGTATACAATAGAATCTATTAGGATATAGTCACCCAAAACTTGAATTTAATCGATATTTCCGCATTTTCATCCCAGCTGGATAAAGTTCGTACTGCAATTTTAATAGTAACAAGTAATATGAAAAAAAAATTAAGTCTATTCCTACTTATGTCTACAAAGAAAATTTTTATTTTAGCTACTTTTTATTAAATAATTACAATTAATATAAATATGCATATACATATGACAGAATCACAATATTAAGCGGCAAAATAGAAAGTGAATTTGCTTGCAATTTTCCATTTTCCTTTCAAAAAAGGGGTGATGGATTATTATTTTTGTTTGTTACTATTTATTCGCTTTTTATTTTTTTCGTTTCTAATTCATGGAATTGACGGGGGTCTATAATTTATCTTTCTATCCATCTCTTGTAATGTTTCATTATTGCAAGGAACTTTTCCAGTGAGTTTCGAGCAGTCTAGTTCTTCAATTCATAGTTCATCTCATAGTTTCACACGACTCAAGGCGACATATCCTTGAGCTGTGTTCCCTCCTTGACACACAAGGGGAGGACACGACTAAGGAAATTGATTAAGGGACGAGACTTTGTGTAATAGTAGTACTCCTTTAGGGTGTTCAACCCTCAATGTAATTCCACCGAATGGCCAGTTCATTCGGAGAAAATAGCCGTCGAAATTCATGCTTAGCTTTTATATATATACAATTAAATTTAAATTATCTCCAGCGACGCAATGGCATAGTTGGTAGAGTATCTATTAACCACACGACTGGCCAAGGTTCGAGTAGTCCGAACGATTTTTTGTTTTATTCTTAAACACATTTAATTATTTTTACAATTAAATAAATTTATGTAAAGAAGGTATATTAAATGATATTTTTGATAATTATTGTGTATTTTAAAAAGTAAAATAATTACTGTAAGTATATAAATATTTATATTTTATAAATATAATTATTAATAAATAATATTTATTATAAAAATATATATTAACAATTAAATGACATTTTACATAAAAATTAATTACAAATAGTTTTATATTATGAAATACAATATATTATAAATAAAATATTATAATATATAAAATATGTTATTATAATTATTTATAAAAAAAACTTTTTAAATAAATTTATTTAAATGTAAAGATAAAATTAATTCAAATTGTAAAGATAAATGCATTTATTTGTAAAGAATTTAAAAAATAAAACCAAAAAAAAAACCGTTCGCGTGACTCGAACCTTGGCCGGTCGTGTGGTTAGCCGATACTCTACCAACTTCGCCATTGCGTCGCTGGAGATAACTAAAATGTAATTGAATAAAAGCTAACCATGAACTTCGAAGGCTACTTTCTCCGAATTGACTGGTCATTCGGTGGAATAACATTAACGGTTGAACACCCTAAAGGTGTACTACTATTACACAAAATCTCGTCCCCAAACAAATTTCCTTAGTTTTGCCCCCCTTGTCAGACTGGAACCCAGAATGAAAAAAGAATCTGAAAAAGAAATTTTTTTCCAGCGATCTACGTGCTTCGCCCCTGATGGTATTTATTCTTATATTTATATTCTGCTAAATATTATATATAAGAAAAAAATCCTCCCATATAAAACTAAAAATAATTAAATTTAATTAATGAACTAATATTTGAAAAAGCTGTATTAACATCAAGTGTCATCCTCTTCAAGTTTAAAAAAATGTATTTGAACTTAAGTGGATGAATAAAACGTATTTATTAATGATTGAGAATTCGAACGAGATATATAAATATATATATATATATATATATATATATATATATATATATATATATATATATATATATATATATATATATATATATATATATATATATATAGGGAGAGTGTGAACTAATAGTAGGAATAGAAAAAGGGAACTGAGATAAAGAGAAAATCTATTATAAACTTAATAAAGAACAGTCCGAATCAGAAAAAAACTTTTCTTGTGTAACAGCAAATTTGAACGGGAAATGTTGATGACCGTTATTAGACCTCATGAGTAGATGGGTCATGAGTGTAACCTATTGTGTGAGTTTTGAATAGGACAGTGTAAGGTCTACCTTATTCCTAAAACTGAACACTGGTGACGCTTCTATCTGAATGTAAAAGAACAAAGAGAACTTAACCAGAGAACGAGCAACGCCAAAAAAAAAACCATTACGAATCTTGGACTGGAGCTAAAATGCGTTTGAAAACGAAAGCAAATCTATAATGTGTTATTTTTAACTACATATATTTGTGTCTGTAGTAAGTGGCTTTATCTTGTGGAAGTAAAAATAATATGTCTATAAAATTCCTGGAATTATTTGTCTCATGACGGATGAATTCGTTCACAGCATCGAACCTACGAATAGAACCGACAGGAAATTACTATCTTATTTCATCCCACTCCACAACGCAGGGAATATTTGAATTTGATTTATTATTTTACATTTGATGACGAACTGTCTATCTGTGCAACTGAAGTTGAGACAATTGTTGATTTGTCGGAGCCAATGAATAGCGATTATGATGCAGAAATTGATAATGAAACTCCCTTCAAAACTATTACATTTTCTTGTTTGAGAACTGTGAGAACACTCCTATCTTTTACAGCAGGATGTAAATGATGCAGTATTTTCTTCTCTGCGTTAAGTCGAAAAAGATCTGCTTCAAGGCAGAAATCAAAAAAATGTCCAAACATCTATTGGTCAGTATTCTAAAATTTCCAATTAACTGGTGCATAATATAAATCGCTAATAGTTTTTTTAGCTGTTGACAGTGACATGACGGAGAATATTTGCTCCACCCCCCAGCAATGTCAGGGTTGGGGTTCACTAGAATTCTGCCCCCTTCCCCGCGATGCAGGAGTTGCGGGAGGGGGGTCGTTACGCCACTGGCTGTTGAATAAAAAATGTGTTTTTATGGATATTTTTTGTGTATGCTTATAGAATTTCCAAAAGGTAAGTGCAAAAAATTTGTCTTTTGTTTGGGCCCCTTTCAAACGAATAACCCCGAATTAACGAACAAAATGTTCGATCCCGATTAGGGATTGCATTATCGTACCAAAAGTCTAATACCAGTATTCGGTATTTTTAAATCTTAATACCGGTTTTAGAAGTTTGAGAAAATAAAAAAATGAAAACACACAGGGCGTTTCTCTCTTTGTTTCATTTGCAAGTTTTATTAGAGAGTGTAAATATCACAAAAATAATTTGTAACTTATAAATTATAACAGTAAATAAAGAATCGCGAAAAGAAAAGGAACATTTTATTTACACTGTGCCACCATATTCTTTTCAAATATAAATAATGAAACCAAACCGAAGTATTATCAACTGACATTTTATGTTCTTAAAGTTATTCTTATTCATTATTATGGGTTATTATTTATAAGTATATATATATATCCGTAATCGTTTGGATTGTCATGGCATTGGTAGATGTTATGAGCAAAATATGGATGTGGTAATTGATATATTAAATATGAAAAGTCGAGCTATAAGATATGGATTGTATTCTTGATAGGAAACTCTTTGGTGAGTTTTTAATGATTTACGCTATTCATTTGTGAATATACTGTGTTTTTAATTAGAACATTCGGTTTTTAGAAATTTTTAATTTGAACATTCGGATTTTTTAGTTTGAACTTTCGGATTTTTTAGTCTGAATTTTCGATTTTTTTAGTTTTGAACTTTCGGATTTTTTTTTTTTTTTGAACTTTCATTTTTTTTTTGAACTTTCGGATTTTTTTGTTTGAACTTTCGAATTTTTTTAGTTTGAACTTTCGAATTTTTTTTAGTTTGAACTTTTTCGAATTTTTAGTTTGAATTTTCGGATTTTTTAGTTTGAACTTTCGGATTTTTAGTTTGAATTTTCGGATTTTTTAGTTTTGAACTTTCGGATTTTTTTTTTTTTTTGAACTTTCGGATTTTTGTTTGAACTTTCGAATTTTTTAGTTTGAACTTTCGAATTTTTTAATTTGAATTTTCGGATTTTTTTTAGTTTGAACAATTTCAGATTTTTTTTTAGTTTGAACTTTCGGATTTTTTAGTTTGATTTTAGATATTTTTTAATTTGAACTTTCGGATCTCAAATATTTTTTAATTTGAACTTTCGGATCTCAGATATTTTTTATACATGTACAACTATTTTTTCCACCTATACAACTATTTTAAAGATGGGTGCATCATCTTGGGCGTTTGATGGTTCACTTATATTATGCACTAAATTGTTTTTAAATTTTAATATTTTAATGTTGTCATATCTTTCAGAATGCGATGGCGAATAGTTTAATTTTTCAAGTATAATGATTTAATTTTAACTTTTTAATTTTTCAAGTATAATGGTTTAATTTTAAATTTTTAATTTTTAAAAAAATTTTTTTAGAAATTTGGATATTTTCCAATTAACTTACCAAGTTGCAATAAGGGGAAGGTTGGCGCCATCAAACTAGTTTAACCCCACTTATCGGTCCTACGTCCGAGATTGCACTTGGATACTTTATAAATTTTTATTTTATTTTATAATTTTTTAATTTTGTTTGAAAACGATGGAATTTTATCTTTTTTATATTCGCCATTCATATTTTGAAATGAGATTTAGTATTATAAGATTCATATATTTCAATTTTTCAATTGATAATTGTGATTGATTTTATATATATATATATATATATATAATGAATTTGAAAAATATTTTGAACCCTAAAGTATGACATGATCGAAATATTACTCACTTTGTTCACAAACACAACCTTGTTCTCACAAATAGGAATATCAGACTACGAGTCCTGCACGTGCGCTGTATCGCTCTGAGCTGTAATAGGACAGTTTTGGCCCACCCCTTGAATGATTCACATAACCTCACTACGATGCAACTTTGTATTCACAGTCTAATTAATTTCGCCCTTTAGGGAGACACAAAAACAAAAACGTGTACTATTTTGCTATGTTAACGATCCCTGAACATATAATGCAGACAATCTAAAAAATTTCTAGTAAACACCGAAAAACCGGTATTTAAACTTGTGAATGCCGGTATTACAAAATTGTACAAATGGCTCAAAATACCGGTATTCGGTATCCCAGTATACCGGTTTTGCAATCCCTAGTCCCGATGAATTCGTTGGTTCACTCCTAGGAGAGCCCACACCCTTGGCGCGAATTTCTTTGGTTGGCGATAATTGTGCCATCTTGGTAACCCTACTTTTTTTAAACACTGCATGTGGCAACACTAACTATTTCTAGCATTTTCGTATATTGTGGGCGCGCATTTCGAATTTCATTTTGTTGTTGGGCTCCTGGCTGGCTGCGTGTGTGTGGGAATATATTTTAGAATTTTTTACTTTGTTGAATGCGAAAGGTAAGAAAGAATTCATTGAATGGTGTATGAAGGAAGGATTGATTGCTTCAAGTTATGAATGTCCTAAATGTAATGATCGGCATGATGTAACATGGTCGGCAATAAAACGCTTTCTTCGAAATTGTACCAGCCACGCCGAATGTATGTTTGACCATTACCTCGCAGAATAAATATGGCGACGCTCACACGATCATTCGCTTAGCGATGAGACCTTTAAAGCTTTTTAAAATCTGTTGTTACGCTGTACACTCCACTTGGAAAAGATCAGCAGTAAGAAAGTAAGTGCTGTTTTTATATTTTTTATCTTAGATGTTTAATTTCTGTATTGTTTACATATATTTTCATTACGCATCCACCTTTTCCCGCTATATTCCTTTGCCGCCATTGTCGGCTTCGCTTGGCGCCATCTTGTTGTGGCTTGGCGCTTTTTTCGGTTTGTCGCCAAGGGTGTGGGCTCTCCTAGGATTTTACCAATTCCTTAAATCGAGGTCCGATTGTATGTAAGAAGGTTCCCACTATAATCGTATAAAAGATTTAAACCAGTAACACATTATTTTTCAACAAAACTAATACGAAAAACACAGCTCTAGCTATTCTTTAATACCCAACTGTGCTAAGGTGAAATATGGAGTGGAGTGAAATATTTTTCGTGTTAAAAGATATTGCAAAAAAAAAAACATATATTCGGCAAAATTAAATTTATTAGAGCACATTTTATTTCCGTAGATGTGTATATATGCATGTATTCAGTGGCGCACACAAGTGTGTGTGGGGGGGGTCCTGGGAGTCCGGACCCACCCCCTAAGCGAGGGGTGTCCAACCCAAATGACCTTGCGGGCCACTTCGGAAAAACATTATAATCTAACGGGCCGCACATAAAAATGTGTACCTTTATACAGTGGCATAACGGAGAACATTTGGGCCCCCCTGCAAAGTCAGGTTTTGGGCCCCCACGTTGAATTTTAGAAAGGGTAGGCAATTGCGTCAGTCTGGCTTTGGGCCCGGGTGTACGTTACGCCACTGCCTTTATATCAGATTTGGAAACAAAAAAAATTTATTGGGAGGGAAAATTTAAAACAGAATGAATTATTATTATTGTTTTCATTATATTTCATGTATACAGACATAGATAATATAGTAATGTGTGCATAATGTAATAATGAAATGATCACACAAATAATGTTTAAAATTGCCACAGTTGCCATTTTCTTGAAAATTACGGTGTTCTTTTTGAATTGATCTTTCGTTACTCATTGTTGAAATTTGATAGTGCTGTCATTCGTAAGCGATTAAGTATACATTGTCCTTTATCTTAAACGCCCTGAATATTTTTTAAACTTAAAAAACATCTCTGAGAGACTGCCTCTTGCATTTTGGGCACTTTAAACAGAAAAAGAGGAGGAGAAACGAAAGTCGCACACACAGAGAATCATGTACCATCCATAGTAAAAGATAAACATAATGCAATTCGAAATTTATTATGAAAGTAATTTACTATAGTAAAATAAAATGTAACTGTTTGATAAAATATAAATCTATTTTGATCTGAAGGACACTTCTACTATCAAAAAGGATTTATTTTAAAATAATTTATTTATATATATATATAAATCCCCTCAAATAAATTTCAAAATGAAAAAACTTTAAAAATCTGACATTTGAAATTTTTTTAAAAAGAGTCGGTGGGCTGCAATTTACGTACTGGTGGGCCACATGCGGCCCGCGGGCCGTGTGTTGGACACCCCTGCCCTAAGCCCTTGATTTTTTTCCGATTGATTACAATTTTAAGTATATAGTACGAAAATTTTAATTAAGTATTTGTTATTAATGATTAATTTTATTAATTAACGCTAATTATTTATTCAATAATTAGTTTTTACTGTGTTTTGTTCCCGAAAATCGACAAAATCAAAAGGAGCATGATACAAGAATAATGAACTTTTGACCCCGGACCCCCTTTGCCCTCCCTTGAAAAATTCCTGTGTGCGCTACTACATGTATTTAATAAAAATCGATGAAACAAAAATATTCACAAAATTTAATGAAACAATACAAAATTTTCAAGATTTTTGAAAAACATTTATTAAGTTTTTGGAGAACAATCTGATATTTTTTCGTTGCATATTCTATTTTAACATCAAATTGTCAATAAATTGTTCGATATATATATATATATATATATATATATATATATATATATATATATATATATATATATATGTCTTCTATTTTTTTTATTAATTCCACCATTAGAATGCGCGTCTGAATATCTGCGCATATTTTTCATGATGTTCCTTCTTTCAGATGACGTGGGAACAGGAGCTGCATTATTCACTTCATTATCGTCACCAGAATCTGCATCAATGATATTTTTTTAGCTTTGAAAAAACTTCCAAATGTTTTTTGTCTGCCATAATTGAGGCTGTACACACATTATCGTCATCTACTGCTTTGGATAATACAGTAGGATAGTCCGATAATACCAAAACTTTTTCAAGCATTTCATTAAATGTCGTTGCGCTGGTGCTTTGTTCATTCCGAGAAGGGAAATCTTTTCGTATTAAGCGACTTTCGTTTGGTATTAAGAGAAAAATGCATGAAAATACACAGTAGTTGGTCGGGACTGTTGTTTTATTTTGTGACAACCGATATTTTGTCTTACGCATTTTCGTGTAAAACGTTTTTCACTGTATTTCCCACAGGGCCTTACATGAACATTAAAAATCAGTTTTAAAATACAGTTGGACTTCTATATAACAAAGTCGCTAAATCCCGGAAAAAAGTTTGTTATATGGAAAATTCGTTATATAGATCTTTTAATATACTTTATAAACCATATAAACAAAATTTTAAATTCACTAACACTATGTTAAAGAAAAATAATTATCCAGGCCTTTTTTTAAATTAATATATAGTTATTTTATGTATCATACCCATCAAAAAAGAAAGAAAGAAAGAAAACCCGCTAGGAAAACAAGAAAAAAGAATGCCGAAGAATTCACTGTATTTTCAATATTAAGAAAATAATTTTATACTAAAACTAATGACAAATTTAAGGACATTTTATAATTTAAAGAATACAAGTAATACTAATCATACATTAGTTTATAACTAGAACACATGGACATGGGACAACTCCACTGAGGGTGAAAGAGAATATCGAAGATGTTTCTAGTAAACTGGTCAATGGGATTTACAGGTTGCACTTCTTGGATGAAACGTCCAGAACTCTATTGCTCTCGACGAGTTATGATCTAATAAAACCAGTTCAAGATTTGTGACCACCATAAAATGTGTTAAAGAGAGAATGACTTGAATTTTTTTTTCAGCAATGCTTTAAAAAAAAGGGAGAACAAAAATTGAATCACAAAAGAAAAAGTTCGTTGTATAGAAAATGCACTTCGCTATATTATGGTTATTTTACGGTTACGGATGTTATTTTACGAAGAAAATCGTGAAATGTTCGAGGTTCCAGGAAAAAGTTCGCTATATAGAAAAATTCGCAATATAGAGGTTCGACTGTATATATAAAAATTCATATTTAAATTGCATGATTCTTTTTTTTTTTGTACAGTGCTTCGATATTCGGTTCTTTTTATGACTCCAATTTAATCTCTTCTTTCTTCCCTCACATCAATGCCTCTAATGGACTCCATTTGAATTCCATAGACTCTCTCAAAAATGCGCATATTTTGAATAAATCAGAATTTTAACGAAGTACATCACTGATAGCAGCGTAATAATCGCCAACTTTTCCCAACTTATGTCGCAATTATTATAGGAAAATGACACTTTTCGAACTATACTTGCAGTTCGTTTTGATTTTATTATTTCTTAAATGAGAGTCGTTTGATAATGCTGCATACATTTGTATAATGTAGCCGCGAATTTTGAAAATCGATTGAAGAGAATTATTTTATCTAATGTTTTAATAAAACAGTTTATGGGGTGTTTTTTTTTTAAATGTGGAAATTTGTCCTGCGATGAAATATTCCGATAATTATTTCTTGCAAGAATTTATTTCTTTTTAATTTTTTGAGTATTTTGTAAAACTTTGGTAAATGTATTAGGTATAATATCCTATTTCAGATAGATCGATGCTAAATATTACAAGGTCCTTCGTTAGTAGCCCTCGTGTGACTTTATAGTGGGACGCTAATATACACTGGTGTGCAAAAATTAAGGACGAGACGGTTTTTTCAATATAACTTTGTACAAAAGCTTTCCAAATCAACACATTTAATACCGTAAGATCCCCAATACGTAAGGACATGTGTAATATGTAAGCAACACTTACTAAAAGAGAAATCAGAGGGATAAAAAGAAGCTTTATTGAAAAAGTAGCACGGAGCGCAATGCGACTGAAGGCCGAAACCTCCCTGTGATGGGTGTCCAGCAAGAAACATCCGGTCTTTAGTAGGGGATATGATCTCCCCTGACTTCTAGGTAGGTTTCACAGCGTCTGCACATGCTGAGAATGAGGGTGTCAATGAATTGTTGAGGCATTGCTGCCCATTCGTCTTGCAGCGCCAATCGAAGCTCCCGAATCGTTACTGGTGGTAAGGTACGAGCTGCCAAGCGTCTGCCTAGAAATTCCCATACATGCTCGATGGTATTGAGATCCGGAGATCATGCCGGCCAATCCATACGTTCAATATCCTCACTCTCTAAGAGCTGTTCGGCAGCTACTGTGCGATGACATGGTGCATTGTCGTCCATTAAAAGGAACTGCAGACCCATAGCGCTTCTAAAAAGACGCACATATGGAAGACGAATCTCGTTACAATAACGGGTCCCGTTGACTGAACCTGCGTCGAAGATGTGAAGGTCTGTACGACTACCAAGCATGATGCTCCCCAAACGAGAACACCGCGACCTCCATACCTGTCCCTTTCAATGATGTTCGAGGGATGATTGCGGCTTCCCTGCTCTCTCCAGATGAGTATGCGATGAGAATCGCTACTCAAACTGAATCTGCTCTCATCTGTAAAGAGTTCTCGTCCCCATTCATTGTCTCTCCAATTCTGGTGTTCCCGGCACCACAGAGAACGCCTTCTTCGATGGGCAGGCGTTAAAGGTACACACCGTACAGGGCGTCGTGCAAACAGACCACCACCGTGCAGTCTTCTGGCCACGGTAAAACGCGATATCGGTCGTCCAGTCGCTTGTGTCGTGTGTCTAGCGATTTCTCCCGCTGTCTGCCGCCTGTTTCTTCTGGCCTGTAAGACAATGTACCGGTCATCTGCGGGTGTGGTTCCTCGTGGACGACCACTACTGAACCCCCGGATAGCTGTTCCTGTAGTTTGAAATTGTCTCCAAAGTCGTGAAACGCTGCTGTGAGCAATTCCGAACTGTGCAGCCACACTTGTCACACTGCGGCCTTCCTCCAACTTCCCAATGATTCGACCTCGGGTAAAAGCATCCAAATGTCGTCTAACAGATTGATTTTTCGCCATTTCTCGCTGAGGCAGCAACTCGGTGTGATTTTAACTGCTATACGGCGTGCAATCTCTTTGCCAGAAATACTGATCTTACACCGACAACATGCTTTATACTACTCAGACACTCCCCCATTACGTCTACCTGCATATCTGCGCATGTGCTACCGTACATCACCTTACTTAATCTCCTGATTGGTGTTTCTGTCCGCTCTGCCTCTTCGTTCAGCCGATATGCTAATTTTTCGACTTCGTCCTTAATTTTTGCACACAAGTGTAACTCTATTTCAGATAGCTTGAATTCTAAAAAACCACAACAAACAGAAATATATATTGACTTTTATAATTCTGGTGAAATTCATTTTAATTTTCGAATAAACAAAAAAGTAATATAAAAAAAATGTTCAAGTCAATTCCTACTTAGATCAACAAAGAAAAATTTTATTTTAGCTACTTTTATTAAATAGTTATTAATATAAATATGTGTATACATATGACAGAATAACAACATTAAGTGGGAATTAATTTTAATTAATTATCGTTAAAGTATCGTATTGTCATCCAAAACAATTGCATCTATAAAATTTCAGTTCAACTGAATGCTTTAAAACGTGAGAAAAAAACATTTTCAAGTTTTGACACAAGTCACCAAAGGTGATGCCTACGCCAAAGGTGATGCCTACGTGGCTGTGTATTTGAAATTCTTTAAATAATTAGTTTTAATCAATTAATTTTTATTAGTTATGATTAAATTATTGTATTGTCATCCAAAATAATCATGTATAAAAAATTTCAACTCAATTGAGTGCTTTAAAATGTATTTTGTTAACAATTGAAAATTCCACCAAGATAAATAAATAAATAGAGAGTGTGAGCTAATTATAAAAATTGAAAAATGAGTTTGTTTTATATTAGTATTTTATTTTTTTCTCTTTAAAAAATATGGTCATGAACTTGTGACTGTCGTTATCTGCTCGAGCACGAGTTCTGATGTCTCAGAAGACCCGCTGTGTTGTGGGACTAGTGTGAGTGTTAGTTCTTCCGTGGCTCAAAGTCCTCACGTTGGCGTGGTGTGGAAATTTAAAGATTGTGATCGCAGCTCAGGTATCGTCCTCCTCACTTTCCCGTGGTTCAAAATTACTTCATCCAAGCTTCCCTTCCTTGTCCGATATGAGTTACATCAATATCTTTTATACAGAAAATGTATTGACTCAAGATGGGTCTCCGTCAGATAAAACGAAAGGAAAGAATTGATTAGCTTATCAAAGTTCACCTAGTGGCCGCAGTAACCGAGTGGTTATGGTCGCGACCTCGTGACCGGATTTTCGAGTCGAAGATTTGAAACGTAGGGCCATTGAATACCCCCCTTCCTCTTGTAAAAGGGATAATGCACGTTAAATCTGTAGAAGCTCAAAATCCTAGTTTATTAGGTTGTAACATGTGAAATGTTCGATTTTTACGGCCTACTTTAAACATCTTTTTATGGAACAAACTTTATGTATCGAAATAAGGACCATTAATTTCATCACACTATTGCCATCTGGAAAAAAAGTTTTTTTTATACCAATATCATAAAGTTCAGCGTTTCTGGAAAAGTGACATACTCATTAAATGCCGTTTCATCATCCCTTGTGTGGCCACGGTAGTCCAGTGGTCAAGGTAACGGACTCGTGGCTGGTGTGTCATGAGTTCGAACCCGAGCAACTGAAGACCCGCCGTGTAGAAAAGCTGATGCACGTTAAATCTGTCGGGACTCAAAGGTCCTCCCGTTGCTGGGATGTAGAAGTTAGGAGAGGAGGGTGAAAGCTTAAGTGCCATCCTCGCCACTTGATCATGGTTCAAAATTACGTGGTCTGTCACTAAAAGCCCTCGTGTAGCTGAATAAGGTGACGTTAATATTTACTCACTCACTCAGCATCCCTTGGATCTTTGAAGCATTTCTCCCGTAGAAAGTTATCTAGATGTTTGAGATAGTAATAATCCGTAGGTGAGAGGTCAAATGAATATAGTGTGTGGTCCAGAGTTTGGTAGCCCAACGCGTCCGACTTTTGACGAAGGATCATTGAAACATGCGGGTTTGCATTGTCATGGAGAAGATTTTGGCCTTTCTTGTTGTCCAGCTGTTTATGTCTAGGTTCCTGGTGCGTTTCATCAATTTCCTTACAATACTCATCCGCTGTGATGGTTTCACTGGGTTTTAGAGAGTTGTGGTGGGTCAAACGGTCACTATAACCTTCTTTTGATAGAATTTTGGTTTCGTGAAGTGTTGCAAGGCTTTGTCGACATCTAGCTGCTGCGATGAATGTTGCCGATTGTCGTACAGAATCCACTTTTCGTCACAATTTGATTGAGAAGCAAATCAGTGCAGATGTTTCAAAACGTTTATTTATTTATTTATTCTCATTCAATTCATGAGGAACCCATTTATCCATTTTTTTAACCTTGCCAATCATTTTTAGGTTACGGGAAAAGATTGTAGGAGTTACGTTTAGCTCTTCTGCGTAGTCTCTTAACAGTATTTCCGGGATAGAGTTCAATTATCGCTCATAGGACTTCGTTGACCACCCAGCTAGTATGGGTGGTTATGACATTCTGCTTGTAATCGAGTAGGCTCGGGTTCGAATCTTGGATAAGGCAAGGATGTATCTTCGGGAAAAGAAGTCAGACTTTCGCCTGAAACGGATTCCCGTCTCAAATGGAAAGCAGCGCACCCCTTCTGTTCTCTTTTGGGATCATTATTTGTAACAAAGTCTGTATTCTTCTGTGATTATATTGTATGTTTCTGTTCATTTATATTTCGAAGTATCCCAGGATGAAACGCACAACAACAGGACTTCGCTGTATAAAATTGTCTCCGACCTACCCCAATCTTCATTTGTGGGACTTTAATCACCAGATTCGAACTTTGCGTACCACTGTCCAGTTTACTGAGCTGGCTACAAATGCAGCATTGATGTTTCTGGCAGCTACTGCAGCATTATAATCACCCTTCCCCACTCATACAAAAATGATACTATAAAATCTCGAGAAAATTCATTCTATGATTAAACATATAAAATTATAGAACATATAAACGTATATCAAATGAGATAGAGCTCGGTTTTTTAGCTTTAAAACGATAGATAATATGTGAATATATCAAAAAGTCTTTTATTAGGAAAAAAAATCTCAAAAGCGCACTGGTAGAAATTTGATATTTCATATATTACAACCTAATAAAAACTTTCATACATGAAAAAAATATTTTCTCATAAACAGAATGTATGTTATCCAGTCTTTTATCAAGAACAATATTTGCTAAAAACGAGTTATTTACGATTTTACGATTCTACACTGAGGAATAAATGGAAAACACTAGATTTAAGGCCTTTTCTTTTCCAGTTATGCAATATACTGATAACAGTGCGTTATTTTGTGCATCTAACGAAACTATTTCCCGTCATATTTTTGGGCACCAGGAAACAAACTTTAAAAGTGAAATATTAACATAATTGGCGATAAATTGAAGGAGAAAAGGTATGTTTTCAATGTTCGATGAGTACTTTTATAGCGTTTGATTCGTGTTTATATTTTTTCATGAATTTTTTTTTCTATACTAGTAAGCATTTATGACATTTGAACTTTTGCTCTTAAATTGCATCTACAAGCATAAAAAGATAATATGGAAAAGTCTATTTTAATTTTTTATTTAACATTGTCAATTTTAATTATGTGTGAAAATTTTAATACAGTTTTCTAAAAATACTTTTACGTGTATTTTGTTGTATTATTTGAAGAAATTTTCTCTGATATAATTTTTTATGTGCAGTACTTATTTGAAAAATTTCTCTCTATGCTCCTCTATCCTCAAAAAGATCTTGGAATATATCCCACAGTGGAAACCTTTGAATTTTGTTGTGTGTGTGACTACTCTTATATTTTTCTTCATTTTTAAAAAACTGACGAACCCCCATTCTACGAATTTTTTTCTTTTCCCTCGATTAAAGTGAAGGCAAAAACCCTATTTAATGAATAACAAACCCCGAATTATTTATCCAGCCGGAAAAGATTTTCTTGTCAGTTTGGATTAGAAAAAAATTGGGTTTCTTTTCAAATGATGCATCCTTTTTTTCTAGAACAGAAAGACATTTCTTGTCAGCAGCAAATTTCGGCAGGAAAGGTTACAGCCTATTATTAGACTTAACAGTTGCAGAAGAGTCATGAGTGTAACCTACTGCGGGAGTTCTGAATAGAACAGGAATTTCCATTCTTGTCTCTTTCAATAGTACCAATATTTTTAACAGCTGTTTAAAAAGTTTGTAATTTCTCTCTGTGGATATTTTTTTTGTGTAGTTGCTTGTTATAGAATTTCCAAAAGTAAGAAAAAAATTTTTTTATTTCTTAGACCCCAATATTACGAATAATCTCAAATAAACGAATAAAGTGTTAATTCCCGATAAATTCGTTAAATAGGGGTCCGACTGTATATTCTCTTCTAACGCTTTTTTTTATGGGGTTCCTTGGAAACTCCTTATATTTTCAATGGTTCCGTGAGTCGGCAAAGTTTGAAAACCATGTCATAGATGAAAAAAGAATTGATTAACAGAATTAAATGGTAGAGAAACGGAACCTTAGAGAAAATATGAAATTATTAAACGTTCTAGAATACTTAAACCTGTTTATATATATATATATATAGGGGCATAATGTACATGTGTGAACGTTAGTATTTTTCAAAATAAATCTTCAATTCATCTCGTGAAATATTTACTATATTTTATTTACTTACTAGCTGTTATACCCGTTCTTCGCACGAGTGAATTGAAAAATCAAACAATACAGTTGAAGGATAAAGAAGTTTTTAATGAGCTAATTTTACATGAATTGCAAATTAAACAAAAAAAGGCTTTTTGCATATCTCAGTTGAACAAAAAAAAACCCTGTTTGTAAAATTTTAAGTCTGTAGATCTAATAGCTGATAAAAAGGATTTTTTTTCTATAACTCCCTATAACTCTCTTATGGGTCGATTTTTGAAAACACCTTCCTAAGCTGATATCTACGCAGCAAAAGTAGCACATTGTTACATATTTTGTGTAATGAGCGCTTAAAATAGTATAAATAATTTATGCATGGAAGTGTAATACGTTAATATTACTTTTTGTTGTATTTATTTTATGTTAAAATTTTTATCAGTCGCATACTCTGCCTGTTTAAGCTTTCGCAGTTCCTGACGCCTGGCGTAGACAAAACAAAATGCAAAGTTTTGCTTCACACATAAAAGATAGATATAGTATGCTGTCGCGGGCTTTTTTGCAGATGGCAGAATTTTTTCCTACTTTCTTGACAATTATCGTTATATTTTGGACACTTCACACAATATCTTTATATATGTTATTCTGATGTATAAGCTATATTATTGTAAAGTTTCATTAGAATCCATTCAGTTGTTTTGTGCGTGAAAGAGTACCAAACATCCATACAAACTTTCACGTTTATAATATTAGTAAGGATAATATGAGAATTGACGTTATCTGATCAAGACTCCGGTTCAGTAGTAGCCGTTTAAAAGAGACTCTGCTATATCATTCTTTAACCGGTCGTTTATTTTATTGAAACATATTTTTCCCTTCATAATTCATAAGAACACTGTTATATTTTAATTAAATACATTTGTGAATATATCTAGATAATAAAAGATAGGCATCCCCTACTATTTCTTTTTGGTGTTGTATTTATGGTTAAAAAAGATTGATACTATACACACACAATTCTCACAACTAAAACTTTGACATTTATTTATTTGATTACATAACGAAAGCGACATGCAGGTGAACATGTGACAACACATGTGGCTCATAACTTCAATGACTTCCCTTATTTTGCACGCTATGAGCAGGTGTATCTATCTACAATGGAGTTACGCCCTTTTTGTCATTTACAGTAATATTCCATCAACTTCAGAGTAGATGAAGTAGAGAAAATGTGTGTGTTCTATTTAAGCTAAAAAAATTATCGTATTTAAGTTTATCTGTGGGATAAAATATATTTAAATAAACTATTTTTAATTCAAAATAAAGATTTTCCATTTGTTTCTATGACGCTGACTTATTTTAACACTTAAAAACAAAACCTATTTATGAATTATTATTTTAAGTGAGAGAGTGTAAGAATCATGATCTGTGCGTGTGCGGATATAAATTATATTATTTTAAGTGAGAGAGTGTAAGAATCATGATCTGTGCGTGTGCGGATATAAATTATATAAACTAATAATTATTTATATTCTATTACTTAGACACACATACACACACTTGAGGTAATTTATAACCTTATTCTACATTTTATTATGTACTAGAGGAACCGACAGACGTTGTCCTGTACACACATCTTAAATTCAAAAATTCCATTTCCAGAAATGGTTTGATATAATCAAATAGAAAATAAGCTAAGCAGAAATGACTGTTGCCAAATTAACAAATTAAAATCCAGTTGTTGAAAAAAAAATGGGAAAATCACTTAAAAATTTAATTTTAAAAAAATCTGTGAATTTCGAAAAAAACTCTTTGCGTAGTGCACATCATTAGGACCTATAGTAATTATGTGCCTAGTTTTATACTTCTGGGTTTCTTACAAGTGAAACACACACACAAACAATTTCCCATAAGAAATAATTTTAAATAAAAAAAAGTTTAATAATGTGTGTAATCAATTAGCTACACAAATAGATTTGTAGGTTAGGATAACTGTTGTCAACGGACGTGTAAATTTATAGAAAATCATGTAAAATACTCACTTCAATTGCATACTAAATTTGGAGAATGTATAGTTTTTTATGCACACTTCAAAACTCTTCAAACACTTATTACATCTGAATGTAATAATTTAATTAACACACGATTTATTTCAACAAAATAATAACACGAAGTGACAAAATATTTTCCTGAAATGATCACAGCACCAACTGTCGGGACCAACTTGAATTATAATAAAAAATTTTGAATATTCGATACTGCTATCGTAGCGCAGTCTGGTGGATCCAATGTAAAACATTCCAAGATCAACAATTTATAAATAAAAAATTAATTAAATAAAAGCATTTCTAAACCGAATTATAAATCTAAACCATTCTCGACTCCACTGGAACAGACAAAAACTTTCATCAAAATCGGTCCAGCCGTTTAGGAGGAGTTCAGTTACATACACACGCACAGAAGAATTACACATATAAAGATTATTTAAAAAGATATTAATTAAAAACATAAAAAGCGCGTGAATCCTCTGCATTTTCCTAACAATAAAGATCGGGTTTGGCCAGTTTGGCTGAAAATCAATTTTCGACGCCAACTTACGTCTTTTTCCATTCCTACTAATAGCTCACGATCTCTATACATATTTTATTTGTTTGTTTGTTTATTTATTTATGTTGGTGGAATTTTCAATCGTTAATAAAATACATTTTAAAGCGCTCAATTGAGCTGAAATGTAATGTACATTATTATTTTGGAGCACAATACAATAATTTAATTATAATTAATAAAAATTAATTAATTATTTAAGAAATTACAAATACAGCCACGTTGGCGACTTCTGTCAAAATTTGAAAACGATTTTTCTCACGTATTAAAGCACTCAGTTGAATTAAACCCACACAAAAAATTTCATCGAAATCGTTCCAGCCGTTTAGGAGGAGTTTAATGACAAACACACGCACAAAAGATTTTTATATATAAAAATAAGTCATTAAATACATCCAGGAACATTGAAAATAGTGACCCAAGAAGGAAGCTAAGTACAATCGCGAAACTTTGCAAATAAGTACAGCGTAATGTGATATGCAAATGATCCAAGTATTGTGCCAATACGCATGCTCATACACGCCGAGGTGGTGCTACAATCTGGAAGAGGGTGCTATATAAGCCAGCGCAAATTCGAAGATTCATAAACGTGACGATTACCCGCCGATTGTAGGAAGACTTTGGTAAGCGAAACATGCCAGGTAAACGTGCTAGAAGACATTTCTCACAGTTAAGCGAGTTTGAGAGAGGCCTGATCATCGGGATGAAAAGTGCAGGCTGGTCGACGCGCCGTGTTGCTGGCCAGGTGGATCGCTCGTAGTATGCCGTTAGAAATTGTTGGGAGCAGTGAACACGAGAAGGGACCCACGCGCGGAAAACCGGGTCTGGAGCGACCTGGAAGACCACGAAGAGAGAGGATCGAAGGATCTTGCGGCGAGCACTTGTGGACCCCACAGTGACTCGTGCAACGATACGATCAGACGTAGGCGTAGCAATTGTCCCACAAACAATTTCCAGACACCTTGCAGAAGCAAATCTTAAATCCAATTAAATCCGTGCACTCCCTTTAACACCGGAACATCGGCAACTGCGTCTACAGTGGTGCCAAGCCAGATCAATGTGGAATGTCACAGATTGGCAAAAGATTGTGTTTAGTGATGAATCCCGGTTTGTTTTGGGGACAGATGATAACCATGTACGGGTGTGGAGGCGCCCTGGTGAGCGGTACAATTCCCCCCACACTGTTCTACGTCACACTGCCCGCACAGCTGGTGTAATGGTCTGGGGGGCCATATCCTATGATAGCCGGTCCACTTTAATAGTGATGCGTGGAACTTTAACGGGCTAACGTTGCGTTGATGATATTCTTCGACCCCAAGTAGAACCTTTCCTAAATAATCTCCCAGGGGCAATTTTCCAGCAAGATAATGCTCGTCCGCATACAGCAAGAGTTGCTCAAGCCTTCATACGTCATTTTCAGACCTTTCCATGGCCGGCCTGCTCCCCCGATTTGTCCCCTGTAGAACACGTGTGGGATCAGCTAAAACGGCAGATGCCATCGTGTCACTCTGTACATGATTTAGAGTTGGCTGTTCAATATTTGTGTCCCATCTGCCTCAGGACAACATAAGGTGTCTAATCAACTCAATGCCGGACCGTGTGGTGGCATGCATTGCAGCTGTAGGTGGTCCAACACGCTATTGAAGTTGCCCAGTATTTGTGTCATTGCACACCCTGCATTCATTTAATTGTCTTGTTTTTGAGATCAAGTGAATCTCTCATCTGTGTCATTATGTGTATTAAATTTCCTTTTTCAATCCAATGCTTTCTTCTTGGATCGCTATTTTCAATGTTCCTGAGTGTATATTAAGGTATCCGACTACGTTCGGAACCGGGGTTTTAAAAATGCGCTTAAATGGATAATTTTCATGTTATTTAGTATCACTTAAACTAAAATACAAGTATAAAAATTTTTTAAGGACATTTTGACAAAAAAAATTATTTAAATATAATATTTCGGTAAAAAAAATAACTTAGAATAATCTTTTTTTCAAAACGTTCTCCTTTTATAAAAAATGCTCCTATAATAATAATATTTTGCCTGTATATAGCTTTGACCTCTGTACATAGGCTCAACTATAATTTTTGAAAAATTCACATTATTTTCAGAGTTACCACCAGCGTTTTTTTCATAAAATGTTTTCCCTCTGTTGTCGTAAAACATGGATAAACCCACTTCTAAGTTAAATACTTCAACGGGTTCCAGTTCAGGTGTCGTTCTTGCCCTTTGACTGCAATTCAGAATAACGAAAATTAGAATATGGAACAGGCCCAGTGGCTGAGTGCTAGCGTATCGCGCTTTACACCACAGGTCCAAGGCTCTAGTGGGTCGATAAATGAGTACCTAGTTTGCTTGGAGACAAAACACTTAGGGTTTCGCTTCTGACTGACCACCTGTGATCGGAACATCTACTCATGCACATTAGCGCCCAGTGGTCACGTATACTGAGATGGGCACAGTAACCCTTGGCCCTCATGGGCTGTTGCACCACTAAGTTTAGTTTAGAATATGGAATTTTTTGTAAATAAAGTTATATTTTTAAAAATATATTTTATTGTTTTTCCTCGTACAGAGTGCAATTATATTGGCTCTACTTTTATTTAGAAAATAACAGGATTTTTTCCACAAATGTAATATTGAATGTAAAAATAAATCTGCAGAGCTTGAAATTCAACTTTCTGGTGTTTAATCTTTTTCTTTTTTTTATTAAAATGTAAATAATAAATGTTGCTGACTATTTTTTATCGTTTCTAATTCTCAAAAATGGACGATTAAAGCACATTTATAGACTTCTCAAATAGAAATTTTGGAAAGGTAAAATATCTGTTATTAAAATGAAATATATTTTAAAAATATTCCCTATAAGAAAAGAGTATAAGAATTTAAAGAATGAAAATAATTATCTGTCTAAATAATTATTTTTAATTTTGACTATAAAATAAGAATTTTGCATGAAAAATTACTTTTAAGCTGCTAAAACCAATTGCAAAATATTATATTTTTTAAATAATTTTGACAATTAAAAATATAGGAGTACAGAAATTTAAATAATTAAGGTTGTTTCATGGTATAGTAAAGTTTTAAGTCGTTCATCACTTATATTAAAAATTTATTAATTTTGCTATTATATTTATATTTCAATCGAGATACAAAGCCGAAACCGACTCGAAACGAAATAGAATTTTTTTATAATACCTTTAACTCTTATTTATATTTTTCTGCATATTTTCAAAAATAAAAACAACCCCTTAAATTGTTCTGCAACTTTATTTATAAGAAACATGAATCTTTTTAATAAATCTATTTTACGAATATCTGATTGTGACCAATGTGTACGGCACTTTATCACTAATACTCTTGAGCGTCTTTGGGAATTGTAAATTCGCGTATATTTCCAACCAGCTCTAAAAGGAGAAAACGGGATATGCAAATGAATCAAAGTATTTAAGGAGAGTGTTTTAAGTTAGCAGGGAGAAGGCTATTGAGCCAAGAGATACATTGACAAAGTTATAATAAGATTCAAGTTGAGATTAGTTTCTGGCTGATTATCAGGCAGAGATCTACATTTGGAAAATTTGAGCCGACTGGAAAGGAGTGAAGTAGTAAAAGTCAGGTGATATTTTAATTTCGATTCTCGTATCATAAGAGTAAATATATAATAGAGTTAGTGGAAAGTTAATGATTTCTAGTAATTCAAATTGCGTATATTTCTCGGTCCTCGTATTCCGGTAAACCCGTTCGATATTCAGTTTAATAGTTGATTAGTATCATATTTCGTGATTTAATTTAAATTTAAAGTTCAATCCTATTGACGTAGACATATTGATTCATCTTTGTATTTAGAAGGTTGATAATTGATTCAAGTGATTAAATATAATTTGTTATTAAAAAATGTCGTCTAGTAATTCTTTGCCTCAGTTCAATTTTCGTGTCCAGTGTGGAACCCAGGGGGGTTCCCACATGATCACCAATTGTTTAATTAGGAGTGTTTAAGAGATGATAATTTGCTTTTATTGTAGACATTTATTTGATGTAATTCGTTTTAATTTAGTTTCAGCATCCCTTTTTTTAAAATTCTTACTATTAGTTCACTCTCTCCCTGTAAATATATATATATATATATATATATATTGTTCAAATTTTCAATCGTTGATAAAATGCTTTTTATTCATCCATTTAACAAATACATTTTTTTAAATTTGTAGTGGATGATACTCTTGATGTTAATACAGTTTTTACAAATATTAATTCATTAATTAAATTTTAATTTTAAATTTATCCTGCGTTATTTCTGTCGAAGTTCCAACTGGATGCAACAGATGGCGCCAGTACGTTTTCTAATGAAGTAGGAATTGACATTAAAAAATTATATTGCTAGTTAACTATAAAAAAATTAACAGCCGTTTTTTTTTTTCTTTTCAGACGAAGTGTAAATACAAAAATGTCTAAAAGAACCTCATTACAAGATGGAAAAATGTCCAGTTTTGAGGCGTCTTCCTAGGCGCATGGTGTTATGTCTCCATTTTACTTGTGCTATTCTTGGAGCATGCGCTTTATTCACTCTCTACTTAGAGAGTGAAAATGCAGTGGTTTCAACTGCGCCAAGTGACTTGACCACAACCAAATTCAATTTTGAAACAGATAAGCTTCCAAGTAGATTCCAAGAACTCTATCCCAATAATGGAAACATTCAAGTAGCAAAAGTAGTGCCTCCAAGCTGGTCCTGGACATCAAAAGATGCCATTCCATCGCCAACTAGCGCCAATAAATTAGATTCTGACACATTGGCTAAAAATAATTCTGCCATCCACTCTTCCCATCATCATGCTGTATATTACGATAAAACTAAGTATATCTATCTAACCTCTGTTTCAACCACATCTACCAACCGTCCACCTAGAGTCACCTACAGAACTGTGAAATCCACTCCACAACCAAAGATTGAAACCACCTGCCATAGTTTCAGTATGCAAAATTCTAAGCTTATTCTCTTGTGGACTCCCTTTTTTGGCTACTGGGGCTATTTTCCGAGTGAGAATTTTCAACATTGTGATTGCCGCAATTGCGAAGTTACTACAGACAGATCAAGACTCAGTGAAAGCGATGCTGTGATATTTCATGCAAGAGATATGTCATTGTCTGATTTGCCTTCTATAAGGTATCCTCATCAGCGTTGGGTGTTTTACTGTTTGGAATCGCCACCTTATTCAGACTTCCCTGGATTACAATATATGAAGAATATGTTCAACTGGACGATGACTTATAGGACAAACTCGGACATTATCACTCAATACGGAACAATCACAAGAGTAAGTTATTTTTTTATTGTTCTCAGAAAATTACACTTACGTTATTGTGTATATCTTCATTTATATTGTTTAAACTTATGTTCGAAAATTGAGATTTTTTTGGTACTTATTATATCGCCGACAATTTCATTAAATCAAAAGACGTCACCAAATGTCGTGATAAACAGCCAATAGTGGGAACTGCTCCCACTCACGTTCGAATACATTTATTCTTCCTATAAGAGCATTTGGCAACATTTTGTGAATTGGCAATGTTTTTTCGATTGGAGAAATTGATTGAATAATACGCATCATTTTTTTAAAGGGTTTTTCTCATTTCCAAGTATATTTTCACTTATTTAATCCCGAAATGCCATTACCTGGCAAACAAAGCATGTGGATCTATTCTTATCCAAATTATCTTAACTTCTGCGAAACATATATTACCAGTGGAATTTCATTGAGAAGCCAGTGACGTATGTTCAATGTTAATTATGGACAGTTGAGATAATCGAATAAAATCCTCAATTAATGTATGAGGCTTTATAACTAATTTAACTGAAGAGGAATTCCCTCGAGTGCATGTGTATTTTGAAGATACCTCTAGCTCTGTCATTCCCAACGTGGGGCGCAGGCTCCCCCCCCCGGTGGGGTATGGCAATATTTTGGTGGGACATGGGGAGGACTTGCACCCTTCGGCTGACTATATCAAAGACTATGGGGTAATTCGAGAATGAGTTATTAACAGTGAACTGTCTCTCTAGTCTGTGGATGTGAATGTGTTCGTGTTAATGCATGCATAAAACAATTTCTATGCATATGTGTAATTGGTACACAAAATATTTCCGGTTTCCCCAGTCACGTGTCTCGGTCGACCAAGAAGAGTTCGGAACTCATGTCGTCAGAACTAATGTTTTCTCAGCCAATAAGCATCCGTGACATTCAGTTTGCTTCTCATCTTGCTTACATTTAGCCCTGTATCCACCATAATACCGCGTTTTGTTCTGTATTTGTTTGTAATAATATGTGACTTATGTGTGATTTAATGTGCTATATTACAATTTGGGAAACTAAAGAAAAGGAATATATTACTATTTTTATTTATTTATATATCAATTGAACTCAGCAATTATGTAAATTAGCAGTTTCTTGCATTTATACCACACACTCTAAAACTGGACTGTTTCTACACAATCTTTCGTTTTCCTCAATATTCATATTCCTTATTCAGAAATATTTGTCTTGAATAGCATACTTCTTTAATTAATTATAATTTTATTTATTTTAATCACAAACCCTATGCATAAAAGAATAGTGCAAGAAAAAATAAAGTTCGTCACTGTTCAGAGAAATATTTAAAATTTGAGTTCCCATACCCGCTATGCATGATGAACTGTCACGTTTCTGCCTCTTATGCCAACAATGCTTGCCCAACGAATCAATGAAACCAGGTCGTCTTGATTTGCATTTGAAGTCTAAACATAGTGCGTATGTAAATTCAGATTTAAATTACTTTGAGTCTTCTAAAGGAGAAGTTTGCAAAAAGATCAACAATAAAATCTCTGTTTAATACACATACTGTTAGCGTCAATCGTACTCTTGAGGTTAGTTATGAGATATCTTTACTCATTTCCGAATGTGGAAAAAATCATACTATAGAGAGGATTTAATAAAACCATCAATATCAGCATTTCTTAAAACAGTCCTGGAAAAAGTTAACAGCACTGTGTGTGTGTTAAAGCCATGCTACTCAGTAACAATATTGTTAGTAGAAGAATAGATGAAATGTGTGATGCTATTGAAACACAGCTTGTTGAAAAGCTGGAATACAGATATTTCTCACGACAAATGGAGGAATCAACTCTGAGAGACGGTGAGGTCGTATTATTAGTATATGCAAGATGCATTGATAGAGGTGAATTTGGTGCAGAAATGGTATTCTGCAAATAATTAGAAACCACCACCTCCACCACTGACATATATGGTAAGATAACAATTACGTACGCGTCAATAATATACCAATAGAAAACATAACGTCTTTTGCTGCAGATGGTGCTCCTGTTATGATGGGCAAAAAAAGTCTGCTTAAAATCAATAAAGGATGAGATTCCAGAAAAGATTGTTGTGCACTGTGTTATTCATAAAGAGAACTTAGAGGCCAAAAATATTACTCCTGTTCTTAATGAGGTACTACGCTCTGTTACAAAATGTATCAATTATATCAAAGCTAATGCAAAATGTGAGCGTCTCTTCAGACAATTTTGTGAAAATAAAAATGCAGGCTATGTGAGACTTTTACCTCACACTCAGGTAAGGTGGCTCTCAAAGAGAAATTGCTTGAAAATATTCGTGGATTTATATGATGTTCTTAGTGACTTTTTAAGTGACAAACCTGAAATGAAGCACCTGAAAATGTTGATGGTAAATTATTTGTGAGTTATTTAACAGATATTTTTGAAAAACTAAATCTGTTGAATAAACAACTTCAAGGATCAGATAAAACTCTTCTGAATGCAAAGACGAAGATATTTGGCTTCGTTACATTTATTGAGGTACGTCAAAAAAAATATTTCTCACAAAAATTTCGACCAGTTTCATTGGTTAAAAAAATGTGAGGTAACTGATGCTGCTGTACTTGTCATTGTGGATCATTTGAAAATAATGGCCTCTGATTTTAAAAACGTTTTTCTGGTTTAAAACAAATTGATTCTTCAACATGGGTGACGCAGCCAATGCTAGTGGATATATCAGATATTAGATTGGGGGAAAACAAATCCATTATTTTTTCATGAAAATCAAGACTTTATTTAACATGCTTCCGGTTGTTCGATTTGGGTCAGATATGCACCGTTTTGTTGCATAATTTGTTGCCATTTTAAAGGTAGTTTCATAATGCCTCTCACATAGAAGTCTTGGCCCTTACTGGCGAAAATATCTAGTAATCGATTTTCACAATCTTATCTTTTCTTGATCCCAATTTCTTATCACTCAGGAATTTTGCAATACAAGAAAAAGGTGATATTCCCTTGGTGCCGGGTCCGGACTATATGGTGGATGCATTACAACTTTCCAACCAAGCTCCCAGAGATTCTGGCGAGTCACTACAGAAGTGTATGTGGCCTGGCGTTGTCCTGATGGAACACAACACGCCTTCTGTTGGCCGATTCTAGCCATTTCTGGTCAATCGCTAGCTTCAAACGGTCCAGTTATCGACAGTAGAGATCTGAATTTAGTGTTTGGCCATGTGGAAGCAACTCCTAATAAATGATTCCTTTCCAGTCCCACCAAATATACAGTAGAACCTTCCTGGCCGATTGTCCTGGTTTGGCCACCGTTTGAGCTGCTTCACCGCACTTTGACCAAGATAGTTTTCGCACAATATTGTAGTACGTGACCCATTTTTCATCCCCAGTCACTATCCATTTAAGAAATGAGTCGATTCCATTCCGTTTGGCCAAGGCTTCGCAGATGGAAATTCGATCCATCATGTTTTTTGGTGTTAATTGGTGTGACATTCAAACATCGAGCTTCTTTTTGAATCCAACTTTGCGCAAATGGCTTAAAACTGTTTTATGATCGATCTTTAGCTCTTGGGTGATGCTACAACTACTAACATGCCGGTCAATTTCTATTATTTCTGTGATTTTATCGACAACGGGCCTCCCTGTGCGAGGTGCATCTTTAACATCAAAAATATTTGAACGGAATCGACGAAACCAAAATTGCGCGTAATTAGCTGTTACAGTATCGGCACCATAAACACCATTCGCAATTTCAGCCACCTGTGGCTTGCAGTTTCAATTTTATCAAAGAAAAACTGTAAAAAGAACTAAATTTTCTCTTTGATGACTTCCATTTTTTTTAACACCCTGTAACTCACAACTGAATGGACCAAACAAAAAAGCAGTATAATTTTTGTAGTGCAAAATGACATCTTGACAACGAGCATAAATTTGAAATTGTTTGTTCGTTACTTCTCGAGATATCGACACTCAGCCATTTACCGAAAAAATATTGGTTTTGTTTTTCCCCAACCTAATATTTCGATACAGTACCTAGAAGAACTCTCGGAAATGTAAAATGATGAGTCCGTTTAATATTTATTCAATATAAAAGAAGTGATGGCATGGCTTTGTTATGAGACAGAAATTAAATACCCCCATTCAACCAAGTCTGCAAAAAAATTGTTGTTACCCTTCCCATCTTCATATTTAGCTGAAAGGGGCTTTAGTGCTGTCAATGATTTGTTATCGAAGAAAAGAAATCGACTTGATATCACTAAACGAGGAGACTTGAGACTTAAGCTGACTAATTTGAAGCCTGATATAAAATCTATCTGTTGCAGACATAACGCATCGGGATCTCACTAGCAGACATTATTAGTGAGCTCAATTTTTATTTTTCATTATTATATTAGTTCAATAATGAAAATGATCAAAGTATTTCAGAATAATGTTTCATTCAAATATTTGCTATTTCTGAATTTCAATTCTCTATTATATGTTTGGAAACTTTATTTATTTAACTGTTCTTTCATTTTTTTATTTTTCTCTTTCATGATTTTTCTTATTCTTTGGAAGCGTGTTTAGAAACAAAGTTAATGACCTTTTAAGCTTCCTTCAGATGAATAACCGTAAAATTTTGGATAACAAAATTTAAGTATCACGAGAGGGGGCATCAGGATTTTAGAAACTTTAGGCCCAAAATCGGTTGGGAACCACTGTTCTAGCTACATACATTGAAAAGTACGTCTTTGATTATCTTGCCCATTTGACTTAAATCCAACTGAGCATATTTTTGGCTGTGTTGATCAAAAAATTTCAAAAAACTCTAAGACCTTCACCGTTGTTTTTAAATGAGCACCAGGAAGGGTTTTTATATATGTGATCTTGCATGACCACTAGATATCCTCTACAGCAGGGGTGACCAACCTTTTTGAGAAGAGTGCCGCTATCTGATAAAAAAAAAGTTAAGAGTTCCACTTCAAACTTTTCCAACAACCAAAGGAATATGAAAAGATGAAAAAATATTATTTACAGGCTTATTATGGAATTTTTACGCAAATAACACATATATTTTATGCAAGTCTAAGTAGTGAAAATTTTAAAATAATATAATAAATAAGACAAAAGTACAGGCTTAAATTTTATTATTTTTTTTTTTTCAGTTTCAATCAATTAGGTTAGGTATAAAATAAAAATGAGTAATCAGAAAAATTCAATTCTAAATAATTATTTAACAGCAAGTATTTTCTTAATGTGGTTTTTAAATTTATAGATTTTTTACTGAGTATTCAATTTATAGATTTTTTTACTGAGTATATAATTTGTAGATTTTTCTACATTGGAATTAGTTCTCGAAGATGCTAACAAAACCAGGTTGTTTTAGGTGTGCATGAGTTTCTCTTTTTTTTTCCTCCAAAATCGATACAAAAAAGCAAAAATGTGTTCACAAAAGAAGATATGTGATCAATCAGGATTGGAAAAGAACGTCTTTTCCATGTAATCTTAAAATTAAATTAGTTAAATGTCTTATATATCGGGAAAAAAAGAAAAGCTAAATCTCAAAGCCCTACTCCGTTCTTGAGAAATGGCCGCGGTAGCCAAGTGGTCAAGGTATCGGATCGTCGCTGGCCTTGTCACGAGTTCGAGCTCAGTACCACTAAAGACCCGCCGTGTAGGTGTGAGTGAATATTAACGTCGCACTGTTCAGCTACACGAAGGCTGAAAATAGGGGGCGGTAGGCCTAAATGCGGCGGGATGCCGACAATAAAATTAACGTCGATAATAATACTCACGAGAGAGAAATAAAACCTTAATCTATAACAAACAAATATTAATTATGATTAACATAAGTAAACAGTAACACAAATTAACAATGAATTTAAAGGTAGGTAATATTAGACAAAGAGGCACTTAAAGCACAATGAAACACTTTCTACGACGGAACGACTGGGAGAGTACGTCCGCTCGGGATGAGAAAACTCGTAGAAGTCATGAATTGTAGGGGGCGTGACAAGCGACAATAGGGAGGGTGTACAAGGTACAAACAACGGCTTTTGGCGATGGACCACGTAGTTTTGAACCCTGATCACAAGTGACGTAGACGACACCTGAGCTGGCATCCCCCTCTCCTAACTACCACACCACACGAACGGGAGGACATTTCAGCTCTCGACAGATTCAACGTGCATCGCTGCCCTACACGGCGGGTCTTTAGTGGTACTGGGCTCGAACTCATGACATGCCTGCCATGATTCGATACCTTGACCACTGGGCTACCGCATCCCCCGCCGTGTAGGGGAGCGATGCACGTTAAATTTGTCGAGAGCTGAAACGTCCTCCCGTTGGTGTGGTGTGGTAGTTTGGAGAGGGGGCATCTCGGGTGTCGTCAACATCACTTGGCCATGGTTCAAAATTACGTGGTCCGTCGCCAAAAGCCCTCGTGTAGCTGAACAGTGCGACGTTAATATTCACTCACTTGACAAAACCAACGCACACAACAGGGAATGAGTGTTGTCTCTACATTATAATTTTCTATTGTAATTTAATTAAGTGTACTTAAAATAAATGTTAGTGTTTTATTTTGTCTGAGAGAACCACCTTTCAATAAAACAGCAAAAAAATTAATAATTACTATCTTTTCAAATTTTTTAATTTTTCAATAAGTCTTTGCGTGCGACTCTTACAACTCAGCCGTGCAACACAGTGACACGCGTGCCGCGGGTTGTCCACCCCTACTGTACAGGAAGGCATTGACATCACGCATTGCTGCGAAACATATTCCATACTAAAATCCAGATTTTCAACAAACAAAATTTAAGAAATTCACAATTATTATTGAAGTGTATATTTTTCAAAACGAAAGATTATTTTTAAAGTAATTTGTTTAATCTTAATTCCGCCTTGCCCGAAAAATAAAATTAAGGTGTTGTTCCAGTATGACACACACACAGAAATTAATTTATATAAAGTTAAGCCCAAAACACCGCTCGTAACATAGTTTTTAAAATTCTGTGTATTGCTCTTAACTGAAATCGAATAACTGTGGGCTTAGATTTTTCAGCGACTATAATTTAATAAAAATGTTTTTAACGGATCATTGAAAATAATCAAAGTAGAATTTTATTTATTTCATTTGAAGCACTTTTTCAGCGAATGGTTTTGCATTAATTGACTTCGTTGTCGCCTTAAATTCTTTCTTTATTTATTTTAATTTCGTCACGGGACTTCTTGATTTTCCCATTTTATTCAATTCCTTAAATACGAAATAGACTTTTAATATTATTTGTTAAATATTGAGACTTAAATATCATTATAGAATATTTTCTTAATAATTTTGAAAGTGCTTTAAAAAATCTGGAAAATTCTGCCTTCGAGAAACATACGCTGTTATACAGTTACCAATATTTACCAGTTTTAAATAAAAGTCACATTTTAAACACAAATAACTTGCATTTTTAAAATTTGGTCACCCAAACCCTTCTTCATATGGGATTTCTTATCGTTGAATGAACAAAAGATGACATGATTAATTCGATTGAATTAAGTTTTAGAAATTTAGAGCAACATCTTATCACCAACGAGTTATAGACAAAGTAGATCCTATAGATTTGCTGTATGTCGTCTTAAAATTTTGCTTTTAATGAAGGCAGGTTTGGAAAATTTTCTTGTATGATCCATATGTCTGATTTTATATATGCTTTACAAATCATATATATATAAATATACAAGTTACAAATATATAACACAAAAGCTGAAACATTGTCAAAAGGCTGTCCCGTACAATCTTCTTACAATGTATTTTCCAAGATGTCGACTAGTTTAATAGGAAGACCTTTAAAAATCCTTTGTGAAGCTGGTTAAAATAGTGTGAATCGAAAAATAACGTTATTAGACTAGTATATATTTGTATGTAGATAACATCATCGTATATTCACCAACTATGTTTCAATCACCTTTTAACCATTCTTGCTAAATACGATTAATTTTCGTAAAGTTTTAATTATTATTGAATAATAATCAAGACAGAGAGAGAAACTTAGTTAATTCTTTATTCTTAAGATTATGTTGAAAAGTCTTTATTCACAGTTATACATTTCTCACATAGTTTCTTGGCCTTTCGAAAACTGTCATTATAAAACTCAGAAAGCCATCATTCCTCCTCTTGAATGACTTCATCTGTGTTGTCATATATTCGACCCCACAGTGATTTTTCTGAGTTTTGGAAATAATAAAAAAATCGCTTGGGGTGAGATAGATCTGGAAAATAAAACGGATGTTGCAAAATTTCAAAACCATATCCCTTTGACTTTGCAATCGTTTTCTGGATGAGTGAGTATGATTATTTTTTGCATGACGGACACCTTTGTTGAGTCATTTCTTGATCAGAACACCGCATAATTTATTTAACAGCCTGCAGTAAGAGGCACTAGTGATGGTCTGGTACTTCCATACTGTCTGTTAAGATAACTCCACGACAGTCTTAAAAAACAAACAAAAAGCAATCAGCTTGACCTTACCTGCAGACTCCTGCACTTAAACATTCGTAAGGCCTTATCACACAATCACATTTGGAACAACCGTTTGGGGAAATTTTTCAAGAAGCTATGAAGGTGAAGGGTTACCGTAAAAAAACGATACGTTTTGACGTCAGCCAGGCCCTGTCTTCACATTTAAAAATTAATCGCCAATTTCTCTGCTACGGAAAACGAACATCCAATATTATTTATTTTATTCCTCTCGCGCTTTTGTTGACGCTAGTGAACTGAAATGGAGCACCATTATGTTTAAAATATTATTCGCCATTTCCTATGCGTTTGACGAAGCCGATGCTGCCATCTTTACCACCATCTTGTTTATGGTTTAAGGACCCGAAGAACTCCATTGGCTGGAATTTCAAGCAATTTTTATTTGGAGTAATTCTTTCAGCTCACTGGGAAAAAAGTTGTTCGGAGCCGTTGCTATGGCAATTAGGTAGAAATTGATCGGAATAACTGCTTTCAAGGAAAATTGCCTTTAGGAGGAGGTAGAGTCACTTTGTTTCCGACCCAGGCTCATATCTGCTCTCTGGATTCTATTAATTGATCAAAAATTAATTCATACTTCCCAACTGCCCCCTCCAAAAAATCTTCATCTTACTCCAAAAGATTCAACAACACCTCCCTGGACATATGGCTTCGTGTTTGCTTCTGAAATGAACTTAATAATCGTGAAATGATCTCATTTATGATCATTTGGATGGTTGTTCTTCGGTCCCCAATAGGGTAAGTTCCTCCACTTTCTCATTATCATAGCATCTTCTGTGAGTGATTCTTTTCCACATCTTGGATCGTTTGCGGGGGATATGTGGCCAATTTGAAAATTTCTTTTCCACCTATCTACAGCGTCATGTGACGGGATAGCATTTCCATAAACAATCGTTTCTTCATGAATTTTCCACCTCTAACCTTTCAAATGAAGAAACTTAACCACATTGAGAGCCTCTATTTTTTCCATACTTCGGGTTTCTTCAATCTATGGTTTCCCGAAACTAAATAAATTGACTTTAATTACTGTAATTTTTTTTACAACATTATGCACACATAAGGAGCAGTTAACATGCAGAATAAATTTTATCCAGTTATTTCATTTATTTCTTAGTAATAATTAAAACTTAACGTTACGCCTTTGTATACCATCGAAAGAATTTCTCTAGTATACTTTTCAGAATAACTTTTTTTTCTCTAAATTTTGTTACTCAGTTCTTTTTTAATCAGGTAATCTAAATATTTATTTTTCAATCATGCATATTGTTGCGATTCCTTTTTTTTAATTTCAGTTTATTAATTAATATTCAATTTAATTATGGGACATTCAAAATAAATAATTGTATTTGCTTTGAAAATCTTAATTATGTCTTTGGGAAATTGTTTGTAATGTATCCTGTATTTCTGTAAGTGAACCCAAATATGGATCACTCAATAAATTTGGATATCGTTAAATGTTCCTTTTTCTCTTTACAGTGCTATAAAAATTTCAAAAAATAACCTAATATGGCCGTTTTAAATGACTCAACCTGTAATAAAACTTATCTGCAATTCTTTTCGAGAATTTTAAGCAGATTGTGACATTAAAATGATAAGTCTAAAAAATTTAACATTTCTTTTATTACTTTAATTTGCACATTAATCCTTTGTGAATCTCTTTGAAATTATTAAATATTTGTTAAAAAATTTTCTTTGTTTTAAACATTTATTTTGCAGTGCCAAAATATCTATTTCCCATTCCCGCAACACTTGCTAAAAGGAAGCTCCGGAAAAATCTGACATTCCATCTGACCCTTTTGGACCTTGTTGATCAGAATATAAATTGTGCGATTAAATATTCTCAATTTATAATTTTCATTTTCGGATAAAGTGAAAGCTGTGTTAAGTTTTTTTCAACTTTCTGTTAAATATATTCTACTGTTTTAAGAAAACATTTATCAATACTCTGGGAATCTCACTCACCAAATCACAATATAATCTGTTTGTTTTTAAATCGATTTATAGAGAAACTTTATTTGGTATATATATGTCTTGTAAGAAAATGTTTTTTTTTTCATTTTCCAGTTTTTGTTTTTGAAAAATGTTCTTGGTTGTATTTGTAATTTTGAATAGTTTTTAAAAGTCAGATAAAATTATAGTTCCCCTTCTTTTGTGAACGTTTAATTGAAACACATATCATATGTTTATTAACTGAAATGTTTAATTTATATATATATATATATATATATATATATATATATATATAAATATATATATATATATATATATACCCACCCACCCGCTTCACTGGGTATTTCACGATGCTGTATATATGTATACTGTTTACATATATATTAATTATTGATATCTTGCATTAAAAATTCGATTGTATTGAAAAATATATTTAAAGCTGTTATACACTCTCGCCCCTTGATTTAAAAAGAATATAAATTATAATATCTAATTTCTATTTATATCTAAAATAGAAGAAGAAAGATTTTTTTCGCTCACTTAACCTAATAATCAAGTGGATTTCCCCCAAAGCAACTTTCAGTGGATCTCTACTCCATAAAATAAACATGCGTACTAAATTTCAAGTCTAAATCTAACAGAGCAAAAACGGAATTTTTATCATCAATACCTCGTTGACAGCATTCTTAGCGGATTCCAATTCAACAAAAAAGAAGCCTGCAAACCAAATTTTATTATTATAGTCTTAGCAGTTCAAAAACGGGAATTTTGTCTATCAATACGCCCCAATAACTCTCCCCGCTTCCCCCTGGAGTTGATTACCGTAAAATCCATTCTTAGTGGAACTCTATTCAACTAAAGAAAAATGCTCAACAAATTTCAAGTAAATGAGTTAAATTCAAAAACAGGAATTTTTCTATCACACGCCTTAATCCCTCGCAACGCCACTCCTTTGGGGGTCCGTTTTCGCAAAAATCTTTGTAAAAGGAACTTTATTCCAGGAACGGAACATACCTTCTAATTTTCAAGCAGGTGGTTCTATTAGTTGAAAAGCGGAAATATTTATCTATTACGCCCTTTAATCCCCCTCAGTGACCCTTGGGGATCAATTTTCCTCCAAACTATTTTGTAGCGGATCTCTACACCATGAAAGGAATTCGCTTATACCAAATTTTAAGACTGTACGTCTAATAGTTTAAAAATGGAAATAATTATCTATAACGCCCTTTAAGCCCCCGCAACGCCACTTAGGAAACGATTTTCACAAAACCCATCTTATAGTGGATCTGTACTTAATGAATTGAATCAGCTTACTAAATTTCGAGATTTTACGTCTAATAGTTTAAAAAAGGAGTTAATTGCCTATAACGCCACTTAATTCTCTACAACGCCACTTGGGAGTCGATTTTCAAAAAACCCATTCTATAGGGGATCTGTACTCTATGAAAGGGATCCGCTTACCAAATTTCAAGACTGTACGTCTAATAGGTTAAAAATGGAAATAATTATGTATAACGCCCCTTAAGCCCCCGCAACGCCACTTAGGAAACGATTTTCACAAAGCCTATCTTATGACAAATCTCTACTCAGTGAATGGAATCTGCTTACTCAATTTCAAGATTTTACGTCTTATAGTTTAAAAAATGAGTTAATTGCCTATAACGCCCCTTAATTCTCCACAACGCCACTTGGAGTCGATTTTCACAAAACCCATTTGTAGGGGATCTGTACTCTATGAAAGGAATCCGCTTACCAAATTTCAAAACTGTACGTCTAATAGTTTAAAAATGGAAATAATTATGTATAACGCCCCTTAAGCGCCGCCAACGCCAAAACCCATCTTATAGTGGATCGATTTTTGTAAAAATCATTTTATGTTTAAAAAAGGAGTTAATTGCCTATAACGCCACTTTATTCTCTACAACGCCAAAAAAAACCCATTCTGTGGGGATCTGTACCAAGTTTCAAATTTTAAGACTGACTTTTTAAATCTAATAGTTTAGTAAAACGGAAAAAATAATTATTTATAACGCCCACGACTTAAATTTAGTAAAGGAAATAATTATTTATAACGCCCTAACGCCCCTTGGGGTTCGAACTTTGCAAAATCCGTTCTTAGCTGACGTCTACACCATGAAGGGAACCACCTACCTACCAAATTTCAAGTTTGTAGGTTTAATAGTTCCGGAGATATCGTGATTAGTCAGTCAGTGAGTGAGTGTGTGAGTCGCTTTTCTCCTTTATATAGTATATACACTGGTGTGCAAAAATTAAGGACGAAGTCGAAAAATTAGCATATCAGCTGAACGAAGAGGCAGAGTGGACAGAAAGACCAATCAGGAGATTAAGTAAGGTGATGTACGGTAGCACATGCGCAGATATGCAGGTAGACGTAATGGGGGAGTGTCTGAGTAGTATAAAGCATGTTGTCGGTGTAAGATCAGTATTTCTGGCAAAGAGATTGCACGCCGTATAGCAGTTAAAATCACACCGAGTTGCTGTCTCAGCGAGAAATGGCGAATAATCAATCTGTTAGACGACATCTGGATGCTTTTACCCGAGGTCGAATCATTGGGAAGTTGGAGGAAGGCCGCAGTGTGAAAAGTGTGGCTGCAGAGTTCGGAATTGCTCACAGCATCGTTTCACGACTTTGGAGACAATTTCAAACTACAGGAACCGCTATCCGGGGATTCAGTAGTGGTCGTCCACGAGGAACCACACCCGCAGATGACCGGTACATTGTCTTACAGGCCAGAAGAAACAGGCGGCAGACAGCGGGAGAAATCGCTAGACACACGACACAGGCGACTGGACGACCGATATCGCGTTTTACCGTGGCCAGAAGACTGCATGGGGGTGGTCTGTTTGCACGACGCCCTGTACGGTGTGTAACTTTAACGCCTGCCCATCGGAGAAGGCGTTCTCTGTGGTGCCGGGAACACCGGAATTGGAGAGACAATGAATGGGGACGAGTACTCTTTACAGATGAGAGCAGATTCAGTTTGAGTAGCGATTCTCTTCGCATACTCATCTGGAGAGAGCGGGGAAGCCGCAATCATCCCTCGAACATCATTGAAAGGGACAGGTATGGAGGTCGCGGTGTTCTCGTTTCGGGAGGCATCATGCTTGGTAGTCGTACAGACCTTCACATCTTCGACGCAGGTTCAGTCAACGGGACCCGTTATTGTAACGAGATTCCTCTTCCATATGTGCGTCTTTTTAGAGGCGCTATGGGTCTGCAGTTCCTTTTCATGGACGACAATGCACCATGTCATCGCACAGTAGCTGCCGAACAGCTCTTAGAAAGTGAGGATATTGAACGTATGGATTGGCCGGCACGATCTCTGGGTCTCAATTCCGTCGAGCATGTATGGGATTTTCTAGACAGACGCTTGGCAGCTCGTACCTTACCACCAGTAACGATTCGGGAGCTTCGATTGGCGCTGCAAGACGAATGGGCAGCAATGCCTGAACAACTCATTGACACCCTCATTCTCAGCATGGGCAGACGCTGTGAAACCGGCCTAGCAGTCAGGGGAGATCATATCCTCTACTAAAGACCGGATGTTTCTTGCTGGACACCCATCACAGGGATGTTTCGGCCTTCAGTCGCATTGCGCTCCATGCTACTTTTTCAATCAAGCTTCTTTTTATCCCTCTGATTTCTCTTTTAGTAAGTGTTGCTTACATTACACATGTCCTTACGTATTGGGGATCTTACGGTATTAAATGTGTTGATTTGGAAAGCTTTTGTACAAAGTTATATTGAAAAAACCGTCTCGTCCTTAATTTTTGCACACCAGTGTAGATATAGCAAACGTAATAAAACACTTTATTTTATTTTCTATGTTGTCATTCCTTGAATTTAAGTCCTTGTAACTGATTCAATTACTTAATAAACATTTAATCTTTTTTCATTTCCAAAAGACTGCATTCGAACAATCGATTAAATAAACTGTCGCATATATCTTTTCATTTCTTTGTCATGGTAACTGCATCAAAAATTAAACTGTGAAATGTATAGTTAATATGTATCTATATTAAATGATTTGCAGTTTAATACATGTAAAGTTTTTTGTTTTTTGTTTTTTTTTAGAATCTTCCACCCCGAAAAGTTGATATGCAGTCCTTACTGTCATCTTTCACCAACAAGACTAAGTCTGTGGTCTGGATGAGCAGTCATTGTCCCACAGACGGTGGCAGAGAGTCCTACGTAGCTGAACTTCGAAAATACATCGATGTAGAAGTTTATGGTACCTGTGGCTCTTCCATATGTCCTCCAGGGGAAACCAATAAATGTCTGCAAGAGTTTTCCGAAAAATACAAATTCTTCTTAGCATTCGAGAACACCATCTGTAAAGACTATATCACAGAGAAATTCTTCAGAACTCTGAAATATAATATCATCCCGGTTGTATTCGGAGGTGCTGTGTATGATAAATTCGCGCCTCCAACATCGTACATAGATGCCTTAAGTTTCAAGTCTCCCAAACATTTGGCATTTTTCTTGTCTGGAGTTGGGAAAGATTTCAAATTGTACAGTAACTACTTCCGATGGAGAAAAGACTATTCCGTTAGGGTTAACAATCGAAAAGAATGTGATTTGTGCACTTTATTGCACAGAACAGATCTGAAACCATCTTCATATAGTAATATAAGAAAATGGTGGGTAAATGAATCTCATTGTAGAACGTGGAAACCCAAACGGTGATGGTTTCTGTTAAGATCTTCCTTCCATTGAAAAATTTCCAATTGAAATATGTAAACGCATATTGATAGATCATATCAGTTTTTAATTTCATTTGTAGATACTATTACTGTATCACGAGAAGTTATTTGAGTAGCATACGTGCTTGTTTTATTAGATGTAATTTTAATTTTTTTAATAAAAAGTTATTTTTGTTAATTTTTAAAAACTCTCTGATCCTTGTCTCTTTCTCTTTTATTTACATAACTTACAATACTGGTCAAAAAAGTGTCAAGTTCATGCTCTTTAACATATTTTCTTTTAATTTTGTCATGCTATTTTAAACTTCTGAGTCTAATTTAAGTAGCTATTCCGTGTTTTTTGTAGAACCTTAAGTCTAATTTCAAGTAACTACAGTAATAACTAACAAAGTTTTGAATAATTTCAAATTTCATCACATTTGGAGTATTGCCTTTTTATCTGCCAGTTTTATCTTTGAACGTTTCTGTATAAGTATTTTGCTTTGTCAAACTTTTTATATTGCTGATAATGGGATTTTGCCGTGGTAACCGTAATTTGAACATTCGTCAACAGGAAGCCATAGTTAATGGATAAGCTCAATTTCCGAGTCTTCTTGAACTTTTGAAACAATTCTTCATATCGGAGAGTGGAATATCAAAGTTTCTTAAAACGTTCGGGTGTCAGGGAGTGGTCTCGAAGGTTTCTGAGTCTTATACAATAGTTACTGGCCACCTTAACTTTCAAAAATATAGATTCCCAGAAAATTCAACAAGAAAATTCATAATTTAATATTTTATAATTGATTTCATTTGTTCCAATTTTTAGTATTGTAACTTTTCGATTAGAAGCACATCTCACAGACCTTAAAATGCATCCATTACTTCCAGTAACTATTAATATCATTTCTAGTGTCTAATGCTATGTGCGAACCTCAAATGCCAATGTTATCGACACACCAAGGTCACCTCCGCCTTAGCCAACGGCGTCTCTCACCGCTTGCTGTGAGAAGAAATCATATTATCCACCATGAATACGCACACCACCGAAAGCTCGACCACAGTCAGGGCCGCTTTTAGCTTCCTCAGCGCCCTAGGCACTTCATATTGCTATGCCCCTCCACTATTTTCAAAGCACCCCCTTCAGGTCTTTCATTGCCAGTTTTGGTTCGGGAAGGATTTTCCCTTAATTTTCTTATTCTTTTCCCTTTCTTTATTTTTGCTCTTTAGAGTCTTTCCATTATCCACCACCTATGAACCCTCCGTGTCCTGGACTGGCAGCCGTAAGGAAAAGATAGTGGCATGGTTTGGGTATTCTTATTCATTTTTTACCTTACGGTATCTCGGACCACCTACCCACCCTTTTGTAAATTAGTACAGTATACATATGAAATCGTTTGTAATTACAATATATAGTACGCATTATTGTGTGAACTGTTTTCAACTTGTTAATTTGATCTTTTTCATCGCTCCACTATCTTTTACTTTGAGACATTCTCTTTTTTGTTGAGTTGCTGTCATTGTACTTGCACAACAAAGGTTTTCGTGCTTTCCTCATTGCCAAATCATTAATGACATCAATCAAATCAATCTCCATTTTAATTGCTCAGAATCTTCAAATTGTTAAGCGTTTCATTTTCCATAGTATATATCATTTCAGTCTTTACTTTCTTATGGGAAGAAATGCTTCTCTCATAACTCGTTAGGCGGTGATACATTTTGATATTTTCTCTTTTTTCATCCTCCAGTTTTTTGCGCCCCCAAATCTTTTGCGCCCTAGGCAAGTGCCTTGTGTGCCTAAGCGGAAAAGCGCCCCTGACCACAGTTATGTCTTCCACATCATGCTTGTTACTCTGATTTAGAAGTTTCTACCAGTGGCGCACACAAGGGGGGTCCACCCCCAAAGCCCTTGATATTTATTCCGATTGATTATAATTCTAAGTATATAGTACGTAAAATTTAATTAAGTATTTGTTATTAATGATTAACTTTATTAATTAATGCTAATTATTTATTCAATAATCAGTTATTTACTGTGTTTTGTTCCCGAAAATCGACAAAATCAAAAGAAGCATGATACAAGAATGGTGAACTTTCGACCCCGGACCCCCTTGAAAAATTCCTGTGTGCGCTACTGGTTTCTACTGATTGCTTTTGAGCTAAATACAATGTGGGCTCTGCATTTGTATGCGATACATTATAAGATACATTCTTCTTGTTCCTTTTTTACTGCAGAACCTACTGCTATTTGTGAGGGACTTCATCGTCTATTAAAAAAATATAAAACACGCTTTATTATGGTTAATCGAACTATAAAGTAAAAAAATGATTCTTAATATATGAATAAAATGATTTACGAGACAAGTAATGTCATTGGTTTAAAAGTATGGGGTGCTCTATATCAACTGTTGTAATTTCTTACTAGTTCTATTCCAAAATGCTGAATTAGTGTAAAACTTTTGTACCAAGCACCTCACGCTTTTACCACACAATGACATTAATTTTCTCGTAAATCATTTTATTCATATATTAAGAATTTTATTTTTTACTTTTTAGTTCGATTGACCATTGTTAGTTCTGTTAATGAACAGCGCCCTCTAGCGGCTTGTAAAGAAAAACGTCAGTGTATGTGTAACAATCACTCCGAGAGGTTGTGTACGGAGTAGAGAGAGAGATTAAAAATATTACAGTCCACTGCGTGTGTTTACTGTGTGTGTGTGTTGAGTCAATTCATGGTCAGCCTCACCGGAGGAAAACGACCTTATGGATATGAGAATTTGTGAAACCGTGGATTATCAAAATTCACAGTGAAAAAAATATATATATAAGTGATTGTCAAAGTGTGAATAGAGAACGATTGCGAAACTTTAGCGAGCAGCGTGAAACAGCGATCTGAGGAGGTAGGTGCAATTAATTGATCCTTCTATTAGTGTCCTTAATTCATAAATATGTCTTTAAATAAATTAGGGAAAGACGAGTTAAAAATCGTTGTGGAAGAGTTAAATTTAACTGTACCAGAAGGAGCAAAAATCGCTGGCTTAAAAAACTTAATTGTAAATAGTGACGTTTACAAAAATGATAAAGAGTTAGTTCAATCTGCAATCGATTATGCTTTGGCGGAAATTAAAAATAAGAAGTGAATAGTGAATAATAGTGAAACTAAATTAGAATTTGAACGAATTAAATTAGCGCAATTGCAAAAACAATTAGAGCTTGCAAATATCCAGAAGAATTTACCTCAAAATCCCGATATTCGAAATCCGAGCGTTTTTGAAACTGCCGCCAATTGTAATGTTGAGACTTTGTTAAAGTCCGTGAAAACTTTAACAATACCCGTACTTTCAAGAGTGGAATCATATAATTTATTTTTCCAGTCGCTCGAAAAAGCATTCAAAATTAAAGAGGTTCCCGAACAATTTAAAGGCGAAATTCTTTTAAATATCCTAGGTGAAAGAGTTAATAATTTACTAGTTCATGTTTCCGAAGAAGAATTAAATAATTATAGTAAGCTTAAAGATGTAGTATTAAAAGAATTTTCTCCCACACCACAAGAATGCTATAATAGATTTCAGAAAGCGCAAAAATTAAGTTCAGAGAGTTATGTGCAATTTGCATCACGATTATGCGCGACATTTGAGTATTATTGTCAGCTGCGCAATGTGAATGATTTTAAATCATTGTGTGAGTTAATTGTATCGGATAAATTAATGAACACACTCGACAGAGAATTATTGTCTCACATGAGTATAAAACAGGGAGAGAAATATTTTAAACCACAAGAGTTAGGGCGTGAGTGCGATATATATTTGTCATCGAAAGGCAAAATTAAGAATGAGATATTTTCTAAGCCCTTTTGTGAAAATTTCAAGCGTTTTAATTATAATAAACAAAACAAATTTAATGCTAAAATACCGCGAGATGCATCGAATGTATTTTTTTCCGAGTTAAAAAATGATAAATGTGTATTTTGTAAAAATAATGTCCATGCCTTACAATTTTGCCCACAATTTAAAATGTTTTCTGTAAACGAAAGAGTAGAATTTGTTAAAAATAATAGACTTTGTTTTAAATGTTTTTCACCTCAATGCAGCTTTAGTAGATGTAGATCAAAAAATTGTTTCTGCTCGAAACCGCATAACAAACTATTACATTACCCCAGAGAAAGGAAAGGGAATTCCTTCTTCCCCCTTGAGACGATGACAGAGGTTAACCAGGAATCCCGATTCGCCTTGAGTGTAAATGCTGAATCTTTCGTTCCGAAAGAAGACGAAACACAGATCGGGGCAACGGCCGGCTTTAAAAACAAATGCCTTTTGAGTACTGCTTTAATTCTATAGTGAAAGATAAATATTCAGAATGCAGACATTTAGAGCCTTGTTAGACTCGGGAAGTAAAACTTGTCTAATTTCAAATGAGTGCTCGAATAAATTACGACTTAAGACCGAAAGAATAAATACATTAATCTCGTGTTTAAATGATGCTTCTATGGTTGTAAATGGGTGTGTTAAAGTGGCGATTTCTAATCAAAATAAATCTTTCGAAAGGGAATTGGATATGCTCGTAGTTAAAAAAATCATTGATTTTATTCCGCAGAAAGCATTAGAAATAAATTATGATTTTTATAATTTTGTGGAATTAGCGGATTCTAAATTTAATGTTCCCGGCAAAATTGATTTATTATTAGGTGCAAATATATTTTATGAGTTATTGAAACCGGAAAGAATTAAAATAAAAGATTCGCAATTACTGTTAGTCAACAGCGTATTTGGTTATATAGTAACGGGTAATTTAGATTCAATAAATGAAACTAAGGTTCACTGCGGTTTGATTCGTGATGAGGAAAAAAATGAATAAAAATTTAGAAAAATTTTGGAAATTAGAGGAGGTAGAGGAACCAATAGTTAAAAATAAAGAAAGGCTAATTTGTGAGGAACATTACGCGAATACTCATTTTAGAACTAAAGAAGGTAAATATGTAGTATCTATGCCCTTAAAAAAGGAACCCTCGTGTTTGGGTAATTCGAAAGACATAGCTCTCAAACGACTTGGATCGCTGTGGAATCGCTTAGCTAGAGATGATAATTATTTAAATTTATATCGTGAATTTTTAAGAGATTATGAAAGACTGGGTCACATGAAGGAAGTGACTAACGAAACTGAACCAAAAATCGCATACTACGCTACCCATCATGGAATTTATCGTCCAGAAAAGTCCACAACAAAACTTAGAGTTGTCTTTAACTGTTCTTCGTTAACTGATAATGGAATATCTTTAAATGACATTCACTATAATGGAGGAGTGATACAAGAGGACTTATATGCGCAAATGCTCAGGTTCAGAACTTACACGTATGCATTTACAGCAGACATTAAAATGATGTATCGAACTATATTAATTAACCCTAAACAGCGTAGTCTGCAGAGAATCGTTTGGTGTGAAAGTGAACATGAATCACCCAAAATTTACGAACTTTCGACTGTTACCTATGGCACTGTAAGTGCTCCCTACTTAGCACAGAGAACTTTAACCCAATTGTCGATGGATGAAGAGGCTAACTTCCCTATAGCAGCTTCCGTTTTACGGAACAACTTGTATATGGACGATGTCCTTTGTGGTGCTGCAACGTTAGAGGAGGCAATTGTTCTCAGACAACAATTAAAAGGAATTTTGAAAAGTGCTGGAATGGAGTTGCATAAACTTTGCGCCAATCACGAGAAATTGTCACCAGGTCCCGAACAGAATTACAATTTTGCAACTTTAACAGAGACGAGAAAACGTTAGGAGTGTCGTGGAAGCCGAACCTAGATTGTTTTTTGATTAAAGTGAAAGTCTGTTTGGACAGTTCTTATACTAAAAGAGACGTCTTGTCTACTATTGCCAAGATCTTTGATCCTGTTGGACTGATGGCACCAGTAATTTCCAAAGCAAAGATTTTCCTCCAGCGTTTGTGGAGAAGCAAATTGGAATGGAATGACCTTCTGCCAGCTGAAGAATATCGAGAATGGCAACAATTCCTAGAATCTTTAGAGAATATCAGCAATATACAGATACCAAGGCGTATTCTTGTCGCTTTTCCAGAAGTTATTGAGATCCATGGCTTTGCTGATGCCTCAGAGCGGTGCTACGGTGCAGCAGTTTACTGCAAATCTAAAAATTTGAAGAGTGAAACTTTAGTTCGGTTAATCACAAGCAAATCGAGAGTAGCGCCTATTAAAAGTCTGACAATTCCCAGACTTGAATTGTGTGCTGCAGTGCTATTGGCAAAACTTGTGAAAAGAGTTGTAGCTGCTTTACAACTAGAAACTGCTGAATTATATCTTTGGTCGGATTCGATGATCGTCTTGGCGTGGCTTCGAAAGGAACCGATGGACTTAAAGACCTTTGTTCAAAATAGGGTTGCCAAGATACAAGAACTCTATCCTAATCAGTTATGGAGACACGTACCATCTGATCAAAATCCCGCAGACTTAGTCTCCCGAGGAGTCGATCCTGAGAAACTTTTGCAACAAAACTTATGGTTTAATGGACCAACATTTCTTTCAGGTGATGACTATCCAAATCGAACTATAAACTGTAGAGAGAAGCTAGATGAATATAATTCAGAACTAAAAACTGTGTTAATGAACAAATTGAAAACTTTCAATCGGTGCTTAATATTCATGTTAATGATTTTTTAAACGACCTTCTTAATCTAAGCAATAATTATATAACTATTTTACGTGTATTAAGTTTTATTTTCAGGTTCGTGGAAAATTTAAAGGGAATAAATAAAGTGGCTGGTCCACTCACAACAAAAGAATTTGAGAAAGCTGAAACATATCTGGTAAAAAAGGTGCAAGAGCAAGAATTTTCCAGTGATATTAACCATCTTAAAAGTAAGGGAAGTGTGCTACCAAACACTAAGTTAAAGACATTGAATCCCTTTTTAGATGACAACGGTGTCTTAAGAGTAGGAGGACGATTGTGTAACTTAGAGTTAAGTTTCGATAAAAAGCACCAGATAATTTTACCAAAAAATAATAGATTAACTTTAATAATAATAGAATATTTTCATAAGAAATATTTACATGTGGCAACTGTATCTTTACTGAATCATATTCGGGAAAAATTTTGGCCGTTGAATGGTAGGTCAATGTGCAGAAAAATTGTATATAAATGTATTGTATGTTTCAAAGCGAAACCAATTGTGTCAACTCAAATTATGGGTAATTTGCCAAAAGAGAGACTTATTACTGATTATCTATTTAATTGTTCAGGAGTAGATTTCTCTGGTCCTTTTTTCATTAAAAATAAAGGACAACGTAAAGGAAATTTGTTTAAAGTGTATATTTGTATTTTTGTGTGTTTTGTGTTTAAAGCGGTACATATTGAGTTAGTATCAGATTTAACATCGCAAGCATTCATTGCCGCGTTGAAAAGGTTTATGGCTCGAAGAGGCAAATGTGCAAAACTGTTTTCGGACAATGGTAAAAATTTCGTCGGAGCTAGCAATGAAATTAAAAAACTCCTTGAAATAGTCAGAAAACCAGACGAAAAATTAGCTAATTACTTAGCAGCAGAAGGAATAGAGTGGAAATTTATTCCTGCGAGGTCGCCCAATTTTGGAGGTCTTTGGGAAGCGGCCATAAAGTCATGTAAATATCACTTAAAAAGAGTTGTGAATGGAATTAATTTAACGTACGAGGAACTACTTACGGTCACTGTACAAATTGAGGGAATTTTAAATTCTCGACCGCTTTGCCCCCTATCAAACAATGATGATGATTTCCAAGTGCTTATACCAGCTCATTTTTTAATTAATAGGTCTTTAAATTCGCTAGAAGAGCCTAATTTGACAAAATGTAAAGAGAGTAATCTCAAAAAGTGGCAAAAAATAACTAAGATGGTTCAATTAATGGGGAAATTTTGGAGTCGTAATTATTTGAATCAATTACAACAGAGAGGAAAATGGATGTTTGAGAAGAATAACGTTAAAATTGGAGACTTGGTTTTAATAATTGAAGAAAATTTACCAACATATAAATGGGCATTAGGTAGAATCGTAGAATTGTATTATGGCGAAGATAAAAAAGTGCGTGTAGTGAAAATTAAAACTCAGTATAGTACATGTAAAAGAGCCATATCAAAAATTTGTGTTTTACCAATGGAAGATCCTTAAATATAATTTGAATTTTTCATATAGTGTACCATTGGTGGTGTGTAAATTTACTCATTGTTAGTAGTGATTTTGTATTTGTATAAAAAAAAATATTGTTATTTGTGAAATCTTGAATTTATATAATGATTTATATATGTAATTGTATTTCTTGAGAATTGTCAAGTGTTGAATGTGTTAAGTGTTCTAGATGTAACCAATATGAATGTTAATTTAGTAACAATGATTGCATGGTTAAACCAGTGCAATGTGGGGCGGTATGTTAGTTCTGTTAATGAACAGCGCCCTCTAGCGGCTTGTAAAGAAAAACGTCAGTGTATGTGTAACAATCACTCCGAGAGGTTGTGTACGGAGTAGAGAGAGAGATTAAAAATATTACAGTCCACTGTGTGTGTTTACTGTGTGTGTGTTGAGTCAATTCAACCATAAAAGCGTGTTTATATATATATAAGTGTTTTTTTATATATATAAAAACTATAATTTATTTTTCATTTTTTAGTTCAATCTACAGTAAAAGCATGTATTAGTTTTTTAAATTTTTGGCCCCTGACTGAAAAAGTTTGCCCATCCCCGCGTTAGAACAAATTTTTTTTCACATGCACGAGTCTTTTTTATGTTTAATTTCCATTTTCAGAAAGACTAGACAATTGGTCATGTTATGATAAGAAATTTCTGACGCAAAAAAAAAACGTTTTCGCTGTTAATGTTATTCTTAATCTTTTAGTCGTCAAATCTGGAATTAGTCGCCAAATCTGATACTGATATATAGAATTAGTCGCCAAATCTGGCATTGGTATATGGAATTAGTCACCAAACCTGGAAATGATGTAATGAATTAGTCGCCAAATCTGGAAATGATGTAATGAAATAGTCGCCAAATCAGGAAGTTTGTTATTAATGATTATCCTGATCAGGACATGGAACAAAATTATGAAATTATTGTGTTGTCATCGGTCCTTGACAGGCGTGAAAAATTTCTAATTAATCTGACCTTTAAAAGTGGGTAAAAATCGAGTTCAAAGATTCCGTTACATACAAGTGAAACATATAAATGTATGTTAAAAAAGATTACATGAGTTAAAAAGATTACATTTACTCAGAGTTGCTAAGCATTCTGAAAAAATCCATGCCATCTCCTTGTTCATGATGTCGTACCTCTGCATTAAAATCTCATTCGCATCGATTATGGAATAATTTTTCTATGGATTCCTTATCGCATGGCCATTCGAGGTAACGAGCGTTATTTCAGCTAAATGTTCCACCCTGGGGCTCCATTTACTTGTTCCTTCACCTAACTTGAAACAAGCACTAAGCAGCTAAGCACTTGAGCCGACACCCTTGACAGTCACGATGGAGCTTGCAAATAAACAAACTTAACAGCATACAACTAACTATATCTTTTTGGATCCTGTGCAAGTAGTAGCAAGAGTGATGTTCGTCTGTGTACTCTACAAATTGGACACTACCGTTTCCCTCACCGGCGCGTGCTTTTTAGTGAACGCTCCTGAATGCTCATTTTGCCATATCCCATGTATTGTACGCCGTATACATTTTCTTTAAGTGTCTAGTATTTTATAATCGTGTCATTTTTGTTCATTCGTCACCTTTAAAAATGTCTGACCTGGTGGGGGAACACCACACCGGAACTTATATGACTCCCTATTAAGAATTGAAATTTTACATCGTATCTAAGATTTTATTTCTCATCTATTTTGTTTTTAGCAAGATTTCTAATTTATAAATAGCTCCCGTGTTGCTTTATAGTGCAATGTTAATAAAACTCTCATTCATTCACTCTATACTTGTAAGCTTACTTTAATTTCGTAAGCAAATGTTTGCATCAGCATGTCCACATTTGGCTCTTGTGTCACAAAAATCCATCTAACCAGCCAACCTTTGAAGTAACGAAAGCAAATGAAGTTGTTTGGTTACGGATCGGATACATGAATTCGTGGTTCCCAAGACACTCGTTTCGACTCCACCAAATTCCAACAATGAAGGATGGAAAGGGGGGGGTGGAAATACCATGGTTTGAAGATGCGTCTCTTGTCTTAGCATGGGTCGTCTGGGGCAGATTCAGGGAATCATGAATAGATTTCACAATATAATGTCATCCTTGAGGATACCATTCCTCCATATGCGCCCAATTTTCTTGGTCGTGGCTTCATTTTCCAACAGGATAATCATCCAGAACATCGAATCAAACACATCCAGAATTGGCTCTCATGCCATCATGTAACCTTTCTCGTTTAAGAAAGGCACTTCGCAGGCCTTAACATTATCAAAGGGTTTGGGCCGAATTGGAACGTCGTCTTTTAGGGGAAAAAATGAAAGGAATGCCGCTGTAAAGCTCTCCCAACTTGAGAAAGAATGGAAAATTCCATCTCCTTCATCTAATCTCTTGACTGCGCCTTGTAGTTTCCAAGGGATTTGTCACCAAGTATCAATAAGTAATTGCTTATTTTCATATCGATCCTGTCAATTTTGTATACCTTTCAACATTCAACTTATTAAATTTTGTTTATCTTGTATGGAATAATAAATTTGCTCAGTTTCTTGCTGTTTAAACGATAATTGGTTTATGCACCTAGCAAACACTAAAAACTGCATATTTTTTGACTTCAGCAAAAAGGGCTTGCTTTTGGGTGATTTACAGCCAAAAAACATGATCCTGACACTTGTTTTAAAAGGTAGCGTATAACCAACCGAATTGCAATTCCTTATTAATTAGAACAGTTGTGATGTACCTCCCCTTGGAAGTACATCCCTTGAAGTATCAGCGTGAGCTAGAGGTGTAGGATTAACGTAAGAACTAGACTCAAACATTATCTTAATATGACTTTATTAAGATATTCAACTTAAACTTTGAACAAATATAATATAATTACTGAATGGGAGAATCTACTTTGACACAATGCGCAACACACAATATAATACAGACCTATATGAATAATTGAACTGCCTAATCTTCAAATAGATTTATAGTAAGTAATCAATCCTACCTTATATTGTTCTGTAATGCTACTTGTTTTTATCTGCAATGGTATGCAGCTTGACGACTAACTTCTAGTCGAAAACCAATAAGTTTATCCACGACACGTAGAACTTAAATCTTGAACCACGAACTGCAATAATCCTCAACTGCCACAACGCACGTCAACTGTCTAACATTCCTTTACATTGCCATCATAGCCCTTATTGCCATTACGCTTACTCTAAGATCCTATATTTATCCTATATTATTTGCATCTCTTCACTTCTCGTTCCTTGGATTTGGTTGGAAAAGAGTTGCCCTTAATTCTGGCCCAAAGAACCCAAAGGACTTTTTAAAGAAAAGACGCGTAAGTCGTCACACAGTCACAACTAAAAATTTTTTCTGGACAAGAAGAAATTTGAAAATCATATTTCAAACTTAACTTAAAAATGAAATTTTTTTTCAAACACCAATAATTTAATCTTTTTTCCAACAATTTGTTTTTTCTGTAAGGTAGATATTAAAGTAATATAATATGCCATAAAAAACGTCTTTTTCTCTCAAAAAAATCTTTTTAACAACAAGCTCGAACGTGTTTTATCTCGTTCTTAGCTTTTCCCTTCAGAATTTTTCCTAATCTCTGGCCGAATAACACGTAGGTGAAAAAAAAATGAAAACCTTTCTTTCGTAAATCGAGCTCAGAACAGTTTTGTTGCTTTAAAGTGCTCTTAAGTTAAGTTCTAAGAATCCACCATACAAGTTATAGATAAATGATAAGCATTTTATAAACTGGGAATTATCGCGCGTATCACCATTTCTTTATCATCATAATTTTTCATAAAGTTGTATTATACGCGCTTTTTAACGACCAATAATTCCGAAATAAGAGCACAGTATAATATATATATATATATATATATAAGTATGGATATAAATTTAAATTTCTACGGAGTCTTACTAGAAAGAGAATTGCATAAAATAAAATCACTTGTGTTATAATTTGAAAATCTTTATTTTAACTTCAAATCAGCTAATTTTTAAAGTAATTTAGCACATTAAAGTTATTTTGAAGCAAACTATGTTAGAATGAAAGTTAACTCAAAAATAGTTAATCTTTAAAGTCCCTGGATAGAGATTGTACATAAATTCTTTCATTCAAGACGCAAAGAGTCTACAAAAAAATTTCAATGAAACAGTTTGAAATTTACAAAACATATATCATCAAATATGTTAACAACTTGGAATCACTGGATACATACCGTAAAATACGGCGTATAATTCGCACTTTTAACACAAAAAATACGATCGAAATTTATGTGTACGCGCTGTACGCCGGGTATAAAAAAGATAACTTTAAAAATGAAAAAAATAATTTTTTTACTATTCATTTTTAAATCAATTCCTACTTAGGTTAACAAAGAAAAATTTTATTTTAGTTACTTTTTATTAAATAGTTACATTTAATATAAATATGTATATACATATGACAGAATAATAATATTAAGTGGCAATTTTTTTTCTTTTATATTAAACTAAAATTAAATTAATGAATTAATATTGGAAATAACTGTATTTTAACATCAAGTGCTATCCACTACAAGTTTAAAAAAATGTATTTTATCTTGAGTGGATGAATAAAAAATATTTTGTTAACGATCGAAAATTTGAACAAGATATATAAATATATATAGGGAGAGTGTGAACTAATAATCTAAATTGAAAACAGAAATACATATATAGGGTGTTTTTTTGAGAGGTAAAGAACTTTAAATTGCAATAAAACAACGATGTATTATTCGATTGACATGAATTTTTTTTATTCGAAAGATAATCTTGTGGCATTACATTTTAAATATGATTTCTGGCATAGGACTGCCACGGCTGGCTCGGATGTAGTCCAATCTGGACGTCCAATTTTCGATGACTTTTTCCAACATTTGTGGCCGTATATCGGCAATAACACGGCGAATGTTGTCTTCCAAATGGTCAAGCGTTTGTGGCTTATCCGCATAGACCAATGACTTTACATAGCCCCACAGAAAATAGTCTAGCGGTGTTAAATCACAAGATCTTGGAGGCCAATTCACAGGTCCAAAACGTGAAATTAGGCGGTCACCAAACGTGTCTTTCAATAAATCGATTGTGGCGCGAGCTGTGTGACATGTTGCGCCGTCTTGTTGGAACCACAGCTCCTGGACATCATGATTGTTCAATTCAGGAATGAAAAGTTAGTAATCATGGCTCTATACCGATCACCATTGACTGTAACGTTGTGGCCCTCATCGTTTTTGAAGAAGTACGGACCAATGATTCCATCAGCCCATAAAGCGCACCAAACAGTCAGTTTTTCTAGATGTAACGGTGTTTCGACATACACTTGTGGATTAGCTTCACTCCAAACGCGGCAGTTTTGTTTGTTGACGTAGCCATTCAACCAGAAGTGCGCTTTATCGCTAAACAAAATTCGCTTATGAAAATCGACCATTATTTTCGAAATAAAATTGCATAATTTGAAAGCGTTGTTCAGGCGTGAGTCTATTCATGATGAATTGCCAAACCAAACTGAGAATAAATCACTTGACAGCTGTTAAATCGGTCGCCATCTTGGAAAGTAATGTCAACTTAAACTTCTATACCTGGAAAAAAACACACTCTGCATAAGCATAATAGAAATTAGGCTTCTATATTATCAAAATACTGTTTATTTAAAAGAAATGACTTGCCTCTCATGTACTTCACCGGTTGTAGTTCTAGAAGTATGCTATTTTTTCAAAAGCCTGGGATAATCCCTCTAACAAATGATGGAACTACTAATTTGATATCGGAGTACTGCGGGCCAAACACTGCTGGGTGCAAACGCTTCTGGGTTAATCGCGCCAAGAAGCGCTTGTTGTCGAGTGATATGGAATCCAAGATGGCGGCCTAGCTGTAACAAATCGTGAGGTAAACAATTTTGAAGAACTGCTTTAAATATATTGAAATTTTTTTTTAAACAAATATTTTAAAAATAACATTTATCAATCAGTAATTATTTTCGATATAATAATAATCATTTTATAATAATAATAGTATTATGTAATTATATTATATTATACATAAAATAATTTTATGATATAAAAATTAATCAATAATGAATATAAATTATTGTTCTGATAACTTTTAATATTCCAAAAACTTCTTCCTTTAATGAATTTTATCGAACAAGGAACGTTTAAAAATGCATTATTTGAAAGTAAAATAAAATGGAAATGCGCAATTTCCAGCATTTATTAAATCACAGTCCTGATATCCTTTTTAAAAAAGCATTCTGGTACTCAGCAATGATATTTCAAATATTCATCTTCGAAAATAGCACAAAATACGACAGAAGACTGATGCAGTAGCTTAAAGAAGGATTTCAGTGAAAATGGCTTAATTTTTAAAGAAATCGAATTAAAATCGTCTGACATTAATGGGGTTACCTTGAGGGGGGGGGTAACCAAAAATCAAAAAAAAATATCTGCCGTCCTCATGGCACAACCACATTACCACACAGTAAAAATATTAAGGTAACCATATTGTAATGTTATCGCCCAGCTTGGCGAACATAAACAACAACTTGGCACGTAGCACTTCTATAGGAAGTTAACACCTGAATGACTTCAAGACATATGAACATTGTCTTGAACGCGTGGATTCCAGGTTTCTTCTTAAGAAAAGGGATGCGTGTTATATATTAGGTTCATTTAAAAATGAAATCCGGTCAGTGCGTCTAAATTTGCATTACACGTAAGGTGGCACCACGTAACTGCGTGTATAGTGGCACTATCTATCGGTAGAGATACTGACACGTGCGCAACGTTTGACGTTTCATAGCGACTGTGTGGTTTCACGCCGAAGAGAAGGTGGTCACACAAGCTATCGTCCACTACAGAACATGCAAGCGAGTAAGAAGGAACAACGAGGAGTGATTCGATTTTTAGCGGCGGAGGGAGTTGGAGGCCGTGAAATGCATCGACGGATTATGGTGAGTACAGTCAGTGTCGTTAAAATGTTGTGGAAGGCTCAAAAGATTCCTTGAGGGGCGCTAGTTACTGGAAAACGATGCTCGACCTGGACAGGCCGTGTCATCACACCGGAAATTATTGCGGAAGTGAATGGTGTCTTGGACAACCACAGAATCACCGTGGACGGGATCCATCGGTTGTTGGATATTAGCGGGGACACCACTCACACCATAATGCATCAGCACTTGAACTTTCGAAAAATTTGTGCGCAGTGGGATCCGAACCAACTGACCTCCAAACAGCGCAATACTTTAATGGCGCTGTCTTTGAGTCATCTGCAACGTTGAGGAGGAATACGGCTTTCTGTAGAAAATTGTCACTGGTAACGAAACATGAGGTCACCATTTTGAACCTCTAAAGAAATCAAAGGCCAGTTCTGGTATGCACGTTACCAGAATTCGGTTTGCCAACCCTTGCCTTAGTACACGGAAGTGAACTCAGTGGCGCCACAGCCCATGAGGGTCAAGGCCTACTGTGTCTATCTCAATTTTCGTGGCCTTAAGCGCTGGGGTGCGTGTACAGATGTTTCGGTCAAGTGGTCAGTCTGACGTGAAATCCCCAGTGTTTAGTTCCCAAGCAAGCTTGGTACTCATTTATCAACTTACTGAAGAGATGAATGGCTGAGTTGACCTTGCCCAGCCGGGGATTTGAACCTCTGACCTGTAGCGTCGGATTGCCGTACACTACCACTCAGCCACTGGGCTTGCCTCAGTACATTGCATTGTTTAAAAATTTTCGGGTAAGTAGTGTTCAAAGAAATAATTACATTTTTATTTAAATGAATTAATCTGTAGTTCTAAGCTATGTCTGGCAAACGAAAAAAAATCTCTTAAAAAATAAATAATGACGATTAATTGAGCTTAATATGACGGAAAAATTTTTTATTCATATTTTTATGTATTATTTCTAAAGAAAATTTTAATAACGATATTTTTTCTCCATTAGAAAAATAAAATTGTACATTTTTTTTAATTTTTTGGAACTAAAACAATAAGAAACTACTAATAATATTTTTGTTTTAGGAATATTTATTGTTTTTTACTTGCAAGGAAAAAATGTTACATTGAAAAAGACAAATAATTTTGGAAGATTCATAACTTTTTATATTGGAGCTAAATGTTTTTTTTTTAACAGAGCTTAAATTCTTCCGGTGCGTGTATCATTGGAAGAAATCGCTGAGTTATCTTTAAAAAAGAAAATCTCAGTACAGTTACAGTTATATAAATAGCTTTATATAAATCTAATTTATGGATAAAGTTTAATGGACAGTAATTGCTTCGTGTTTTGTTTGTAGCCAATAAAGAATTGCTCAGCAATTAAAGTGGTATTTTTAGAACTATAAAAACATTTGTTTGTATTTTTATTAGGCTGATGATACGCTACTTAAAATCATTTTTGCATTGCGGCAATTATAAATAGAGATAGTAATTTTAAATTTTTCGTAATATGTATTAAAAAGCGCTATTTTCCAGAAATTATTTTGTCTTACGTCAATATATTTATCACTCTGTATGAATTCATTAAAAAAATTTTAAATCATTAAAAAATAAAACCAAAATGTAGACTAAGTTACAAAAGTAATTGAATTGTTTTTATGAATTTTAATTATTTGCTGATAAAGTTTTTAATATTAAGACCATAAAATCTCTATACGAGAATAGTTTTATGTTAATAAGAAAATATTAAATAATGAGAGAATAACATTGCATAACGTATCAATATTCGATCAAGCTCTAAAAAGGGTAATATAATCCTTTATATCTTTAAATTATTACTACATCGCGTTTGGTACTATTTTAAATATTTTTTGAGAATAATTTTTCTAATTGTATATTTCGTATATGTAGTTTTAAATATAAATGAAAATGGAGAAAAAATGGAAAACACTAAGACACAAAATTTAAAAATGGAATCTAGCAAGTCAAAAATCAATTCCGACTTAGGACCAAATATAAGTGGGGTTAAACTAGTCTGATGATACCAACCACCTTCTTGTGTGATTCGGTAGGTTAATACGAAAAATTCCAAACAGAGGAGAACTAAGAAAAAACTTTTGAAAAATGAATGAGAAGTTAACCAATTTATAAGGTTTGCAATATATCATAGATTTATAAAGAGTTTCAGAAAATTGTATTCACAATGGAATTCAAAGAAATTAAAATCTTAAAAAATAAACTATATTTACACAGGGTGTCCCGGGGTTACTGGCGCAAACTTTATAGGGAGATAGGGAGACATCAAAAGAATTCAGATTTGCAGAGCAACCCATGGTCGGAAACGTCTTTGTTCGGCCCTAGATGGCGTTGTTTACATGACCATTGGAGGAAACAAACAACGTTAACTCAGTCATTTGAGCTCTCATCGCCCAGGAATGAGTCCAGGCTCATTGCTGTCATCGCAGAGGAGTATGGAATGGTTTACGAACAACGAGCTGGTAGATATGCACCTGATTTTCGGATTGTCAGAAGGAAATGCTCGAACAAGGACGACACCTGAGCTAGTTCCCCCTCCCTAAACTACCACTCCACGCAAAGACAGAAGAACTTTTGAGCTCGACAGATTTAACATGCGCCAGCCCCTCTAGACGGCGAGTTTTCAGTGGCACTAGACTCGAACTCATGGCATCTTGCGCACGAGTCCATGATCTTTACCACTAGGCTACAGTGGCCATGAACGACTCGACAGAAACAAAGGTGGTCACGAGTTCATAACCATATTTTTTAAAAGAAAAATATGACATGTATCTAATCATTTTAAAATCATATCTACATAACTGCTCATCTCAAAATACCTCACACTATTCTAATTTTAATACATTTCACTATTTCCTGCACCAACCCCCAAGTCCAAAAATCACGGAGGCATTTCCAATCGAATGGAACACCCCATCCATTACTCCGCTGCATATCATTAACTGGAATCATGAAGCGTCACATAAGTATTCTTCTCAAAAAAGGAAGAATTCTGGGAATAGTCCGCTCTTCCCTCGCACCCTGCTATTATCGCAGGGCGTAGACAGGTAAAAAGCAAATCCAGCCCGACACGCAATCCATGATCGATAGGCCCATGCTATTTCGGACGGCTTCAGACAGGAAGGAGAAGAGAAGGTTCAAGATTTAGGTACCTTTGCTTTAACGATGAGGATATTTTGGGGCAAGCTAATGGCATGTCCTTATCATTAATTCAAAAGCCACCAACCCGTGCATCTGATCTTTTGGAAACAGTATGCAAGCACCCGCATCGATGACTCAGGGAGAGGGGGTATAATCAGATTGATGCTGGGTTGTAATAAATAAGTGCCTATTATTTTAATTGATTTTGGTGGTATGCGGTGTTGCTGGTAATAGAGTTTTAATGCTTTCGTGTGGTGGAAGGTTAGTTGAATGAGAAATGTTAAGTGTTATGAAATGAAATTAGTGTAAAAGATGTATTTGGTCTTGCATAATTGCTTTTAAGTGATGTAAATTCGTCATATGTCCATATTATCTTTTAATTTCTGAGATATGTGGGCTTTTAATGGAAGTCATATTTCACCGGATGTTTGTAACTGAAAGTGAAAGAGAGCTTTTTGAAAAATTCCTTTTCGAAGGAACGTTTATTTTTATGTTTTTGTATAGCTTATTTTTCTTTCACAATATATTAATTTTGATAGCTTTGTTTTAGACACATCGAAAATTATTAACACATATTTTCATAATTGCGTATCATAAATTTATGGGAAATTATTTCATTTATAAATTAATTGACAAATAATCCGTCATATAAGTTGAAAAATATACCAACTAAATCATGTTCAGTGGCGCACACATGGCGGGGGTCCTAGAGGTCCAGACCCCACCCCAAAGCCCTTAATTTTTTTTCCGATTGACTATTATTCTAAGTATATAATACTTAAAATGTAATTAAGTTTTTGTTATTAATGATTAATTTTATTAATTAATGCTAATTATTTATTCAATAATTAGTTTTTTTACTGTTTTTGTTCCCTAAAATCGACAAAATCAAAAAGAGCATGATATAAGAATGGGGGGTTTGACCCTGGACCTCCCCCCCCACTCCTTGAAAAATTCCTGTGTGTGCTACTGATCATGTCATATGCAAAACTAAAGCTTTTTTATGTTAAAGCTTTCTGTTATCATACTTAACGGATTACTAAAAAAAAAGTGTACATCATTAAAATAGTTCTTAAATAGTGAAAAAATACCTTCAATCAAGATTGTCCAGTAAGTGAAAAAAAAAACATTTTCAACACAGCTAAGAAATTTAATAAATTTTCATTAAATTTATGATGCTACAAAAGTAAAAGCTGGATTAAATTATGTATACCTTAACGCTTTATCATTAATGGGATGCGAAAATAAACGGAATTAAATTAATTCGATAGGCATAAAATAAATGTGTATTAACAATAGCGCACACAGGAATTTTTCAAGGGGGTGTCCAGGGTCACAAGTCCACCATTCTTGTATCATGCTCCTTTTGATTTTATCGATTTTCGGAAAACAAAACAGTAAAACACTAGTTATTAAATAAATAATTAGCTTTCATTAATAACAAATACTTAATTAAATGTTACGTACTATATACTTAGAATTATAATCAATCGGGAAAAAAATCAAGGGCATTGGGGGAGGTGGTCCGGACCCCCAGGACACCCCTCTTGCTTGCGCCACTGTGTATTAACCCTCTTATCGTGGACAACGCAGATAACGCCGCTAAGATTTGTCAATTCTTAAAAGCCTTGTAACGTTTTCCCCTCTCGTAGTTAATAGATCGGCTTTTCTATGCAGATAACATTACGCCATTCATATCTACACGTGCACCCTTGAAATATTGCGAGATCCTTTCATTTAACATCACGCCGAATGCCATAGCCGAAAAAGAAAGGCATCTGCACTTTAATTGGAAGCCGAACCTCGAGTGGAATTCGCGAAGTAAGAAGGGACCAACCACCCCGCCTCGAGAGAGCGAAGAAGCAGACTGCTTGGAACTCCTCGAATAAAGTATTCTGTAGTATTAAAACACTCAGAAGTTTGAATAACTTGTACAGTGGCGTAACGAAGAATACTAGGGCCCCCTGCAAAATCAGGTTTTGGGCACCTAGCCCAAATACGTGCATGATATCAATCAGATTTTGGGCCCCTCAGAACACCCGCCCCTACCCCCGCAATGCGGGGGTGTACTTTACACCAGTGCTCCGCAACCTTTTATCGCTGCGGACCGATCAACGTTTGATAATTTTACCGCGGCCCGCTGAGGGTGGGACACGTTGATTGTTTATGTTTTAGATTGTTTTGATTTAACAATTTTAATTTAGTTACACTTAAATATGCCTTCAGAATAAAATATAGCTACACCAAAAATGAATAAAAGTGATTTCCGTGGAAAATTGAGCAAATCCGAGAGAAATGCACCACTTTAAATAAAATGGCAATAGTTTAATGTTCTTTAGGCGGCCCGATAGCATTTGATCCACGGACCGGGGGTTGCGGATCACTGCTTTACCCCACTGAGCTTGTACCTAACTGTAAATATTTTGTACTGTCTTTTTGTCTCTTTTTTGCTGCAAACATGTCTAGTATAATGAGCAAATTAAGGGTATCAGTTAATTAAAAATCTTGAGTTTCTTTTTCTAATTTTGCAATCTTAGTATTTCTCAGTAAATGTAAGGTCAAAGTCATATTTTGATTATTATGGACAAGAACATCCTTTTTCTCGTGTGCCGTACATTAGAAATGAAGAAGCGGTGAATAAAAATCAAGGTTTATTGTAAATTTTTTTCAAATACATTGATATTTATATATATATATATATATATATTTCTTTACATAGATTTAAATTAATAAAATATTCAATGGATGAGAATGTTATTTATTTTTCGCTAACTTAATATATTGCTTCTTAAAAATAGTAAATAGTATGCAATAATAAATCTTGCTCAAAAGAATATACAGCATTTATTATCTTTGTCGGTAGATTCTGAATCTACTATCAAAAGAAATAGTCAATTCTCTTTAGAATTATGCAACCTGTTTTTCATCTCATTTTTGATTTATTTTGTGCGTGAAAGAAAGTCTGATTAGCATAAATGTATTGACTCGAATTACAAGCATCTAAATTTTTGAGAAAATCCTTGAGGAAACTCTGCTTTAAAAAATGGTTACGGTTGTCAACATTTGTGAAGAATTCGTCCTGTCACGAACTCGATGAAAATAAATTAAGAAAGAAATATGACTTACAAACATTTTGTTCTTTTAGCGAGCAGTAGAAACGTTTAATCAATCTGACATAGGGGTATTTATTTATTGAACGGCATTAGTTCTTATCTTATCAATCAATCAGCCTTCAACTACGTAGAACACAGCTGATTTCCGTCAATTTCAACTTCTCAATAAACTACAGTTTAAAAAAACTAACAAACACACCCGTTTATAGTTAATCGAACTAAGTAGTAACTTAACCTTTTAGTCGCCTAGTCCAGAATTAGTCGCCAAATCTGGAAGGGATCTAAAAATGTTAAATTGTTAATCCTGATCAGGACAATGGAACAAAATTATGAAATTATTGTATAGTCATTGGTCCTGGACAAGTGAGCAAAATTTCGAATTAATTTGACCTTTTAAAGTGAGTAAAAATTGAGTTCAAAGATTCCGTTACATACAAGCTTATAAATTAAAAGGGTGTTATAAAAAAGGTGGAGTGTCATTCCCCTATTTAAAATGACTATATTCCCGTCAACGTAACGTTTTTCTGACATGGTCATTGATTTAAAAAGTTGTTTTTTAAATTTATTTGACCCCCCGAAAATATCCAACTAATTAATACTCGAGCTTCTACGAAAAATTAAATAAAAGAAAATAATACTTTTTCAACACATTTAATAATATTTGCTGAAAAATACAATTACTTCCAGTGGCGAAACGAAGAAAATTAGGCCACTCGCAAAGCCAGGGCTTGGGCCTCAAGCCAAATCGTACACGGGGTACGTGCTTGGCGTCAGTCAGTCTTTGGGCCCCTTATAATCTTGCCCCCCTCCTTGCAATATGGGGGGTGTACGTTACGCCACTGTTAACTTCCATCTTTACTTATAACCTTTCTCTTGAATAGTTTTTCTCAAAATCGAGTTTGAGTTCCAATAAGAGAATGCTGTGTTTGGAAGACACACTATGCACTTCTCAAACCCCACGAAATCTCAATTCGAAGATTCATTGTCGACGAATTGATTATTGGAATCAAACACTCAAAAAAGGAGATCTGGACTGGAAAACCATATTAACACAATGAACACCATAGCTGCTATAGTGACACGTCAAAAAATCACACATCTAAGCTTGGAAACTCTGAAGCATCCTCCATACTCTCCAAACTTAGCACCATTCTATTATTTTTTCTATTCCCTCCCTATACTAAGCCCATATCTTTCTAGGGAAAATAATTCCAAAAGCAATTCAGGTATTAGCCTTGGATTGATCGAAATTTCCGTCACCATATGAGTCCATGTACAGAAATGGGATTTGCGAATTACCATAACTTTAGTAAAAAATTATTAGTGTTCAAGGAAATCACATATTGTTCAGCAAATGTTACTAAATGTGTTGAAAATATATTTTTTTTCTTTTTAAAAAAAAAATGGTCATAAATTTCCAAAAGATCTAATATATTCCTATGTGATCTCTCGCATTTTGGCCGCGGTCATGGTCATGAACTCTTGGCCGACGTTTCACGAGTTCCAACCCTAGCGCCACTTAAAACCCTCTGGATAGAAAGGCTCAGGGACACGTTGGATGCGTAGTGCCTCAATGTACACACGTTGGAGTGGTGTAGAGGCTAAGAGAGTGGGTTGCCAGCTCAGGTGTTTTCCTCGTCACTTGACCGTTGTTCAGAATAGAGAGTTCCATTCGCCCTCGTGTATCCTTATAGTTCGACTCTCTTATCCATTATACTGTAATGCTGAGTGGACTGATTGCTTTACATATTTAAGCGAAAAATTATTTTTATAGGATACTACCTGGTATACCAGTTCTTCACACTCGTGAATTAAAAAATTAAGCAATACAGATTGAAGGATAAAGAAATTTTTAATGAGTTAATTTTACGTGAATTGCAAATGAAACAAAAAAAAGCTTTTTGCTCATCTCAGTTGAACAAAATACTCTTATTTGTTAAATTTTAGGTCTGTATATCTAAGGTGATAAAAAAAGGAACTTTTTTTATTCATAACGCCCCATACCTCTCTTGTGGGTCGATTTTTCAAAACACCTTCCTAAGCTGATCTCTGCTCAGCAAAAGTAGCACATTGTTACATATTTTGTGTAATGAACGCTTAAAATAGTATAAATAATTAATACATGGAAGTGTAATACGTTAATATTACTTTTTGTTGTATTTATTTTATGTTAAATTTGTAATATTCTCAAGCTACGCCGTTCCTTACATTATAAGGGCGATTCAATAGAAACAGCGAAATGTTGGCAATAGAGCCAAGTTGACATCATTTTTGGCGACCATGTTGGTAACTTGGCGATTGATTGAATAATACAGAAGTTGATATGCTGTAGCACCACCTGGTGGGGAGCTGCAACAAAGAGGATAGCACAAAAACCTTCTCCACCAAAAAAATACATATACGTGCCAATTTTCATAGTGATCAATTGAACGGTGTTGGAGTGATGCGATTTCATATATACAAACATCCAATTTTATACAGAGAGATTTTTATTTTTTAACGATATTACTTTTACATATATATATATATATATATGTGTGTGTAAAAGTAATATATATATATATATATATATATATATATATATATATATATGTAAAAGTAATATATATATATATATGTAAAGTAATATATATATATGTAAAAGTAATATATATATATATATATGTAAAAGTAATATATATATATGTAAAAGTAATATATATATATATATATATGTAAAAGTAATATATATATATGTGTGTGTGTTGTTGTGTAGTGTTGGCCGGTGTTGGTTGTTGTCATATCTGTTTTATTGAATACATCTTCGAATAACGTTACCTCCTTTATTATGAAGCTCACATCACACACACAGCAGATTAAAACACAATTGCGGTACATTTTCACACTGAATAAGCAGCGGCATGTTGGAGGACACAAAGACAAAGAGATGCAGTTAATTACATTCTTACATGATGAAGGCAAGCAGACAAAAAGAGCGATTACACAAGATTTTTGCTTTTATACCGGCAGTGGTTATTACGTAATAGTAGCTCTGATTGGATAGAATAGGCGGGACAGGGATTTCGGACTAGCCGATTACAATTAAGATTACAGTGTTATTTTTAAACTAAAGAATTAAAGTTTGTTTAAATATTAATACAAAGACTTAACAAAAAGGATACTAGAGGGAATTATTACATATATATATATATATATATATATATATATATATATATATATATATATATATATATATATATATATATATATAAGGGATTATATTGTATAACATTCCGTCATTTTGTACATTTTTTTTGGCCTGAAGAAGAATTTCAAATTCACTATAAGACGAAGGAAACCATTTGACCCAACGTTTCCACTGACGTCACGAGTTTTCACGTTTCCACCGCTAAAACAGTAAGGTTCTTACGGAATTGTAATCTTTTGATTGTAAATTTTTAAATTCCTACTATTAGCTCACACTCTCTATATATTTATTTATCTTCGTGGAATTTTCAATCGTTAATAAAATACATTTTAAAGCGCTCAGTTGAGCTGAAATTTTATATACATGATTATTTTGGATGACAATACAGTAATTTAATTATAATTAATAAAAATTATTAATTGATTAAAACTAATTATTTAAAGAATTACAAATACAGCCACGTTGACATCATTTTTGGCGACTTGTATCAAAACATGAAAAAGTTTTTTACTTACATTTTAAAGCGTTCGTTTGAGCTGAATTTTTCTATACACTATTGATTTGGGTAAAAATACGATAATTTAATTATAATTAATTAAAACTAATTGACTGAAACTAATTATTTAAAGAATTACAGATACAGCCACGTTGGTCTCATCTTTAGTGACTTGGGTCAAAACTTTTAAAAGATTTTTTTTCTCACGTTTTGAAGCATTCAGTTGAACTGAAATTTTGTAAACACGATTGTTTTGGATGACAGTACGATACTTTAATAATAATTAATAAAAATTAATTACCACTTAATGTTGTGATTCTGTCATATGTTTATACATATTTGTTTTAATTGTAACCATTTAATAAAAAGTAGCTAAAATAAAATTTGTCTTTGTTGATTTAAGTTGGAATTGACTTTAAAAAGAAATTTTATATTATTTGTTATTAAATAAGTGGTACTTAATTTAGTGAAAATTTTCTGTCATCATTATCTACACTAAAAAAGATTGTTGGTGTATGTTTAATGAAAGAAATTTTAATATCTTTTTTAAGAAAAGACAGCTATAGAGAGATTTAATAAACTAAATTATCTATATTGTTCTCAATGTTTTGCATATTTGTAAATGCAGGCTAATTTTAGAGCAATCTGATGGCAAAAAAATTGTTGATGAGGATTAGAAACGGTTTTAGTTTTTGAAAATTACAAATTATTACCATTCGCATCTTTATGAAAAAGGATTGAAAAATACTGCTCTCTTATTGGTGTGAATATTGTTTACTTTCTCTTTTACCCACTCTTCCTGTTCCTTTTTAAGGAACTGTTTTTTTTGCTCATCGTTCGTTTGATAATCCTGTTTCCATATAGATTTAGTCCAAAGCAAATTAATGTATGTAATATAATTTCTCATGTATATATCATCATCATATCCAACAAGACAGCTCCCCTAGTGGGCCGGTGCCTTCCTTTGAAGTTTCCTCCACAGTTACCTCTCATTCACCTTCGTTCTCCAAGTTTTCACATTTACTCGTGTAATCCTAAAGTCTGACTCCACTGAGTCTGCCCGTCTCAGCCTTGTGTGGTCTTCCCCTCTTCCAAATCCCTGACTTTGAGAACTACAGTATCTTTTTTGACAATATTATCATTTGGCATTCGAATCAAATCGGCTATCCAGTTCATTCTATTTATTTTTATGAGTTTAATGATGTTAGATTGCTTATGAATTCTACATAACTTAAAATTGTATCTTCTTCACCAACTATTGTTTTCGTTTACACTGAAGGAAGGAAGGGGTTCGTTCATGGTACCTTCCGTTCCGAACGAATGCGAGTACTTTACCGATCACGCCAAAATGATCATCTTCGCGTGATGTTGGTACTAGTTCATATAGATATCACACCGCTACATACTCCCCTGCCAGTGTTTCGCAGAATAGGCGAACGAACGATACCATATTCGTGGCGAGCATGTATGCAGTTACGTCACTTGGTGGGTTGCGTCATTCGTGCGTGACGGCTTGAGAATTGCGTCATTCGTGCGTGACGGCTTGAGAATTGCGTCATTTGTGTAAGACGACTTTGAGAAGTAACGACTTACTTGCGTCAATGTTTGATTGCTTGTGCGGTGGATAGATGGCACCACGACAGGGGCGTGAGAAGGCTGTGGTTCTTTTGTACGGCCAGGGCTACCAATGAAGGAAGAAAGGTTCGTTCTGGGTACCTTCCGTTCCGAACGAATCACGCCAAAACGATCGTCTTCGCGGGATGTTAATACTAGTTCATATAGATATCACACCACCACAACACGTCCAAGATACTTCGAAGTATTTTTCTCTAAAAAAAAAGGATGCTATTTGATTTTCTTCCACTTTTGCTATTGTCCCAAGTCCCAGATGCATATATCAGAACTGGTCTAAAAAGAGTTTTAAATTAAAAATTGTGTGTTGAAAGAAATGTAGATTTTAAAAACCTCCTCAGTTCATAAAATGCATATTTGACAGATATAATCGATCCTAGATTTCATGAGATATTCTGTTATCGGAGATAATTGATTCTAAGTAGGTAAAAATTTTAACTGTTTCAAATTTATAAGAATCAATTTCAAGAAAAGGATTTGGGATTATGCCTTTTGAAAATAGTATGTATTTATTTTTTTTTTTTTTTTTTTTTATAACTCGACTTGCTGGAATCTTAAGGGAAAGAAAGGCCTTTTTCAGAGCAGGGAGGGTACGAACAAGCATTCAATATCTTCAACATAAGCTAAGACTAGTACAGATTTAGAAATATTAAAGAGCTAGCTGGAGAGAGAATCTTCCTGTCGATGACCTATATGTATATATATATATATATATGTGTGTGTATGTGAAGGGCGCGCCCCATGCATCCACCCTGGCACGAGACTAGCCCGATTCGTAGGGAGTAGGAGCGGGGATCCCCACAGAGGGGAGAGCAGAAAGAGAGCGCAAAGAGAAAACCACGACGAACATCTTTAAGGCTATTTAGGCAACGACTCACGTTCAAAAGGTTTCACTTCTTCGTTTCTTATTTCCCATTTTTTATTTTACTTGTTGTTAAAATAAACAGTTTATCTGTTAAATATTAGTAATCTTAACATCTTTAATATTAGTAACAACCCACCTCAACATATATATATATATATATATATATATATATATATATATATATATATATATATATATATATACTAGCTCTTATACCCGTTCTTCGCTTTTTGGGTGAACTGAAAAAAATTAAACAACACAGATTGAAGAATAAAGAAGTTTTTAATGACTAAATTTTACGTGAATTGCAAATTAAACAAAAAAAAGCTTTTTGCATATCTCAGCTAAACAACAAAAAAAAAACCCAGTTTTGTTAAATTTTAAGTTTGTAGATCTAATAGCTGATAAAAAGGATTTTTTCTTATTTATAACTCCCCGTAACACTCTTGAGGGTCGATTTTTGAAAATACCTCCCTAAGCTGATCTCTGCTCAGCAAAAGTAACACAATGTTAAAAGTTTTGCGTAATGAATACTTAAAATAGTGTAAATAATTTATATCTGAAAGTGTAATGCATTAATATTACTTTCTGTATTTATTTTATGTTAAAATTGTAATATTCGCAAGCAACGCCGTTTCTTAAATTATAATGGTGATTCAACGCCGTTTCTTAAATTATAATGGTGATTCAATGAAAAATACAGCAAATGATAACGATAGAGTTAAAGTGGCAAATGTCTAGCTACTTTCATAGCTCGAGCTTTATTAGAGCTTTGTAAGACCCGCCGTGTAGGGAAGCGATGCACGTTAATGCTTTATCTACCACATTATGATTTACTGCAGTTTTTTTCATGCAATATTTTTTTTGGATCACTACATTGCAAAATAAGGGATATACATAAACAAAATACTCCACTTTGGGGAATTTAATCCGTTAGAGATAATAAATTAAAGAAATTCCACTGTGTGTAAAATTTATTATATACACCGTTCACTTAAAATAAATAGTCAAATCGTTTTCTAAGGTCTTCATTAACATACAAAAACATAAGACACTTAAATTTTGACATAAACTATTTTTTCGGGACAAAAATAATAATCTTTGCAGTCCGCTGAAAACGCATATCTGCTGCAAAACTATTCTCCTTCCCCGCTAAAATACTTATCATAGAACCCATGCTGCCATATATCTTGTAAGAGAGGATTTCAAAGAATATTCATGCTAAGTTTTGGTAGAATATTCCTTCTAAGTTGGTGTGGTGTGGTAGTTAGGAGAAGGGGGGCAGCTCAGGTGTCGTCCACGTCACATGACCATGGTTCAAAATAACGTGGTCTGTTGCCAAAAGCCCTCGTGTAGCTGAACACAGTGCGACGTTAATATTCACTCACTCCAAAAAATACAGTACAGTAGTTATAATTATTTTTATACTCAATATCCGCCTATTCAATTACAATTATAGCGTTATAATTAACTACTAACCACAAACAAACTATGCAAATATGTCCAAATGATGTGGTGTGAAAGACAAAGTTTATTTGCTGTAAGTACCAGAAGCAATAAAAGTATTTATTTTGAAAAAAGATCAATTTCTTACTACCAAATGTGCATAATAAATTCATTAAAAAAAAACATTCAAATAAAGAGAGATTTATAACAACCTCTCCCTTCAAAACTTAGTTTGATTTTGAAATAAAAAAAAATAGGGATTACACTGATCACAGGAATTAATTAGACGCCAGCGCCTTGCGTAGCCAAAATAAAAAGGGTTCTTTCACAAACAAAAGATAGATATATGCTGAAGTGGGCTTTTTTTGCAGCGCACGCCAGAATTGCTTGAAGATGGCAGAATTTTTTCCTACTTACTTGACAAATATCGTTATATTTTGGACACTTCTCCCAATATCTTTATAAATTATAGCCTATGTGTTATTCTGATGTATAAGCTATATTACTGTAAAGTTTCATTAAAATCCATTCATTTGTGTTTGCGTGAAAGACCCCCAAACATCCTCACAAACTTTCTCATTTATAATATATATTAGATGTAATGGAAAAACTTTTAGAAGTGCATACTATGCCGTTGCGAGTGGTTGACTTTAATGTGGCGAACCAAAGGTAGGGCGTGGCCGGTGGGAATGAATGATACTGTATTACGAAGAGACAATCCTGTAATTTGTTAACTCCAATTTATTGTACTTCTTGAAACCCTTAGGCATCTTTCAAACAATAAATACTGGACGGCACGACACAGACAAACAGAATGCACAAACACACAAAGCACGGCAGCCAGCTGGCTACATGTTTACAGCGAGGAGCAGAGCGACGAGTGCAGAAGAGCGCGCACTTTCCAGAGTCTTGCTATTTATATTCAGCAGGACATCACGTGATTTAGGAGGTGGGGGGATGTAGTTTCAAAAATCTCCGGTAGGCGGGTAACCAATTAAAATAATTACACGGTTGTCCTGAAGTACTGGACATTAAATAATTCAAGAGCTATTACCGATTAAATTATTGGAATTATTACATATATATATATATATATATAGTATTTGGACGGTGGTTGGTTTATTTGGATAACCGGAAAACTCTTCTGATTTCAGGAAAAACATCTTCAGAATTAATTTTCATCTTGTTTATTTACACACGCGTAACGTAGAAACATAGGTAGACAATCATCTTTATATTTCACACCTATTTGGTAATAACACGAAAGCAGACAAATATCACAGAAGCGACAAGCAGCACGACATTTCACAAGACGAACACAAAGAGAGTGATCACACAAATTCTCGCTTTTTATATCCGGCAGTGAAGACCACGTGACTATTTTTAACAAGAGCTCTGATTGGTTGAATTGGGCAGGAAAGGGATTTCTGATGTAATAATATTAGTCGATTACGATTAAGATTAGGGTGTTAGTTTTGAACCAAAGAATTAAAGCTTATTTTAAATATTATTAAAAAGAGTTAATTAACCCGATTCTAGAGGGAATTATACATATATATATATATATATATATATATATATATATATATATATATATACAGATATATGTATATATATATGTATATGTATACAGATATATGTATATATATATATATATATATAATATATATTATAAATGTGAAAGTTTGTGAAAATCTTTGTGGGTCTTTCACGCAAAAAACAACTTAATGGATTTTAATGAAACTTTACAGTAATATAGCTTATACATCAGAATAACACATAGGTTATAATTTATACCGTAGGCTATAATTTATAAAAATTTGTAAAAAGTGTCCAAAATATAACGCTATTTGTCAAGTAAGAAGGAAAAAATTCTGCCATCTGCAAGCAAAAAAAGCCCACGTCAGCATATATCTATCTTTTGTTTGTGAAAAACTCTTTTTGTTTTGGCTATGCAAGGGAATCGCTTCTAATTAATTCCTGTGATCAGAATAATGCCTATTTTTTATTTCAGAATAAAACTAAGTTTTGAAGGGAGAGGTTGCTATAAACCTCTCTTTATTTTAATTTTTTTTATGATTTTATTATGCACATTTGGTATAAGAAGCTGATCTATTTTCAAAATAACTACTTTTATCACTTCTGGTACTTAAAGTAAAAAAAACTTTCTCTTTCACACTACATCATTTGGACAAACTTTCATAATTTTTTTGTGGTTAGTAGCTAATTATAACGCTGTAATTTTAATTGAATATGCAGATATTGCATTTTTTTAAGTATAAAACTAATTATAACTACTGCACTGTATTTTTTGCAGTGAGTCAGTGAATATTAACGTCGCACTGTTCAGCTACACGAGGGCTTTTGGAGACGGACCATGTAATTTTGAACAATGATCAAGTGACGGGAACGACACTTGAGCTGGCAACCCCTTTTCCTAACTACCACACCACACCACACCAACTTAGCAGGAATATTCTACCAATACTTAGCTTTAATATTCTTTGAAATCCACTCTTCCAAGATATATGGCAGCACGGGTTCTCTGATGAGTATTTTAGTGGGGAAGGCGAAAAGTTTTGTAGCAGATATTGCGTTTTCAACGGATTGCAAAGATTATTATTTTTGTCGCAAAAAAATGGTTAATGTCAAAATTTAAGTGTCTTATGTTTTTGTCTGTTAATGAAGACCTTAGAAAACGATTTGACTACTTGTTTTAAGTGAACGGTGTATATAATAAATTTTACAGTGGAATTTCTTTAATTTATTATCTCTAACGGATTAAATTCCCCAAAGTGGAGTATTTTGTTTATGCATATCCCTTAATTTGTACATGTAGTGATCCAAAAAATATTGTATGAAAAAAACTGCAGTAAATCATAATGCGTTTGGATAAAGTATTAAAGTGCATTTCTCCCCTACACGGTGGGTCTTACAAAGCTCGAGCTAGGAAAAGTAGCTAGCCATTTGCCAACTTGACTCTAGCGTTAACATTTCGCTATGTTTTTCATTGAATCGCCATTATAATTTAAGAAACGGCGTTGCTTGCGAATATTGCAATTTTAAAATAAAATAAATACAACAGAAAGTAATATTAATGTAGTACACTTTCAGATATAAATTATTTACACTACTTTAAGCGTCCATTACGCAAAACTTTTAAGAATGTGTTACTTTTGCTGAGCAGAGATCAGCTTAGGGAGGTATTTTGAAAAATCGACCCTCAAGAGTGTTACGAGAAATTATAAATTTAAAAAAATCCTTTTTATCTGCTATTAGATCTACATAGTTAAAATTTAACAAAGGTGTTTTTTTTCTTTCTTTTTTTGTTTAGCTGAGATATGCAAAAAGCTTTTTTTTGTTTAATTTTCAATTCACATAAAATTAACTCATTAAAAACTTCTTTTTCCTTCAATCTGTGTTGTTTAATTTTTCAGTTCACCCGTGCGAAGAACGGGTATACCAGCTAGTATATATATATATATATATATATATATATATATATATATATATATATATATATATATATATATATATATATATATATATATATACATATATATATACATATATATATACATATATATATATACATATATATATATATATATACACTGCTCAAAACAATTAGGGGAGCAAGCAAAAAAGTGAAGAAAACCGTGTGAGACAGCCACGTATTGGCATACAATGCATAGTACACGCGTATCAATGCGCAATACAGAAAAAAGGTGTAAAAAAATTTGGAATTAAGCTTTAATTCTTTGAAAATATGGAAAAAACATGAAAAGATGATTTAGGGCAACAATTTGGTTACATGTAAACGATAAAAAAAACGTACTGTTTAGACATGATGCATGAGTTTTAATAGGGCGTGTGGTCTCCTCAAACAGCTAAGACTGCTGCACACCTGTTTGCCATGGATGCGATGAGGTTATCGATCAGACTTTGGGGAATACTGTTCCACTCCTCAAGAAGTGCAATCTCCAAGTCTCAAACAGTAGCAGGCGGCCTTGGTCGCGTAGCAATGCGTCGTCCGAGCATGTCCCAAACATGCTCGATTGGATTCAGGTCAGGAGAGCACGCTGGCCATTACATACGCTGTATTGTTTCAGCTTCAAGCATGTTCTCCACCAGACGAGCTCTATGCGGTCGGGCATTATCATCCTGGAAAACAAAGGAATCTCCAATGGCTACAGCGTAAGGGATGACATAAGGTCGAAGTATCTCGTCTGCATACCTTCGGCCCGTCAAAGTGCCATTCCGAATGATATGCAGGTCCGTACGTCCGCCTATGCTGATTCCACCCCATACCATCCAACCAGCTCTTCTGTATTGTGATCTTTCACGAACGAATGCGGGGTTATTTCGAGTGCCCCTGTCCCTCCATACAAGAACATGTCGGGTGTCACTCTCTAGACTGAATTGGGACTCGTCTGTAAACAGCACTTGGCTCCAATCATGTTGCTCCCAATCTCGATGTTCAGCAGCCAATCTTCTTCGGGCCGCACGGTGGTGTGGGGTCAACGGAATGCAGACCATTGGCCTACGTGCATAGAGCCCTTCCTCATGAAGCCGATTACGTGCTGTTTGGCTCGACACCCTTCGTCCTGTTGCCAAGAGCAACTGTCTTTGCAGCTGCGTAGCATTCTCTGTTCTGTTTCGACGGGCTGTTAACTGTATATACCGTGGCACGTGGCCGACCTGCCCCTGGTCGACGTCTAACATTTCCTGTTTCTTTGAATCGATTCCACATCCTTGCAACAACACTTCTGGCGACTCCAACAGTGTCCGCGACACTACGTTGTGTTTGTCCGGATTCCAGTCTGCCTATAACACGCCATGCCATGGATTCCGGTAAATCACGTTGTTCAGACATTCTCAAGTAACCTTGCCTCAAAAATACTGCGCAATCGAATTTCACAGTTACGGCAATAAAACAGACGTTTTTGCAACATCCCGATTTCTGCACTTATCTCCTTTTTCTCGTTTTTGTCGTCATGAACTTTGATTTGCATATAAAGTTTTCTTTTTCCGTTTCCTGGTAGTCTTTACATTACGGATGATTCATTTTATGTTACTTATTGGTATACATCTTTGCTTACTTTTGTTAAAATCATGTGCTCCCCTAATTGTTTTGAGCAGTGTATATATATTATATATATATATATATATATATATATATATATATATATATATATATATATATATATATATATATATATACATATATACAGAGAGAGAGAGAAATATATTTGTACACTAAGTATATTAGAACACATTTAGATATTTATAAAAAAATCGAACAGTTTTATTTCTCAATACAGAAAACAAATCGCTTGGGTAGAGAACACGTGTAGAGCATTATTTATATTGATATTGATCATTGCCTTTATTATGTTAATCTCTGGGGTAGCTAGCCCTGAGTTGGACCCGTATCAAAATTCCTTGCACACCCATTTTGGGGCCCCTTAATATATTAACACTTTTTCCTCACATATGTTGGGACCCTTGTAGCTTGGAAGCTCCGTAACATTGATACGGTGGTAGCTACGACCCTGATGCTAATACATTTAAAAAAGCCAAGCAGTTGGCTACACTGAAGTGTAGTATGCTCTAGGAAAAATTAATGCCCTTCAAAATGTTATCGCAAGTATATAAATAACTCTCTCAAACTTGTAGACCATTAATTCTCAAACTTTTTGTGACCACCACCCACTTCGGTAGACAAAAATGCCTTTAACTCCTCTTCACCAATATAACAACTTCATCCGTTTAAGGCGTGTAATATATTTAATGTAAATAACAAGAAGAGTTTGAGAGGGGGCTTATAGTTGGCTACATAAATATTTTTTTCAAGTACAGTGAAAATCATTTAACACACGAAACTCAGAGGATTGAAATATTTTTTTGGTGTTAAAAGATTTTGCAAAAAAACTCATATATTCAAAAAATTAAGTTTATTAAAGTACATTTTATTTGCAAAGATATGTATAAATGTATGTATTTAATAACTCACAGCAAAATTTAACACAAAATTTTCAAGGTTTTGAAAAACAAAACATTTATTGTGTTTTCGGAAAATAAAATGATATATTTCTTTGCATTGCGACGAATTGTCATCAAATTGTTCGATATCGTCCGTTTTGTTATTCATTTCACCATTGGAAAGGGTGTCTAAATAACTGAGCATAGTTTTTATGATGTTCCTTATTTCAGCTGATGTAGGAACAAGAGCTGTATAACTTCTGCATCAATGATATTTTTTTTAGCTTTGAATAAACTCAAAAATGTCTTTTTCTGCCATAATTGGGGCTGTTCGCACACGATCATCTTCTACTGCAACGAATTCTTCCGATGATGAACCTACGTGGCTGGTGTTTTCCGGATTTTGTTCATTCCCAGAAGGGAAATCTTTTCGTGTGAAGCGCTTTTCGTTTCGTGTTGAGAGAAAAGAAATGCATGAAAACACATAGTAGTTTGTCGGGTCCACTGCATTTTGTGTTAACCGATATTTTGTCCCAAGCGTTTTGTGTTAAACGTATTTCACTGTAATTGAAAATAGGATAAATATTTTTCTTTTTGATCAGAATGCATTTAAATAAAATGCTCTTGCAGTTTAGAGTAGAGCTTCCCAGCCTGTTTTCTCCACGGACCGGTCAACGTTTGACAATTCTACCGCAACCCTCTGTTGAGAGGGGGGGGAGAGTTGATTGCTTATATTTCAAATGTTTTGATGTAATAACTGTAATTTAATTGTATTCAAACATGCCTTTAAAATAAAATTAAGTTACACAAAAAATTAATATAAAGGGATTTAACATTTTAACCCACTAAGCACTCCTGCCTTTGCTTTACAGCGACACATGGCTCCCACTGCTGGTGTGATGGTATGGGGTGCCATTGCCTACAATACACGGTCACTCCTGGTATTGATCAGTGACATCATTACAGCCCAGCGGTATGTCCATGACATCCTGCAACCACATATGTTGCTACTCATGCAACGGCTCCCAGAAGCCATTTTTCAACAAGACAATGCTCAGCCTCACACGGGTAGAGTGTCACAAGACTGTTTCCGCATTGTTACTATCCTTCCTTGGCCTGCGCGATCCCCAGATTTGTCTCCAATTGAGAATATCTGGAATCATTTGGGACGGCAAGTTGCGCATCCCACGAGTTTGAGCAAACTAGAGGCAAGGTTGCAGCAAATATGGAACGAAATGTCTCAAGACATCATACAGAACTTGTATGCCTCAACACCCGATCGTATCGCATCGTGCATTCGCGCTAGAGGGGGTTCAACCATTCTTTTGCCTTTTTCTCTGAAATAAATTATTCTTTTTCTTTGATTTACTAATCATTTACTTTTATCAAAGTAGTCATTACGTATGTAAAATTTCGTTTCATTTTGACGTCTCCTTCTTGGTGCACTAATTTTTTTTCTTCATGAGTGTATATAACAGAAAAATAATAAAATTAATTTTGAGTTCAGTACTGACATAAAGAGAATGAAATTTAGGTAGCTGAACTTTTTGTTATGGTAAAAAGTCTAAATAACACTTATTAAAGAAAAACGGGTATTTTAGTACTTTTCAACGTTTATTGTAATTAGAGAGTGCTTCTCAAACTTTTTGTATTTGCAACTCAATATTCAATTATAGTTTTCATAGCGCCCTTCCCATACAAGAACAATGCATTGAATGCAATAATTATGTACTTCCACGCTAAAGCTACAATACGACCTTAATTAAAAACTACAAATTATCAAAATATGTATTGCATTATGTATATGTTACTTTTAAATAGTAGCTATTTTAAATATAAGTTACTTTTAATTATTTTTTTAAATAATCTTGTATTTTTGACTCTTTGCGATGTGTTCGCGCTCCCACATAGAGCTATCAATCCCGCTAGGGGGCGCGCCCCACATTTTGAGAGTCACTGAATTAGAGAACGCTTGCTAAATAGTTACAAGAAAAAACATTAGGTATATTTAACACCTTCTTTAGTATTAAATTTTTTTAAAAAACCTAATGTCGAAATGATAAAGCACGATAAAACGGAAGTTGGAAACAGCTTCGATGGGACAGAATAACGGTGATGCAACGTTTCTCACCACGCAGCTGTGAATCGGTGTCTTTGAGGATCACCACATGCGCATTTGCACCTGAACTTTAAAATTAATGCGTGGTCCACCTTGGACCTCCCCTGCAATCCCTTGACCCATGACCCCTTCCCTCCACTAGCAGGATGTAACGAGATGCTAAAAAGAGGCACCGGCCGCTGATCCCCGAAGAGAGAGAGATGATATGAAACCTTCGAAGTGAGCGGATCCCAAAAGAGAATTCCTCTCTCACAAACCACATCATTTGAACTCTAATAATCTTTTAATAAGTTTAATAACTTCAATGTATGATCTGTAAATAATAGCTGTGACGTAAGTAAACTAAATGTTTAAATTAATCAATATCACGCTACCATTATTTATCTCAAACGTCACAGTGCGGGTAGAGAGAGCTGTCAGTTAAACAACATGTTAGTAGCGTCATTGTATACTCTCAATATATATTTATTAAAATGTACTGAGATGCGTGTGCATGTAATTTGCAAAGCAGTTACCCAACTGTTATACCTATCAAAATTGTCGCTTAACCCAATACCCCCTATTAAATATCTCCAGCATCCATAGGTAGCCACCTACTTTGGAACCTGAATAACCGTGTAGAACAGGGGTGTCAAACTCGCAGCCCGCAGGACGCATGTGGCCCACAACACACATTTCTGCGGCCTCGCCAGTATATCAGCAAACAATAATATATAATAAAATATCAAAATCTCTCCCGAAATAGGAAAGATAGTAGAAGAAATGTCAAGTGTCAGGACGAAAACATTAAATTTTTCTTGTTCTTTTTTGTTCATGGTTATTATAATGTATTATTCGAAATAAACTTACGTTTCTACGAATATCGATATTTTTTGTGGCCCAAACAAAATTAAACCTTGTTTGTTTGACCCAAGTTAGCCTCTGACTTTGACGCCCTTGATGTAGATGACACCGTTGCACATTAAATCAGTCAAGCCTCAAGCGTCCTCCCGTTCATTTGGTGCGGAAGCTAAGAGAGGGAGGTGCAGCTCAGATGTCATCTTCATAACTTGCCCATGGCTCAAAATTACGAGTTCCATCGCGAGTTACAATATCCTACGTGCAACTTTATAGCGTGACGTAAATTTAAACCTCACTCACTCTCTCTCTTGGAACCTACGTATACATGACGTGCTGTGGCTAATGCCACTTGTCTGACGTAGTCAGAATGAGGCCCACGAATTTCATCACGGCAAGGGGCTAGAAGTACGCCTGAGCCTTGAGCACCATACAGGTGACTACGAATTAGCTCGGCGATATTCCCCGAAGGGACGATAGATGGCGACACCTCCACAATTTAGACATGGAACTGAAGGGGAGGGAAATATTTTCCAGGCTAGTACACTCGTAATTCAGCCCACAAAACTTTCGGACCCACCGATTTAACGAGAACGTGCTCCGTGTTTACTTGGTGGCATCGGGCATCGAACTCAGGTCTTCCGGTCTGGAGTCCGATGCTCTAACCACTAGGTCACTCACGGCATATACATGATGTAGATTTATGTAATACTTATAGCAGTAAGACACATCAGCTACAATTAAGATTTTGTTCATGATACTTTATATTAATTAAACAGTTCTACAGTAAAGTACTTATTGTGAAAATTGTTTTAATTTAATAATTAATTTCCCCGTTATTTTCTGATTCCAGAAATAAAATAATAATTTTTTTTTCTATCTATACAATTTATTCGTAGAACAATTTCCTATTTTGAAAAAAAAGACAAAAAAAAAACCCAGCTCGAATCGAAATCTATTTTGACACTTTTATTTTTATTTCAAAACTCATAGATACATATTTTGCATTTATATCCTATCATGTCATGATTTAAATTGTCATGTGCTTATGAGAAAAAAGTTACAAATCCTTATAGTAGCTTTTTCTCCTTTTTACGAAACTTTTTTCTTTTCTTCTTGTGCTATTGCCAGGGATCATCTCTGCTCAGCATCTAGCAGTAGTCGGCTATCATGTTGTTATTTCTCTTCCCTTGATATTTCCTTCCCATTTGCTTTATGTCTTAGCGAAATTTTTCTCTCTACTCCTAGATGACTGCACTAGAATTTTTAGGAAAATAGTTTAGCAGCGAATGGAGGAAATTAACTTTAAAACCGATGTTGTATCCGAGTACCTTAAAATTTTTTAAACCTCCTACAAACAAACGAAAGATTACTTTATTATTTTTTTCATTTGGGTCTTATCGCAGATTTCCAGTTGCAAAAAATGCTTTAATAGTATGAAAAAAATTGCTGTTCAATACCCAAAAAAGGACAGTGGAAAGTCAAGTCAAAATAATGAATAATTAACAAACTTATGTAAATTAAATGTACAAAAAATAGTGATAACAGACTGGGACGTCTTAAAACTCCTTAAGGCCTTGGGCCCAGAGGAGATTTTTCGAAGCCCTGGGCCCCTATGCAAAAGTAGACCCTACCTGAGATCTTTAAAAGTAAACAGTGTATAGCATGAATTGTCAAATGAAGCAAATAATTGTGCACAACTCACAATCTCAAAAACCTAGGCACAAACCGGTTCGACTGATGGTCGCATTTTGGCTAAATGAGTTGAATAATTGTTTATGGTATTAAGCCTAGGTCAAGACACATGGACAACGGAAGTGGCACACACAAGGGGAGGTCCCCGGATCCGGACCCCCAAGCCTTTGATTCTTTTTTGATGGATTACAATCCTATGTCAATAGTATGTAAAATTTAATTAAGTTTTTGTTATTAATAATTAATTTTATAATTAATGCTAATTATTTATTCAATAATTAATATGTTATTGTTTTTTGTTCCCGAAAATTGATGAATCAAAAGAATTTGTTGAGCGGTGTATTGAAGCATGATACGAGAATGGTTGACTTTCGACCCTGGACCCTCCCCCCACCCGCCTTGAAAAATTCCTGTTTGCGCCACTGGACAACGGTCATCACATGATAATACAGCCTGACCACTTTTGCCTGTTGAGATACAGTTTGAAATTCCATGTTTTTCGGAGAATATGTGCGGGAATAATATTTGATAATTAAAATTATCTGGATCATAATCTTATTTAAACAGAGTCGAGAACGAAACGAGACTCTGGGCCAAATTGACCCATGCTATAAGACGTCCTTAATAATAGAAAAAATTGGAACGAAAGGATTTCTTGTTCAGATCCAAAACTTCTTAAAAGAATGCATAAACACGGGAAATGTAAAAAGCTATATATTTAGAAATAAAAATGACTCAAAAGACTGTTAGGTCGGGCGTAGAGTGAGCTTAAGTATACAGAGAAAGGAATAAAACGTGAGAAATTGACAGCAACTTTCATCGCCATTTCAGGTCGAATGAAGTAAACAGGATGAAATGCTTTTTTGAAGCAATTATAAAAGAATGTTGTGCTAAAACGTCGAATTTACCTTATATGCAAATTATAATAAATAATGTTTACTGATTTTGCTAGAAATTGAGCTTAATTAATATACAATAAAAATATTATAAAACAAGCATCGTTTTTTTGATGAAAATTTGTTCAAGCTATATTTTAATTATTTCATTTTTCTTCAAAATTTTTTTTATTTAATTAAAATATAAAGCTTTAGTTTCTTGCCAAATTTCAATGATGTGACGTAATTATTTACTCCAAAAATAAATTTTCAGTATTTTTGTAATTTACAGGTTTTGAAGTAACGTTGCTACAGAGTATTACCGGAACTGCAGGGCCAAACTTTGAAATTTTGATTCAGTATCAATTTGACAAGACCTCCATCAGTATCACTCTCCCCTAACATCACACCTCACCACGGGGTGGGTTCCATTTACCGGCTATGAAACTCTCTTAAAACAAAATCTGGGCTTAAACAGATGGTTCAACTTGAATAATATTGACCACAAAGCTCACGTCCGTAAACCTTTGGTTATTATAACCCATAATTTTTTTAATGAAACCTCGCAAAAACAAATAATATTAAAAAAAAAACTCTTTAAGTCCATTCCTACTAAGATCAATAAAAAATTTTATTTTAGCTACTTTATATTAAATAGTTACAATTAATAAAATATGTATATGCATATGACAGAATCGCAACATTAAGGGGTAATTAATTTTTATTAATTATCATTAAAGTATCGTATTGTCATCCAAAACAATCGTGTATATAAAATTTCAGTTGAATGATTTAAAACGTCAGAAAAAAAATCTTTTAAAGGTTTGACCCAAGTCGCTAAAAATGAAACCAACGAGGCTGTATCTGTAATTCTTTAAATAATTAGTTTCAGTCAATTAGTTTTAATTAATTATAATTAAATTATCGTATTTTTACCCAAACCATAGTGTATAGAAAATTTCAGCTCAAATGAGCGCTAAATTGTGAGAAAAAAACTTTTCATGTTTTGACACAAGTCTCCAAAATGGTTGCTAAGTCACCAAAACTGATGCCATCATGGCTGTATTTGTAATTCGTTGAATAATTAGTTTTAATCAATTAATTTTGATTAATTATAATTAAATTACTGTATTGTCATCCAAAATAATCATGTATATAAAATTTCAGCTCAATCGAGCCCTTTAAAATGTATTATATTAACGATTGAAAATTCCACGAATATAAATAAATATATAGAGAGTGTGAGCTAATAGTAAGAGTTGAAAAAACAACCAGAAAAGGAAGTCCTAGTGTAAATTATAAAAAATACATTAATAATCCATCATCTTAACTACTGGAAAAAAAGCGAAATATATCTGACAGCTTTGGTTTTCAAACCTGCCTTACCGTTTTGGGGAGCGAAGTACCTTAAATCTGTCGAGAACTCAAACGTCCTCTCATTGGCGTGGTAGTTAGGAGATGAAGGTACCAGCTCAAGTGTCATCCTTGTCATTACGAGGTCCGTTGACAAAAGCCCTCGTGTAGCTGAACAGTGCGATGTTAATATTCACTCACTCACTCAAACTTGTTTTTTTGTTACAAAGCATACATTGTGGATTCATGTGTTCACATTATACAACGTGTATAGTAACAAGTAAATATAAAAAAAAATTGAGTCAATTTCTACTTAGATCAGCAAAGAAAAATTTTATTTCAGCAACTTTTTATTAAATACGTAGGCTGTTCAATAAGTAATAAGACTAATTTTACTGCCGCCAAACCATTCATCGGAATGTTAATTTCTGGGGCATAAGAAAAGTTTGTTGTCTATATTAACAAAAGCTACCGATAGATGGCGTGTAAAGACTCGTATTCTTGAGTATCACGTGATCGAACTGAAGCGTGTTTGTAGGCGCCTAGGAATATACGCCTACGTTGTCGAAATGGAAGCAAAAATCTGCAAAAACCAGCATCGGAGACCTTTGATATGAAACGATATGGTTAAAGACTGGAATAAGAAGGCAACAATATCTTAAAACGCTTATCACAGTGGACGAAGCTTGGTTGTATTAATATGATCCAACCATAAAACAACAAAGCAGTGAATGGAAACATCCATCTTCACCTACTCTCAAGAAAGCAAAAACTGTGAAATCAGCTGGAAAAGTTATAACCATAATTTTTTTTTATCATGAAGGAATTGCATATCAACACGCTGTCGAACCTGGTACTACCGTAAACGAATCGTACTACACGAATGTCCTGAGGACAATGGTACAGCACGTTAAAAGGAAACGTCCTTTGTGCTTCGAAATGGCTTCCTATTGCACCATGACAATGCCCGACCACATATTGCTCGTTGTGTACTGGACGTTTCGCAGCAGAATAACGTAGATATTTTACCACACCCTCCATACAGTCTTGATCTCACTCCATGAAATTTCTGGTTGTTTCTACAACTTAAGGAACATTACGACGCAAACGTTTTCCAAGCAACAAAGCATGTGTAAAGGCGGCGGAGGCGGTTTTGAAACAGCTCTCCCAAAAAGGACTTTTACATGTTTTAAAGAAGTTTTCAGGACTTTGGGATAAATTCATTACGTGTCACGGAAGTATTTTGAAAAAACCACGTAAATGATGACGATTAAAGGTACTCTTTTTTTATAGTTTTAGTCTTATTACTTATTGAACAGCCCTCGTAGTTACACTCAATAAAAATATGTATATACATATGTGATTGAATCACAACATTAAGTGATAATTAATTCTTATTAATTATCATTTAAGTATCGTATTTTCATCCAAAGCAATCGTGTATATAAATTTCAGTTCAACTGAATGCTTTAAATCATGAGAAAAAAACCTTTTTCAAGTTTTGACACAAGTCGTCAAAAATGATGCCAACGAGCTGTATTTATAATTCTTTAAATAATTAGTTTTAATCAATTAATTTTGATTAATTATAATCAAATTACTGTATTGTCATCCAAAATAATCATGTATATAAAATTTCAGATCAATTGGGCACTTTAAAATGTATTTTATTAACGATTGAAAATTCCACGAAGATAAATAAATAAATATATATAGAGAGAGTTTGAGCTAATAGTAGGAATTGAAAATGATCGTGAAAACAAAAGAATTTCAAAATATATATTAATGAAATGACTTTTTTGCATAAGGAAACATTATACACTCATGAATCAAAAAATTAGCGCACCAAGAAGGGGTCGTCAATCTGAAACGAAATTTTACATACGTAATTTGTACTTTGATATAAGTAAATGATTAGAAAATCAAAGAAAAAGGATCATTTATTTCAGAGAAAAAGTCAAAAGAACGGAGGATTTGACACCCTGTTGAACCCCCCTCTAGCGCGAATGCAAGATGCGATACATTCGGGCATTGAGGCATACAAGTTCTGTATGATGTCTTGATACATTTCGTTCCATATTTGCTGTAACCTTGCCTCCCGTTCGTTCAAACTCGTGGGATCCCCAACTCGCCGTCCCAAATGATCCCAGATATGCTCGGTTGGAGACAAATCTGGGGATCGGGCAGGCCAAGGAAGGGTAGTAACAGTGTGGAAACACTCTACCCGTGTGAGGCCGAGCATTGTCTTGTTGAAAAATGGCTTCTGGGAGCCGTTGCATGAGTGGCAACACATGTGGTTGCAGGATGTCACGGACATGCCACTCGGCTGTCATGGTGCCACGGATTAATACTAGGGGGGACCATGTATTGTAGGTAATGGCACCCTATACCATCACACCAGCTGTGGGAGCGATGTATCACTGTAAAGCAAACGCAGGATTGAGGCGTTCACCACGGGGTCTGCACACACGAACACGATTGTCATGACTGCTGAGATTGAATCTGGATTCATGCGCTTAAGGCGACCTGGTTCTATTTCGCTGCAGTCCAGTTTCCTTGTGCACAGCACCACTCCAAACGAAGGCTTCGATGGGTGGGCGTCAAGGGCAGCACACGTAATGGGCGCTGCGATCTCAAATGTCGTTGTACCAGGTGCCTTCGTATGGTTCGAGAAGACACAGGGCCCTTAGTGAAGATGCTACATGTGCCTGGATGGTGGCCGATGAAGTAGTTGGCTGTACGCGTGCATTTCTTACGATGTGATGGTCTTCTCTACGACTGGTCTGTCGAGGGCGTCCTGAGCATGGTCTTCATGTAAATGACATCTCTCGGATCCACTGGTCCCAACACCTCTTCACAACACAATCAGAGCGGCCTAATTGACGAGCTACTCGCCTTGCCGACCACCCAGCTTCCATCATGCCGATGATTCTCCCCCTCTCAAACTGCGACAGCTGCTCTTATTGTCTTCGAAAACGGCGTAATGGCAGCCTTTATTGCCTCACTATGTGATATTTTAGAAGTTTCCACTGTGTCCTCAACGCGGTAACGTCTTCGTCATTTTTCGGTGTTTTATCATTAATTCAGCTCTGCATTAGAATCACTATTCATTGGTTTCGACAAATCAACAATATCCTCAACTTCAGTTGCACAGACAGACAGTCCGTATCGTAATCGTTGAAATCTTAAAATATCCCCTGCGTTGTGGACTGGGATGAGATAAGAAAGGAGTTTCCTGCCCTACTCAAGACTCACACGATAGGTTACACTTATAACTCATTTGAACCTGTAAAGTCTAATAACGGTGTATTCACCCTTCTCCGTTGAAATTTGCTGCCTGCAATAAGTGTTTTTCTTTTCCGAATAAAAAGGTAATGTCTCTTGAAAAAAAGTCTAAATTTTTTCTAATATAAACTAATAAAAAAAAAAATTCAACTGCTGAAATAACTTGTTAATTTGGGATTTAATATTCGTTAAATAGGGAAGGGGTTGCTTTCATTTTAATCAGGAAGAAAGGAAAATTCGTTAAATCGGGGTTCGACTGTATATTTCTCTTGATTAAAAACAAATATTTTATTTCACCTAAACCAGGGATGGCGAACCACTGGCACGCTTGCCATTGATGACACGCAACACGATATCTTGGGCACGCCACCGATCAAAACGGATTAAATTTTAATTCAAAATATTATTCAATATGAAGTATTACGAACATACATGTGAGTAATCGGTCGCAGTTTTCAGCAAGATTTTCTCAGTTCAAGGTATTATCGGAAACGCTCCAAGTTTTTTTTTTGTCCCCTGATGTAATTGCATTTAATAAACTGGTCCCAATTCTATTGGTTGGAAATTAAAAATTTTGAAATGCAACTGATTAATTTCCAGTCTAGTTTAATATGGATTTAAAAATTTGTTGAAAAAAGGAGAAAGTTGGAATTGATTGAAACAGAAAGATTTTAACAAGCAATATAAGTAAAAATGCTAATTATGAAATTTTGAAAACATGGATTTCGATTACAAACACATTTAACAGTTTAAAGAAGCTGGGTCATGTTATTTTAACGATATTTTCATCTACCCAAGCCTGCGAGTTATTATATATATATATTTTCAGAGAAACTCGCTTAGAAACTGTTCGACAGATGACTCCAATTTAGCATATATTTTGCTAAAAGTAACATCTTACTATCTTAATATAAGTTATTTTTCATCTAATCAGCAGCAGCAGCAGCAGAAATCACACTAATGTTACTTTAATTTGAATTGCACGTATAACTATATATATTTACTACTATAAGGTGCAAAATGTATTTTTTCGAAATAAATAGTTTTGAGCTGTCAAGTACTTAAGTTTTATTATTTTTCCAATAATGACAAGTCAAAATTACTTGACTGCACGTCTATACCTCGTTAAACATTTCCTTTAAAAAGTGACTCGTTGATCCAAAAAGGTTCGTCACCCCTGACCTAAACAATATATATATTTAAGAAACACACAAATCAGTCGTTCTTGTGGCTAATCCTTACTCCGTTTGACGGAGTTAGACAAGACCCAAAAGACCATTGACCCTAAGAAGTCCAAATCCAGGAGGGGAGAGGAAAAAGGTCCTCCCTCGAAAGTCCCAAGCAGTCCAAGATGTGATCTGGAGAGGCTTGCACTTGGTGCAAAGAGCAAAAGTCTTTCTGCCTCCACAAAAGGAAAGACTATGTGGCCACTTTTCAATCTAGAGCTTGCAGTCTGAGAGGCTCTGCCACATTTAAGTAGGATTGAGGATCCTGGATGTTTGCTTTCATACAAGTGATGGGTTGGGCGGGGTCCTCCTTTAAAATTTCAGATTTAACCCTAGGTTGATGTTCAGAGTAGGTGAGGGTTAAAGAGATATATAGGTGGAGAAGCATTACAACCCTCTTTAACCAGGAGATCCGCTTGTTCGTTTCCAAAGATGTTGACATGTGATAGAATCCACTGGAAATGAACATCATGGGACTCTCGTATTTGTGTAAGTTTTTGAAATATGGAGACGCCAGCTTTGCCTCGAACTGTGATCCAGTAATAAATATGTTGGAGAGAACTGCGACTATCAGAGAGGATCCAGAGGTCTACGAAGTCTTGTTCATTAAGAACTGCCTCAAGGCCGTGCTCTATTGTAATAAGTTCACTACTTTTAAAGACGGAGGAAAAGTCGGCGTTACATCAGTTAATTTCAGTAACATAACAAGTAAGGTAAAATTGCAAAGTGAAATTTAAAGTAGCCACATAACATTAATCCAAATCAAGATAAAAAGCAAATCCCACGCTGACGCTGCTGGAGGGGGCATCAAGCCTAATAAAGTGATCCTTCTAAAATAAAATATTCTTTGTGAATCTAATTTTTTATCGCAAATTATTTTTTTCCACTTTCAATACTCTACATAATTTAATAAACATTTTTTTCCATATTGTTGATCGGTATTATGCAGCAAAAAAAAAAGTAATTTTCTTTTGAAATAGTTTCATATAAAATTGTGTCTTGAATACAATTTAAGAGTTTGAGTATGCAACTGAGCAAATATATATTTTTAGTTGTTTAAGTTACATTATTTAAACCATGTACATTGCAACGATTCCAGTTACAAATTTTTTTAATGAACAACTTCTACTATAACATCAAAATCGTATGATGTGTTTTTTTACTTTACAGTTATGGTTTTTGTAATGTTTACTGTAATATAAATTTTGTTTTGTTTGCATTTTACTAGATATCAAATAACACATTTTTATATTAGTCTATGCTAGGTGTCGGCAAATGGTGCAATTCACAGAGGCCCTCTGCACTAGTTTACAAATTTGTCAACTTTTGAGTGAATGGAAGTTGATAAATTTGTAATGTTTGTATTTGACAAACATCTTCAGACTTGTGGACATTTACGGAATAAACCTGAAGATAACTCTAAAGATAAATTTGAAGCTATTTTGTAAATTACTGAATGCCATTGGTTCTATATATCTAAGTAAAAAAATGTTTATTAAATTATGTAGAATATTAAAAGTGGAAAAAAATAATTTGGGATAAAAAAATCTTTTCTCAGATGCATAAAATTTTGATTCCACAAAGAAATTTTTAGCAACTGAATGCTCAGAATCGTATCAAATTGAAAGTCACAAATTATGCTACTGATTTTTCTATATGAAAATAGAGTGGTGGAAGCACTAAGTTTGCACATAAAATTTTTTCAAATGAAGGGAAAAACTTATATTTTTTAATTTATTTTAGTTGAAGAAATAGTTATATTTTATGCTGTTTATTTTTATGTTAGTAAATATCTTTAAATAATGCAAAATTAATACATAATAAAGCTGTAAATCTCTCTCTATATATATACAGGGTGTCCCAAATGACTGCATAAACTCTGCACAGCTAGATTCCTCGTTGGAAGTACATAAAAGCTGCCCTAAGCATTCCTGTACGATTCAGTTTATGAGAAAAATACGAAAAACAAAGTATGACGCCACTGCAAGTGCAAGAAAAAACACTTTACTGGACATATCAACAACAGTATTTGCATATCTTTCCAGACGATAATGTTTAAAACGTTTGCCGCGTATATTGCGTCATGGTGTTCCTCGATGACATACCATTAGTGGCAATACAGACTTTGGTTCCAGCATGATGGGGCTCCGGCGCCTTTCTGTGCTCCTGTACATGATTGGCTGGATATCGCATACCCTGGCCGTTGGATCGGACGTCCGGAACCTGTTCTATGGCCTCCCCGTTTGCCAGATCTTACACTGTTGGAATTTTTCCTATGAGGCCATCTCAAGGAACTGGTGTATCAAGATGAAGTGACAACATAAATGGGCTTAGTTGCTGGTCTGCATGATGCTTGTACTTCGGTGGACCCCGCGGTGCTGCGACATGTGATGACAGCCATTCCACGGCGTGCTCAAGTCTGCCTCGACATGCACTTTGAACATCTGCCTTAAATTGTGCACATACTTCTGTTGATATGTTCAATAAAGTGTTTTTTTCTTGCACTGGCAGTGACATCGTACTTTGTTTTTCATAAACTATGGATCGTACAGGAACGCTTCTTTGGGCAGTTTTTATGTACTCCCAACGAGGAATCTAGCTGCACAGAGTTTATACGGTCATTTTGGGATACCTTGTATATTGTTGACCTCTATTCTCTAACTCGGCATGCATTATAGTGGGAATCGAATTGTTTCAAAAATATCCTACTGTGGGGCACACTGAATCATATTGGTAGATTTGTTTGGCATGCCATAGCTAAAAGGTTGCCAACACCTGACTCTTTGCCATTAATGATGTATTAGCTGATAAAAGAGATGCAGTGGATGTCAATTTATTCTTTTGAATTTGTTCTCAATTTAAATCTAGTTTGTGGCAAGAACTTTATTCACGTACAATTGGAAACTGCTCTGATATTGAACTTTTTTATGCTTTGATTACATTCATATCTTACCCAGTACGAAAAAGCTGAAAATAACAGTAAGTTACTGGCATATTTGTGAATGGTATAATGCTATTAAATTAGCATGTGAAATTTAAAAAAACACACACACTTTGTATATTACCATAGGCTGAATTGGGTATTATTACCCTAATTTATTAATTTGTAAAATAAGAAGCACATTCTGAAATGAAATTCAGTTTAAAATTTTATAACTATTGTGCAACTGCATATATCATGTTTGTTTTGCTTTTAGCACATGATGAAAGCATGTATAAATAAACGCTTTCATTAAATACAAAGTATTCAAAAATTGGAGTTCATAACAAAAATAAAATCATATCTTTAAATATTCATCACATTTTATATATATATTTATTATACAGTAAAATAATAAACTGAACAAGAAATGGGCAAGTTTTAGCACACCTACATAGACTTTTTTTAAAAGGGATTAATTCTAAAAAACATGTAGATATAAGTGCGAAAGGGTGCAGTGTTTCTTAAACGGGGGCGAAAATTTTAGGAATTTCAATATATCTTTTTGAATAAAATAACTTGTTTGCCATAAATAATAATTTAATTGTTTATTTAAATTCGTATTGGAAAAAAAATTTCTACAATTTATTTATGCGAGGTGACATTTTTGTCTTTAACAACTGTAAAATCAAAGTATCGATCAAATTTAAAGAATATTGAGAAGTACTTTATCTGGTAGTGTTGACTATTATTCCAAGATTTAATAACATTGTTAAAAATAATCAAGCACATCCTTCACAAACCTTGCATATGCTGTTGTTAATAAAAGGTGATGATCTTGGAAGTGAACTCAAAAAATGACTACACTTAATATATTATACTTTATGTATAATTTACCATGTTGTTGTTGTTACTAATGCCAGCTGATCGGCAAAGGACGAAATTTATTATGGCAAAGGGCTAAGTTACACTTGTCGTTAGCCCTAGCTTTGAGCACCATACAGTATGATTTGGCTCGTTTCTGTTACGATCTGTTAAGACTATGGTGAGTTGACTCTTCCCCTCATGTACACCACTGTGGTTTAGACACACATCCCATCCACTTTGAAATCAAAAAAATTTTCAACAAAAAGTTCTTAAGATTTGTAATGTGCAAAGTAAAATGTTTGTTTTAAGCATTTAGTAATTTAAATTTTCTGTTATTACAATTACAATTTAACTGATACTAAAAAAATCCTATTCATTACTAATTTTTAATTTTTCCAATGTAAACTTTGTTGAAATTTTTCACTAAACAGATTTTAGAAAAACTATTTTATTAACAATCAATGAAAATAAAATATCAATCCTTTAGCAAAACAGAGAGTAAAATTCAATTTTAAATTTTGATTTCAACAAGCATAACTGAAGAGAGCTAAAACGATTTGCAGTATTTGTTAACAATTTTTTACAATTATGAGTTATAAGTATATTAGCAGCAGTTCTCACAATTGATGGGTTAAAATGAAAAGATGACACAGTAGTTGATAAAACAAATGTGGGTCAATGTGATTTACTACATTAAAACATCTTTATTAAGTATGACATATTATTAAATGTTCCAAACTCTAAAAAACATTTAAAAAGTTATTGATATAATCCATAACATATTTTTTCAATACTTATACACAAATGAAGTTTTAATAATAAAATTTCAACTGAGGCCAAAAAAAATACATAAATTCAATCATTAGGTTATTGAATTCTAAAATTAAATAAATATGCATATGATTAAGTATAAAAAGAATGTCAAAATGCATACAATTCATATAACGAAAGGAGAAAACTCACTAAAAAATATACATAAATGTCATATAATCAAAAAGAGAATTCAAAATAATACACAAAACACATGTCAGAGTTAATTCTAATCTAAAAATTAATTTCACATAACAATCAAAGAAATATGTTTGAAATAAGCCCAAACTGAAGAAAATAAAATATGGGGAGCTGTAACATTCTTTAACCCTTTCACAACAGGTGTGCCATGTATGCACCAGTCTTAAACCTGTTTATGGGCTCAATTCATGTGACGTCATAGTCACATGATAGTGAAAGCCATGTGATTCTAGCCAATCAATTCAAAAACTCATGCTACATCATAGTCACACAATAAAAACTATCTAATGTTTCCAGCTAATCAGTTCCCATTCTCCGGTGTTGCCAAGTTTTACTCTTTGCAGAAACTTTCTCTTAAAAAGTAAATATGTATACAAATTAAAAACATAAACATAAAAATTGATTTTTTTAAATTAAAAAAAATCTTTTTGAAGAAAACTTTTTTTCCCCTAACATTTAAACATCTTTACCCAAATATGTAATTTTATCTGAGTTTTACAAATAGAACAACAAGTACAATTAGTTTAATGTTTGTTTTGAATTCAATGGAAAACACGTGTTTGTTTTTATCATGTGACTTCATGAGTTGAGCCCATTGGGCGGTAGGCCATTCAACACTACTTTCAATGGGGACAATCAGTCCTGTAGATCAAATATGAATCACTGGTGCATCACCTGGCTAATGGTGACCTTTAGGGTGGATGTATATATGACACACCTTTCTCTAAAATGTTTTCCATTGATCCGTACATCATTGCTAAAAGGTTAATGCTATAAAGAAAATGCAAATGTATTGTAATTTTCCGCTTTACACATTAAAAAAATAGTAAAAGAAGTTTAAATTTATATACTTCCCTCCATGGTTCTTCATTTAGAGTAAGTTTTAAAATTGTGCATGGTGTTTAACTCATTCAGCATCATCTAAAAATGTAACTAATTGGTTTACAGAAAATAATGACTTTAATGAAAGTATGTGGACGGATATGGAACAATATCTACATATGTTAGTCTACAGATGGTCTCTATAAAAATCTCTACTGAAAATCAGTATAAAAAAAGATTTCATTATGATCTTATAGCTAAATGAGAAGGCTTCACTTCAATCTGTACTTTTAAAATGTTTTGCACTAAATCAGTATCAATAAGACCTCAAAATATTATTAATGCATGAACAAAATAAATAATAAGATATCTTTTTAACTAAAAAAAAATAGAAATTTATCTACAAATGGAAAAAAATTACAATATCATATTTAATTTGAAGTATTATTTTAAATCAATCATTATAATTAATACTGATAACAGTGAATGCTTAACAATATATATTTCTATCATTTTAATTAAAAATGTTTAATGTAATTTGGAAAAAAATGAAAAGCGAACCAAATGGTCCCAAAAAGAGATCTTCAATTAAAACAAAATAAAATATGTATTATAAAATTTATGAGTCACAAAATGACAATTACAAATCATGAAAAGACAAGCCTTATAAAACAAGGATAGACTAGTAATAGAATCCAAAGCACAATAGTTAATACACACATGCATACAAACATAAATTGTTTGTTGTGAAGAAACAATTCAAGATCGTTCACAGTTTTAAAAACATACAGAAAGCAAAACATATATTGTGAAAATCATCCTTTTATTATTAAAACTAAAAGCGAACACTTTTAAACAGATGTTTATAAAAATGAGTGAAACTATTTACATGATATCCAATAAAGAACTGGATAATAAAAAACAAATCTTTGGCCTTTAAAATGTTAAAATAAAAGCCTATAAGGCTAGCCATGGATGTGATTTTAAGGCCTGTTTGCTTCTGTCACCATAGTCGTAGCAAAGTTCTTCACCTGGTTCGATATCTCGACAGGCAAAGAATGCAAGATGAGGATTCTCTTTTAAGTAAATTGATTGTGTTTTTAGATTTCCTTTCTTACTGTGATTGATGAGACGCCCAAGTCTCCCAGATTCTTTAGTTGCATCTATGCTGTAAAATTAGAATAGAAACTTTCATAACTACATCTTATTTTAATTTCAATAAAACAAATGAAGGGGGAGGATAGAAAATGCAGAAAATAAAATTCACAAAATATTATAAAGTGATAAGTATTTTTTTTCAGCCACATTTGAAATTTGTCATAGCGTTTCAAAAAAGTTAAAATGAATTATTTGAAATTAACATAACTGGATAACAAAATAAAACATACCAGTATCTTTTATCCAATGATTTAAAATAATACATATAGCAGCCTGTATTTTCCTTCATGGAATAAATTGTTTCTCTTCGTAATGCTTCCTCATAATCAATTAATTCTCCATAGTATTCAAGAACAAATTCCCCTCTCTTAAGAGCTTTACAAGTTACAACACCTCTTCCTTTATCAGGAAATTCTTTAACCTAAAAAATGAAAGAATGTTAAAATGCTACTTTAAATAATTCTTCAAAATAATACAAAAAAAAGTACTACAAAAATTATGAACTTAGGAAGAGCTTGAAAAGAAGTAAAAATAATCATATATTACAAAAACCTTATATTTTAATGAAGTACCAATCTCAACTACACACACAAAAAAACAACCTAAAATTAGCTTTCATTGCATGCCGGCTGGGTAGCATAGTTGGTAAGTGTTGGTCTTGTAAGCCTAAAATTCAAATTGGTGGATTTTCTTGATGTAAAAAAATCGACAGCACCCATGTTGCATTATTTTGTGGCATGTAAAAGACCCTTTGAGTGCTCTCAGCAAAATTAAATTCCTAAAACCATTTTGTACATCAGAACAAAGGTGCCTCTCTCTGGACATTGAAATATTGACAAAACAAAGCACATTCGATTAATAGTGCTTCGTTGTGATAGTAAAGAAAGCCTTATTTAATATAACATTGGTGGTGAAGATTATTTTTATAAATTTCTCCTAATCATAAAGATATAATGTGTTTTTCTAATTTCTAAAACCAAACTCCCCCTTTTTTTTACTAGTTCATTGTTAGAAATGTAACAATCATGTCACGCTGGGGATGCCAATTGTTCATTGTCAAAATTATCATGATGATATTCAATGTATCCAATCAATGTGATTAACAAGCCTAATTACATTATCAATCAAAAGTAATCAAACGGTTTGTGATATGCAATATTAGCAAATCTAGGCGTTGCATCATCCAAGGGTGAATTAGAAATGTAACAACATAGCATTTCAGTCATGCTGAGGTATGCCGGCCGTTTAATATCAATCACAGAAACAGCCACATGTCTGTATATTTCAAGACAGACAGTCTCTAAGCTATGGAAATGGTTTCAAAATGATGGAACTGTTGTATGGACAAGGTCGGAAACGAATGACAACTGCTTCTGAAGATCGGTACTTAACTGCTGGAAAGGCTACAGTATAAGCTCCTCCACTGGAGCTGTTGCATCACGCACTTAATTTATGCCAGAAAGCCAAGGGTATGTGTTTTACTGTAAAAAAGAGGGATCATCATCAAAACTGGACTGAACATCAATGTGGTCCCACTTCTCTATAATTTATAAACAGGTGATTCTAAACGTGTTTACATCTGTCAGGAACACGAAATGATCCCTCGCATTGTGGAACGTGACCGTTTTAGTGGAGGTGTGATGGTATGGTATGGGGGAATAATGATTGATGGACGTCCTCTCACGTGTTCAGAAGCGGATCTGTGACAGGCCAGATATATTGGGATGAGGTCTTAGATCCTTATGTAAGACTTTTCAGGGGTGCATATGGACGTGACTTTTTATTTATGGATGTTAATGCTCGACATCAAAACCTCGGATGAATTCCTTTAAAGTGAAGACATTAAGACCTTGCCAGCAAACCACCTTAACCCAATAGAGCTGTACCTTGGAAGAGCCATTTTCCTCAGAGATGTAAATGGCCTGAAGATACTGGAAGGTTTATTAGCCTTAAAACACGTTGTGACATCCGTTCCATATTAAATTCTAATCATTCCACTTACACCCCATTTTTATTGTTTCACTTCAATTTTTTCTTTTGGGCAGCCATTATTCATTAAATTATAAGTCATAGTCTCTGAGAAATTTTATGCAACATTATTTTGCCATGAGTGTATATAAAGGAAGAATGTCATCTATATAACTCTCTACTCCTGGACTCGTATAATCCTCCTTAGCACTTAATTTATTCTTAATCATCTATTTATATCACTCATTTAATTTATAATCATGTTTGTCTAATTATTTTTAAATCTTTCTCTCCTCTCACGAGATGCCAACACCGATCCATGCCGCCTCAAACCACCAACTGTTTCCTTTTCTACCTCATAAATTTTCGCCCCTACTGGACATCCATCACTACACCACTCACACACCCCACATGGGCAGCCATTATCCTCACTTTTCAACAGCCAATAGGAAGACTGCAATTTCTCACTGAAAACTTTCCGATCTCCGCCTACTGGCCTGCCGCCGCGTCCACAATGATCTACAACCAAACATGAAAACTCAACGATCAGCCATGTCAGTAAAGAGACTTTTGCCAGATACGAGATTAAGGGTTCTTCGAACCCAGGTGCCCGAATAAATTCCCGCAGATATATAACTCTCTGTGACATTTTTCTGTTACACAGCTGAAAAATTGGCTTTTTTGTGGATAGTATAGCACAATTCCTATGCACATGTGCACCCCTAAATATTGCAAGGTCCTGTCATCTGACATTTCCCTTGGCAACCTATGACCATGAGAAACACTCCACTCCATCCGCAAACCTGTGTAATTCGAGGATAAAAGAACGACCGCCCTACCCTGGACAGTGGAGAGGAGTCTGTTGGAAACATCAAAAGAGAATGATTGTGTTACCTCCTCATTCACAAATAACATACTCTGAACTAATGAAATAATCAATATTATGAATACCTTCCAATGTAAAATGTATATACTGTAATTAATAGCAGATACTTAGATAAATCAATTATTTAATTTTTTAACTCCCACAGCACCATTGATTTTCCAAACATCACACTACTAAAAGTTTGATAAATGACAATTAATTAAATGATGAAGAATTTAATAACAATATAAAGTGCATACAAATTGTAAATTGAAATGAATAGATTACAGTTCAAAAATAAAAGATTTTGTGTTATTTTAAAATTATTTTTACATGAACCCAATAATTTGAATCATATAACTTTAACACATTGGTGAAAATTCATCTGGAGAAAAAATTCATTTAACTCACTTCAAACCCATCTTCTTTTCCAGATAGAATTGCTTCTTCAATCATCATATGTTTTTCTTTCTAAAACAAAGAAGGGGGAAATCAGCAAAAATTCAGGTAAAACAATTTGATTGAAAATATGCAGCGAACTCAATCATTCGACCATTAACATTATACATAGCGAAATTTTTTTTCAATACATCATTTAAAATCAAAGCATATTTCCCAAAATAAATAACAAAAGGTAAATAAAAAAAAATATTCCAAAACTTTATTTTTAGATGAGCATTTTTAAAAACATATAAATGCTTTAATTTTTAAATTGAAAAAATGTAGTTTTAAATTTATTCAATACTTGCTTTATGCTGGCAACTAAATAGAACATGCTACACCCATTATGATTCTGAACAGATTTCTCTATGTATGCCGGTATTGATGGGTCAAAATATGATTTCTAAGGCATTAATTTAAGAGAATTCAAAAGTATAATGGCATTTTTTCAAATTAAATTCAAGCTTTTAATAAGTTTTTACTTTTAATCAATAATGTGATTATCAACAAACCTTTTGCATTTAATGGGCAAATTTTTAATATGATCAACAAAAATAAAAGGTTTTTGAGCAAAACAGTTAAAAGTTTCGGATGTCAACTTCCAGATAGAAAGTGGCATAGTAATGAAAATAAACATAAATCTGACATCGCAATTCTGGGCAAGTATGGTGGGTGAGGCAGTACCTGCTGTCCCAATTCATTAATTTTTTTCAGGATTCATCTGGTGTGTGGAGTCATTCTCAACTACTATACTGTGGTATTTTTGTGTGCTGCCAAATTTTTTAAAAGTTATCAATTATACTCTGAAAAAAAATAACATCCAGAACTGAATTATTTTGTCATTTTATATAAATTAAATAAGGGTATTTGTGGTACATTTAACTTATCCTTCATGGTTAGATGGATATAAAAAAATTGATTGAGTTCCTAAACCATCATTCCGGATACATTTGTATATGATTTACCTTCAAATTAAGATGAAAAACTAATTTTGATCCGTAATAATTGAGATTTCGTTTCAAAACATTCGAAGGATTCAATTGATTCTTTTGGGATTAAAATTAGAGACAATAATCTCAACAATAGTCAAAAAAAGCTTTAAAATATTGTTACAATTTTTTACATCTTATTTGTGTGACAAATTGACTTATTTGGTGACAGCATTGACAAATATAAAAATGAAAAAAAGACTGAGGCTTTTAAATGTAGATGACGAAATGAGAGTAAGTGTAATGACCAATTTTGCATTAAATGTATTTTTATAATTAATTTGTAATTATTGTAAAATCCGGTGTATAACGTGCGCCCCTATTTTTACGAAGAAATTTGAAATTTTAGTATACATTGCTCTTATGTTTTGCAGTCATTTTTTCGAGGTACTACCCCAGAAATTTGAAATAATATTTTTTAGAACTACAACTCTTTTAGTTCATAAGGCAAATCATTTCTTTTAAATAAACAATATTTTGATCTATGTAAAAGTCTTAACTTTTTTTTAATGCTCCTCTCTTTTTTTATTTTTAAAATTATCGTTTTTTATATCCGGCGTCTAACGCGCACCTTTAAGTTTCGACCTTATTTTTTGTGTTAAAAGTGTGCGGTATACGCCAGATTTTAGGGTAATTACTCAATAAATATTTTGTTGCCTCTGTCATACCTTTTATTTTATTTAACATTGAAAAATATCATACAACTATTTAACATAGTGTATTACAGATAAGCAAAATTCTCTTTCAAACTTATTTTATTGTTAGTGCGCCACCAAATTTTTATTGTTAAAAGTGTATCCCAACAAAAAAAAGGGGGGCTGAAAACCACTAACCTAGTGCAATGCAGTATTGCATTATTGTGTTGAAAATTAACACCTTTTCTGTTGACAATCAAACCCTTTTCAATTAAACACTGATTTACTCAATTCACCTGTTCACAGAAAGCCTGCATTCACAGTTTGTCCAAATTTCTACTTTGAAATGAATGATTCTGTGAATTCTTCATCAAACAAACAAATGCCCTTTTGGGACGTAAACCTGCCTTAGCAGTACTTCATGGAGATTCATTTCGAGAAGACTAGTGCTTCTTGCATTCTGAATAGCATGTGGTGGATTAGTTAGCTTCATTTTCTTTGGACATATTGTGCAGGACTCAAACCCTTGTTTTGCTTACTTTATCAATCTGCTGTAAATATTATTGGGTTGTTAATCAAAGCTGGTTAAGAAAGTTTCGAGATTTCTTCATTTATCTGACTTGGATCTGCTTCCACTTCCATGCTAAACATGTCATTTATATAAAGTTGATTGATAAAAGGGGGAAAGATCAAAATTAACAGATCTGAAAAAAGAAAACCTTTACAAATATCTAGTGCACTTGGATAAACACTGGATACGTTTAAGGTAGCAACTGTTGTGTTACCCTTGTGAAATTCAAAAAGTGAACATTACTTTCTGTGAACATTACTTCAGAATGACATTACTTTCTGGTCCTTCTTAATATGGGATAAATATTTAGAATAAACCTCTCTTTCTTTAATACATAATATTTTAATTATTCCTATCAAAATTGTTATAGTCAGAATTACAATAAGGCATCACATATCCCATATGAAAACTCATAAAATCCTATCTCATTGATATTCAATTAAACAGGAAGAGATTAAAAAATGAGTAAATTATTATTACATCGTACTTAAAGGATGAGCTTTATTTTTAATATTTTTCTTTCTATTACATTATTTATTAAAGAATATGCTGTCTTTAAAAATAAAATTTATTTAGAGCATTTTTTGAAGAATCATATTTTACAAAACAAACTTACCATAACTTTAGGTAAAGGTTTTCGATCGCTTCTCCGTACTGGAAAGAAATCTGTCATCTGACTATTTCGAATCTGTTGAGGCTGTTTCCTTAAAATTTAAAATAAACATATATACATAACATTTTTTTATTAGCATAAAAAATATACAAATAAGAAACCAGAAACAATATGATACAAGAAATTCATTAATAAAGATTTGCATACCTTCACTACTATAATACTTTTTGTAATATAATAAAACCAAAAAAAAATCCATTTCCTTAACATTAAATATACAATAAAATATTTTGAAAAAAAAATGCAATGCTTTACTCAACATTTATTCCAAAAATTGTTTAATATATTTTATGTTCCTTTAGACATGTTTTCCAAAGAGTGTATCTGTTTTAAATTTTTAAAATATGAGTTTAACAATACTACAGTTGAATTTCTTCTTATTTATGATTTATATATCTGTGGCAAGCAGTTCATGAAATCTTTGAAAATGCTGCTCTCTTTGCATTCTAGAACATAAATAATACATATTGTGCAACTATTTTTGTCAGAATATTTATCCTGTTTTGGAAAACAAAACATAGTATAAATAATTTATTTGAAAAGACAAAAACAAAGATAAGAAGTAAGATACAAAGAATGTATGAAGGATGTTTATCATAAACAAAACAGATTATCACATGGCAGAAGGAACTGAGGAGAGCTGATTCATACACTGCTGGACAATTGCTAAGGACGGATCACAAAATGCTATGTAGCATAACATTAAGCAAGACATGAGGCCTAGTAGGATAAAATATAGTTGCCACACTGTTCAGACATTAGAATAAAGAATATTTATTGTTCTGGAAAGTACAAAAGCTGTGAAACATCTGAAAGAGAAAAAAAATGTTCATTTGATCTGCGTACGGAGAAATGGAACAATGCATCAAAAAGTCAGCAGGCACCTTAAAGAAAGGTATCAGTACGGGATATGTCCACCGTGGAGTGTGATGCAACATTCCACACGTCGTACCATACTTTGCACAACATTATCCAGCAGCTGTTGACGCAATTTATCCCATTCATCTGTGAGTGCACGGATGAGGGTGTTCTTGTTTGTCGGAGGATAGTTTCGACCAGCAACTTGCCTCCCCAAAGCATCCCACACATTTTTAATGGGGTTTAGATCTGGAGAACGCGCTGGCCATACGAGACGTTGAATACCCTCGCTGTCTAGACAATCCTGAACAGCGAGTCTTCGATGACATGTTGCGTTGTCGTCCATAAAAACAAATTTATCACCGACAGCACCACGAAAAAGACGAACATGAGGAAGTAGAACTTCATCAATGTATCGTTGACCCGTCATAGTCCCATTCGCAACCACATGTAGGCGCGTGCGGCCATTGATCATGATGCCGGCTCACACTATGATACTGCATGTCGGATATCGGTCCTTTTCCTGGATATTTTCTGGACGATAAACAGTACCACTGTCACGCCAGATCAGTTGGCGTCTACAATCCGATGACAGACTGAACCTACTCTCTTCTGAGAATAGTACGCATGGCCAGTCTTGTTCACTTGTGATGCTCACGACACCATTGCAAACGTGCAGTACGGTGCTGTCTGGTCAATGGGACACACACAACAGGTCTGCGTGCGTATAGTCCTCCTCCCCTCAAACGTCTGGCAACAGTTTTTCGGGAGATCTGCTTTCCTGAGGCAGCAAGAAACTGATTTTCCACCTGCTGAGCTGTGGTGCGCCTGGTCCTTTTTGCTGATAGGACGATATATCTGTCTTCTGCAGGCGTCGTACTTCTAACACGACCTCCCCCGTGCCGTCTACTACACATTCCAGTAGTTTTAAATTACTTCCACAGCCGTGAAACAACGCTGTGAGCGATGTCGAACTCCCTGGCAACATCTGTTATTTTTCGCCCTTCTTCGATCTTTCCAATAATTCGGCCACGCATAAAATCATCTATGTGATGTCGGGAAGACATGCCAAAAATTTTAAGTTAGTCTATTAAATCTTTCCTGTAAAACTTTGACTTGAAACAACAACTGTCCACATGTGTCAAAACCTTTAAAGCTCTTATGAACGCTATCACGTGATGAACAGACGTGGAAAAAAAATTGCATACTCATACTTCTTCTTACTAATATCCCGCACTGATTCTAATTTTCCACATTTTGCTTCCTTTCATTTTGTGGTTGCTATGGATGATAGTGTTATCCGTCCTTGGCAATTGTCCAGCAGTGTATAAGTGTACTTCATATGGAAGCACCCTTATTGTTAAATATGAGATAGCTTCCATGGCAAAACTATTTAGTTATATGAAATAGCAAGGATATACGCATTCAGGCAAGTGGTTTTGAAAATACCGAGGTTGATACTCTCTAAAGCTGAAACCTTAATGTGTTTGTAGACATTCCACACCAAAATATTCCATAATGCTTCCACTAATTATATCAGCTAGACACACATAGTGAATTATTTAAAATAACTTTGTGACGAATCTGTATGGAACCTTTCCACTAATATTCTTAGGCGTCTCTTTGGGGATTATAAATTCACATATATTTCCAATCAACTCTAAGAGGAGAACGGGATATGCAAAGTAGATAGTGTACTTAAGTAGAGCGTTGTAAGCTAGCAAAGATGAAGGCTATTGAGCCAGCAGCAGTAGAGTCAACGTTTAGGCGATTCAATTGGATTACGATATGAAGCATTTTACTGCTAGTACTCTACGAAGAAATCTTAAAAGTTAATATACCTGTGACGATATCAAAGTATTACCAGGTGATATACTATAGTTTATTATCGCTTAAAACAAGCATTAGTTTAATAAAATTAGTTTAAGTTAATGAAAGCTATTAATTCGAGTGGTGTGTATTTCTCAGACCTCCTATTTTGGTAGACTTTATTGATCTTGCACGTAGTTGATTAATTTCATATTTCGTAATTTAATTTAATATTAAAGGTAAATACCTTTTTGCTTGACATAACATAGAAATATTATATGTCACTAGTTTCTAATATTTGAATCAAGTGAATAAATATAAGTTATTATTATACAAATGGATTCTGGTCATTCTTTGCCAGGGTGGGTGGAACCCAGGGGGGTTCTCACAACTTAATTGTTTTGGTTGGAAATAAATTGTTATTAGATTAATTGGCTTGTTTTAAGATTTAAATGTAAAGAATATTGCATGTTATTTTCATGTATGTTTCTTTACAAAGTTATATTTTTTAATTAATTTTCTTTAGAAATACATTCATATTTAAAGATTTGAAAAAATATTTTGGACCAGTAAGTTTTCATAATTTTATTTTTCATTTTAGCCTATATGTCATATAGCTGCCTATTCAGAATGCAAAAAGTTTTAATTCAAGACCTTATACTGATAAAGAAAACATTATTAAAAGTGAAAGACTAAAAACCTAAATTAAATATAACTGCTTCAACAACACACACATACATTTGCATTTTCACAGGAAAACTATAAAGATATACAATTTGAGTAAAGCTCGCAAAAAGAGACAAAAAAAGTAAATGTTATATGAAACCTTTCACAAAATTGAAGGAATTTGAAAAAAATATATAATAGAATTTAACATTAAGTTGACAACATAAAATGAATTTTGAAAACTATAACAAGTATTGACTACTAGATATATATATATATAAAACTAATACATGTAATAAGTTTTTTTTGTCAGAACAAGGATTGGCTTTTAGGGGATATAGGCAATATATTGAAAAATACATTTAGAGAAGTATACAATTTTTATTAGCTTATCAAACAGAATTCAAAATGATGTCATTTATTGCAAGAAATTTAAAAAATGCTCATCAAATATAATAATTGTTGATTTATTATAAACAAAACAATCAACATCAATCACAGAGCTCATATGTCAAATGTATTCTACTGAAAGAAAGAAACATTGAAGAACCTGACATGAGTGAGAATCAAAACACAAATTCGTCATTTACTCACATTAATAGTCACCTTAACAAATTTTAATGCACTAAAAAAAATTCATGGTGCAAACTCGCAATGATGCAGCAGTATATCATATAAGTGTCTAGGCCAAAACTATCAACACATAGTATTTTCATATATTCTTATATTAACTGATTGAACCTAATTTTCTCTCAATCTATTAAATACATAAAAGAATTCCGATTACAAATTTTAATCTGATTTCTTAACTTTTTTAATATGCTGCTCATATATAATCAGATATCCAATCGCACATATTACAAAAAAAGGAGGAATTATAATAACATATTGCATTGCAAGGATAAATTAGTTTATGTTGTATTTTAACAGTAAAATAAAAATCATTCTGATTTGATTAGAAGTGCTTTGAAAGATCAAAATTTTGCAGGAATAGAAACAAAAAATAAAAAAAACCTCAATGCTATTGGGATCTAATAAAGGTGTCCGTTTAATAAAATAATTATTACACAGATATTTTTTGCATTGACAGATTTTCAAAAATGAAATCTTTAGAATTTTATCATTTTTAGATGTTAATAATTTTAAAGAATATGAAAAGAAATTTCTTGAAGCAACATTTCATTTTAAGTAAATTTTATGAAGAATTTATTTATTCAAGTAAATTACATAATGGATACTATAATATAGGCAACTCCCTCCTCTGACAAACAAAATATATAATTAATGCCTATCTTAAAGATGTAAGAAATATGTAATTTAATATAATTAATTTTTAGCATTCCCTTTACGAGTGCATCAGTTGAACATAGTTATTCAATAAAGAAGCTAACTCATACAATCAGAAGAAATACTGAGTCTAATGAAAGATTGACATCAATGGCAATATTTTTAATCGAAAAAGAGTTTTTATAACCCCCAAGTACTTTAATAGAATTAATGGCAAGCAATTTTCATAATAAAGTAATTAAATCTCCCTGCTTAAGTAATAAAAATAATTTAAAACATTTCTTATTGCCCTAATAGAAAATATCACTGCATGCCACTGAAGTACGCATAAAAACATACATACAAAAAAATTGATTTTAATAAGAAAAAAAAACTCAGCAAACATGTATTATATAAAAATATTTTTCTGCTGAAAAGAAATATTGCATTGAACTTACTTGTTTTTCTTTTTCTTGGAGACATCACTTTTGTCTTTATTTGTCATATTGAAAATCTTTTGAATCTTTTCTTCAGGCACTATTGTTTCATTTTTGTCTAGATCTTTATCAGAATCAAGACATTTTTGATCTACACAAACAAATTTAAATTGCTTTTTAATATTTGCATGAAAAATTTCAATAATGAATTCATATATTACAATCCATACCTTAGCAATTATTCAAAATAATATATATATACATATATAGATATATGTATATACTACTTATAACATTAAGGCAATAAAAAATTATAAATACAGCAAGCACAAGTAGCATAATTAAATTCTTTAATTTAACATATGGGGGAAGGGAGAACTAGCATCTCTTGCCCAAAAGCGACCTTTAGCAAACCCTTAGATTTTCATCATTCACACAAAAATTCAAATGCATTACTGTTTTAATTAATAAATATCATAAAATAAAATCTTATAATCTCCAACATCTAATCTATTTTCTTCAAACCTTAAATAACTGCTTAACTACCAATAAATCTAAATTGAAACTTATCTTTAACCCCTTAAGCAGTTTGCCCGTACAGTGTACATGCTACCCAAAATTGGCCTCATCTGGTTTGCCCGTACGGCATACGGGCATCAATATTTTCTCCTTTCCTTTTCTGGTTTGCCCGCATTTTTCATTATTGAAAGAGACTATTTAATATTATTATTTTTCAACAGATGGCGTGGCTTGTCCATGTAAATGAAATGCTTTTCATTAGGGGTTTTCTACGTGGAAGAGACAAATAAACAGTGCATCCAATCCAGTGTTGCAAGAAATTTCTCAAAGAGTAAATTTTGGGTAGAAACTACTGTGGAAGAGTGGCAACTATTTTTTGCTCCCAATATACTTCATGGAATTGTAAAGAAACCTGGAATTGATCATTATTGGAGCAAAAGATATTCAACTAATACACCTTTTTTCTCTAAAATAATGTCTCATCGCCGATTCTGCCTTTTACAATGCTACTTGAATTTTTCTGATAATGCAGCATTTAACTCACAAAATCACGAATGCCCAAAATTAGTAAAATTTTGGCCAGTTCTGAAACATCTCAATGAGAAATTTAGTGAAACGGTGACACCAGAGCGAGATGTAACAGATGCAGAATGTACTTGAAAAAAGCAAACATTTATAGGGGGTTTTGTCCAAAATTGTAAAATAAAAAATGTTGTAAAAGCATTAAAAGTGAAAAAAAAATATAAAAAAATTCTTTTAATATTCTTATTCTATTAAGTATGGTACTTAATTATATGCAATAAAAAATATGCCTTTTTTTGGAAGCATTTCTGGTAAAATAATTGACCGCTTAAAGGGTTAAAACTGTGAATTTGTAAATTAAATAACTCCATTTTCATTTAATTAGAAATAACAAGAAATGGTCTATTTTGTTTTGTAGAAACCTATTATTTAAGCTTAAAAGATACTATTAGTTTTTACTTAATTAATAATACACTAAACTTAAAATAACTTCAAATTCAACAAACTAAAATGCTTTCAATAACAAATATCAAATATTACACTCATAATTCTAAATCAAAAGATAAATTCATAAAATATCTAGATGGTACCTCACTTCTCTCTCTCTCACACAACTTTAACATCATACTGTACATGCCTCAACTAAATGTGGTATAATTGGAAACATGTAGCAATCCCAATGAGATGCCACATAAGTTCTTATTTTAACAGACAGCTTCTGCAAGAAGCAAGTGTACTTCTCCCACATTTGGACAAAATAAATAATAATTTAGACTTGGCTTTGCCAATTAGCAAAAAAAATATGCTTAGACAGAATTGAAGATACCTGTCCTGGCTACTATCGGAGAAAGATTTCCCAAGACACATTGGATGCATGTATACGCCAACGGTTCTTCTATGTGCAGTTTGTAATGCTGGTGCTGGGGGTTACTCGATACTTCAGTTTTAATAAGGCCCTTAATACAAACTGTACCAACTTTGGTGCTGAAGTAGCTGCTGCCCAACTGGGTTAAACTGAAATTTCTAAAAGAGATGATCACTATCAAAGTAATTTCTTCAGTCCTATTTTCAATCAATGAACCCATACATAGTTATCAATTATTGATTAATTTTTTAATGGATAATAGTCGCAATGACACCTGCAATGGATTCAAGTCACAGAGAAATCATGGGTAAGGAGTTTGCAGACAAACTGGCCAAGACTGGCTCTGACCTTCCACAACCAGATCCTCCTGTTTGTTATCAAAGTGTCAAAAAAATCCCCATTGCTAGGTCAATCATCAATCAAGAGAAGATTCAGGACTCTGTGAGGTATAAGAATTAGAGCTCCTTAATGGAAAGCCCCATCCTTTGTGACCCGCCAAGACCTGTTGGTGTCATTAACTTCAGAATTACGACTGAACATGACTACCTCATAAAACACCTCTAGATTCGGTTTAGCAGATTATGCAACTTGCCCTTTATGTAATGCTACAGACATGAGCGAAGACTATTTGGTCACTTGTTCCAAACATAAAGACATAGCAGCAGTTATTACTGGCAAAAATCACTGCAGAATTTATTGTACATCTGAATTGCACTGGGCTGCCAGTCAGATTGATGGCAGTCATGCCCAAGTCTAACATAGAATAAAAAAAGTTATTTACTGTGAAATATGACTTTTTCTAAAGACTACAGTGAATCTTGGTCAGTGGAAATTATGGTATTTACTATGACAAGTAAAGTAGCATTTCAGTGTAGAGAGAGAATAATAACATATAACAAATATATAATAATTTCACATCATTAAAACAGTTCATATTCATAGTGCTTATTTTTAGGCATTACACAAAAGTGTCAATAAGTAATTAGCCAAAGAACCTCATTAAAATTTCTTAAAAAGTTTAAAAAATTATTCCTTTTATTCAGGTGTTAGAAATGTTTTTAAAAGTGATGCCATAATAATCTAAACCTTAAAAACTGGCAACACAAAATAGTTATATATGGAATTTTAAATTGCTTTTTATTTCTACAAATTATTACAATAACTCTTTATAAGATAAATATTTTAAAACTTGTCTTTATCCACAATGATCATATTTACTAATAGAATAAATTACAAATATTGAATAAATTACATACATATGTAATAAAATAATGAAATGGTATTTGTTTTGTGAATTGCAAAAATACAAGAGAGGGAATTATTCATTTTCTAGATTTAAATACTCAAGTGAAAGCAAATGTGTTATTTTTAGAAATTACATCAGTATTTTAGGGAAAGTTTAAATCCCTTAGCCAGGCAGTGCAATCTAATTATGATATTCTTTTACAAGGAAATGCCATTTAATCTGCCAAAAATTCAAGGTTTAATGAGGAATTGCTAATAAGTCAGTCAAAATTCTGAGAGTTCTTATTGCTTCAATATGCAATGAAATTAGATGTATTTTGAAAAAGGATACTGGAAATTATGATTTGGAGAAAATTATTTAAGATTACAGTTTTAAGTAAATATTAAATTACTAGTTGCAAGTACCCGGCTTTGCCCGGGTTTAAAATAAGGTTTTTGGTAGAAGCTTACAAAACTGTTTATTTGCATGCAATAAAAGGGTACATTTATCTTAAAGCGATGTGATAGACAACATTTTCAACAGTTCCATTTGGAGTGTGTACAAAAAGATTTTCCTCTCTGCCCACTCCAGAGCAGGCCACAAACAACTAACTGCCCATGAGCAAAGCCTGGTGTCTGCAAGTCTATACTCTCCCCCTTTTTCTCATAGGCATGACTGTAGCAAAAAATGACAATGCATTCCTATGAATGAAGGAATGGAATGCAGTAAGTAATGTGATATTTGTTGCAGTATTTGCTTGCAGTAAAGTAAATATAACAAAGCAGTATTGCAAATTACTTACCGCTTTTGTTTAGTAAAGTTTTCTCTATAATGAACCCATGGCTCAGAACATGCACATGGAGCACTCTTTTTGGCTGGAAGAGGCCAGAGTGAGGTTGGGATGGAACGAAACCTGTTTAACCTTCCCCATGTAATTTTGTGAATGTGTACCAAATTTCACGTTATTTGGTTGTCTGGATCTTGAGTTATAAGGAAACAGACAGACAACAAAAGCGTCTTATATGTATATATAGATATAGATTTGCTTGAATTCTAGTGTATTATTACTTTTGTAAGCTTCATGGCATATTTTATGGTGTACCAGTCTTTTAAAGCTGATTGAGCCACAGCAACATTTAGCTAGATATAGCTAGTTATAACATAAAATTAAATCTTAAAAAGATATCAAATATAAAAGGCTCAATATTTTGAAAAAATCAGTATAAACATTTTCGTACAAACACAATATATATACTGTAAAATATTTATTTTGCTATTTGCCTTTCAGACACACATCAAACAAAATTTTAAAAATTGTCAAAAACAGATAAAAAACATATTTAAGGAAAATACCACTGATTAATTTCGCCAAAGACAATGTGTAAAAAAATATTTGCAGTACATAATCGCCAAAAATAAATGTAAGTACTAAAATATAAAAAAACAAAAATTATATACTGAATTAATTAAGGATTAGTGGAGGAAAGGATAAAACAGGCTAAGATAATACTCATAATATGAATTTCATATTGGTAGGCTACTCATTTTTGGCATGATTTTGAAATCATGCCAAATTGGTGTTGTGGCCAGTCTAATATTATAGTAATGTACAGAATTAAAGGTACTTATGTATTATCGCAACCTATTGGTGACATTATACAAAATGAAGCACATGATTGCCAATTCAATGCACACAAAGTTGGGATTGCCAAAGTAGCGAGTTGTCTTGAACATTGGCGATTGTGCAATAATACGTAAGTACTAAATAAAAAAATTATCCAAAGTATATATATCCCGATAATAAAAATAAATTGAAAAATGAAGTACAATACTAACATTAACTGACATAAAAAGAACTGAACTAACTTTATCAATGCAAAAGCATAATTTGAAAAAATAAGGTACTTACATATATCCGCAACCTATTGGTGACATTATATGAAACGAAGCACATAACTCACAATTCAGCATATATATGACACGCGAAATCGGGGTTGCCAACTTGGCAAATTATTTTGAACGTTGGAGATTGTTAGGAGAGTACATAAGTACCAAAAATAATTTATCTTACGACTACCTGCTTCCTCAACAGGTATTTAAGCCATTTGTCTGTTTTGCTCATTCTTTGATGCCTATTCCAGTTTGATATGTAATTGCAGTTGAATCCTAGGAGGACCCACTTTTGGTCGCCAAATTTTGAGTGATAAAGGTTACAATATGGTAACCCTTCCATTTCATCCAAAAATTTGGATTTTCAAATCACCAAAAAAATGGCAACCCTAAAAAAAGTACAACGTTTTTCGCCTTTTCCGAAAAAACGTTATTTTGACATTTGACTTTGAGAAGGTTTGCTCTCCACCGGTTGTTGTTAAGAATGGCGTGTGAAAGGAAATTAATTGAAAGTGAGGCTACGACAGGTTTCTTTGTGCTCCTGGGCACAAAGGGGAAGAAAGAGACGTTAGAAGGGTGTACGAAAACTAATTTAATTGCTTCTCGTTATGAATGTCCAAAGTGTAAAAAAAATATGTGTTTGCAAGAACGGAAGGGAACGGTTGACGGCTACGAATGGCGTTGCCGCAACCAGGCGAAAGATAATCGCCACGACGTTGTTCGGAGTGTGAGAAAGGGCACTTGGTTTAGCGAAAGCAAACTTGCTATAACTATTATCTTGCGTTTGACGAGATATTGGTTTGGCAAGAGCATGAATGCGTTCGTGGTGAATGACTTGAAAGTTAATAAGAATAGGTCACAAGTTGGTGGATGACAATTTTCATGAATTCCTTGCATCCATCGCAAGGGTGTATCCACCAACGGAACATGACGAAATGCAAGCGTAAGGTAAGTGCCTTTTAAAATTTTTTAAAATGATTGATTTCATGTATTTCTTCGATTTTATATTTGCGAAACGCCCCTTTCGTCCTTTTTTAAAAATGTAAATCATGTTGTACACACTGGTTTTAGAATGCTTTTTTTAAATGAATTTCATTGCTTTCTCCGTTTCTATCTTTTTATAATGATTAATTTAATGTATTTATTCGTTTTCATCTTTGCGAAATGCCCATTTCATCCCCCCTTCTCCCCCCGCTGACGCATGCGCTTCCCAAGAGTTTTTCGTCATTGACGCCTTTTTGAAACCTTCAATTTGGCGCTTTTTGGCGCCAAAAACAGCAGTGGGTCCTCCTAGGATTTTACCGTAATTACTACCAACGCTGCTTTCTCTTGGGCAGTATAATTACCCAAGTTTGATTTTCTGCAAGGCAATTTTATACACTGAAGCCAATAGTATACCTTTAAAGGTTAAAAGAAAGACACATAAAATTGCAAAATATTATTAATTTCATACTATCTAAAACAGATAACACGGAAATACTATACTTATGTTAATCACAGTAATAAGAACTGAAATACCTTTATCAATGAGAAGTTTTAGTTTGTCAAAATTATAACCTTCGCATTCTAAAGAAACAAATAAATTCTCCGAAAAATACTGAAATTGTAAGTTGTAATTTTTAAGCAAAATCACACACATAAACATCCCGCGATAATACCTAAATGTTGCCAAACCAACAAAACAAAATTTTAGTTGTTAACAGAAAAATCCTTAAAAAAATGATTTATTAGAAAAATAATCCTAAATAAATATCAAAGAATAGAAAAATTGAATAAATATTCCAACCGATGCTACAGTAAAAATATATAATAATCTTGAAAAACTGCATGTAAAGTATAAATTGTCCACTTAATGAGAAACGGGACATGATATGACATCATAACACTGGAAAATCAATTAAAAATTAAATTTTAAAAAATTCGGAAAGAATTATGAACGCCAAACCTATTTAAGAACCTTCCTTGTGTAATTTTGTGCACGTGTACCAAATTTCTCGTTATTTGGTTGTCTGGATCTTGAGTTATCAGGGAACAGACAAACAGACAACAAATGTGTCTTATATATATATAGATAACATATATTCACAAAACAAATAATAAAGAAGCTTCAGTAAAAGTTTTAATTCAAATAGTTCTGGTAATTATAAAATTGGATGAGACATATAGTCACTTAAATTGTAAAAATTTTAAAGAAATTACTCCTTTTCCCTAGCATTACATCAAAGAACATTTTAAGAACAATTGAAAAATAAGAGGAAAAAATATCTTACCTTTAAGGCTTTTGGTTAAGTCTGAACACAAACTAGTGGAACATGGCAAGGCTGCATCATCCGGAGATGGAAGAGAACCTTCTGGTAGCCGGAGATTATCAGTGATTGAATCTTCATTTTGTACAAAATACTTTGTTATATCAGTTTGAAGCACTTTGGAACCTTTTTCTGACATTTTTGAAGATTCAATTAATGTTTTGGATCGGTGTGCTTTCCTTCTTCCAGCTAAGTAAAGAAATTAATACATATAATTTTTGAAGAAATTAAAATTTTTAAAGTCACTGAAATGTAATTAAAAATTTATTTATGAATAATATTTATCTAGCAAAAACTAAATATATTTATTATGGAGTTTGTTAACAGGAAAAAAGTAAGAGAAAAGGATGTTTTTATAAAAAAAGATACAAATTGACAGTACTTGAATATTAACATTACCACAATTAAATTGCATCACATGAATCATGCCATTTCCCATGTTGTTCTCATGTCCATGAATAAATGCAGTAGATATCACTAAATTCTGTCAAAAGTCTTGATCACTGCCTCTGCTATTCGGGGAGCCTCAGGGCTGTACAAGATTTCCTGCAAAGAGTCCCTTAGAGGGACCATTCCCATTTTTAGTAATTTTGCTGTGACGGTTGGGCATTCCAAGATGTGATTGGGCGTCAGTTGAAGATCTGGGTAGTGTTTGCATTGAACATATGATCTTGTCTTGTCTGGGTGAATCTTCATGCCCTTAAGGTGTTCAGTTCTCAATCTGGCAATTGTGGATGTTATAATTCGGGGACAGTCAAATTCGTAACTAGGGGTTTTTTAAAAGTGTGATGGTGGTGCACTTATGTTCGATGTCTCTAGCTTCTTTGGCAAGGCTATATATATATATATCTGCACATTCATTACCCTCAATGTTGACATGTGCGGGTATCCATTGCAGGGTACAGGATTTTCTTTTGTTGTGCAGCTGTTCTAGAAGGGAAATATCACAGGAGATGTTGATCTCTCTGTTTCTTATGGCTTCTACAGCTGATTTAGAATCTAAAAAGATTACTAATCCTTCTGTAGAATCAATAACATGTGGATTTTGTTGGTATAAGCCATTTCCCATCAAAACCTGATTGGATTTTTTTTTCAAATTAAACATGTTGTTTTGATATCATGGTGTGATTTGCATGGCACAAACATTGCTGCAGTGCCACTAAAAAGCAAGTACCAAATTTACCTATTTTATTAGGGAAGGAAATTTTAAAAACAAATTATAGCTATATATGAGGAAAAACCATAAGAATTGCAATTTTTACATCATAAGATGAGTAAAGTAATTATTCCTAAAATGCATTCAGAGTACAGCCCCTGATATAAAAGACCTAAGAATGTCAGAGAATTCTTCAATAACAGTAAAACTAAGTTTTCTCTTTCAAAAGAAAAATTTCCACCTCTTAAATAACAGATGTAAATCTATTAAGAATTATAGATAAAAAATGAAATGTGGATGCAGATGAGCATATAGGAAAATGGGATACAAAAGTCAATAAAATTCTTATCTATTAAGCTTCACATTCAATAATATAAAATACAAAAATACTTTGAAATTTGTTTAAATAATGCCAACAAATATTATGCAAATTTAGAAAATAATTCATGGCATTCATAAGATGGATACAAGAATTAGGAATTAATTTTATTTCTTTTAAAAATGTGCATCCTTTAAAGCAAATAGGTTATCAGCATATATATTGCCGTAAAATCCGGCATATAACGAACACTTTTTACACAGAAAATAAGATTGAAATTTATGGGTGCACATTACACGCCGGGCATAAACGTACAAGTTTTAAAAATAAAATAAACATGAGCATAGGAAGAAATTTGACTTCTATATACACTCAGGAACATTGAAAATAGCGACCCAAGAAGGAAGTAAAGTACAATCGCGAAACTTTGCAAATAAGTACAGAGTAATGTGATATGCAAATGATCCCAGTTTTGTGCCAATACGCATGCTCATACACACCGAGGTGGCGTTACAATCAGGAAGAGGGTGCTATATAAGCCAGCGCAAATTCGAAGATTCATAAACATGACGATTACCCGCCAATTGTAGGAAGACGTTCGTAAGCAAAACATGCCAGGTAAACGTGCTAGAAGACATCTCTCACAGTTAAGCGAGTTTGAGAGAGGCCTGATCATCGGGATGAAAACTGCAGGCTGGTCGACGCGCAGTGTTGCTGGCCAGGTGGATCGTTCGGAGTGTGCCGTTAGAAATTGTTGGCAGCAGTGGCCACGAGAAGGTACCCACGCCCGGAAAACCAGGTTTGGAGCGACCGGGAAGACCACGAGGAGAGAGGATCAAAGGATCGTGCGGCAAGCACTTGTGGACCCCACAGTGACTCGTTCAACGATACGAGCAGATGTAGGCGTAGCAATTGTTCCACAAACAATTTCCAGACACCTTGCAGAAGCAAATCTTAAATCCAAGCGCCCTTTCCGTGCACTCCCTTTAACACCGGAACATCGGTAACTGCGTCTACAGCGGTGCCAAGCCAGATGAATGTGGAATGTTACAGATTGGCAAAAGGTTGTGTTTAGTGATGAATCCCAGTTTGTTTTGGGGACAGATGATAACCGTATACGGGTGTGGAGCCGCCCTGGTGAACGGTACAGTTCCCCCCACAGCTGGTGTAATGGTCTGGCGGGCCATACCCTATGATAGCCGGTCCACTTTAATTGTGATGCGTAGAACCTTAACGGGCCAACGTTACGTTGATGATATTCTTCGACCACATGTATGACCTTTCCTAAATAGTCTCCCAGGGGCCATTTTCCAGCAAGATAATGCTCGTCCGCATACAGCAAAAGTTGCTCATAACTTCCTACGTCATTTTCAGACTCTTCCATGGCCGGCCCGCTTCCCCAATTTGTCCCCTGCACAGCACGTGTGGGATCAGCTAAAACGGCAGATGCCATCGTGTCACTCTGTACATGAGTTAGAGTTGGCTGTTCAAGATTTGTGGGCCCATCTGCCTCAGGACAACATAAGGTGTCTAATCAACTCAATGCTGGACTGTGTGGCGGCATGTATTGCAGCTGGAGGTGGTCCAACGCGCTATTGAAGTTGTGTTGTTGCACACCCTGTATTCGCTTAATTGTCTTGTTTTTGAGATCAAGTGAATCTCTCATCTGTGTCATTATGTGTATTAAATTTCATTTCAATCCGATGCTTTCTTCTTGGGTCGCTATTTTCAATGTTTCTGAGTGTATATCAAAATGCTGTTTCTTTAAAAGAATGATATTCCTCTTATAAATTTAAAGGGTTATGGTTCTAGAATTATAGTATTTTTTCTTAACGCTTAGAATAATACCTCAAATAAATGACATTACATCCATACATTTCAGGTTTCTTCACAAAAAAAAGGAGTGTGCGTTATACGACGAACATACCTGAAAATTGCAGCTTGAAACTATAGGTGCACGTTAAACACCAGATTTTAAGGTACATTATTCATTTTCCCCCCTTTTAAAGATATCTTATGTGGGATATCCCCGTTCTGACTAATGACAGAGCTCCTCCCTGTACAAATTATACAACTCTGTGTTTATACTAATTACTGAAATTATAAAACTGTAATTTGCATGCATTGTGTAGCTCTATTTATTTTATCCCGCATGAGGAGAGTTAAAATTCCCAAATTGAGAATACTCTTCGGATAAACTCTAATTGTATATCATTTCATTTTGTAATGTGTTTTGACTTGACAAAATTTTAAAAAGATTGAGATATTTAAATCATTCTTTTCTCAACTTCAGTAAGCTCAATACAAATTATTGCAAGATTCAAACAATAGGACCTTCTTCTCTAATTGTTAAAATGTAAATAGAAGGAACATTACAAAATTATTATTGGACATTTATAATTATCTATGCAAATGATGCAGGTTGATCATTTAACAAGATTATTTGTTTAAAGCAATTCGTTGCATGCATAAGTTTGAATGAAAAATTGAGTATACAAGTTCAACCAAAACATTCAAAATTTTTATTATTCAGTAAAATAAAGATAGATAATTTCTTTTCTGAAGTGCATTTTCTTGTGAGTGATAAAATAAAATTTATGTTTGCATTTAGCACGCAAACTTCCTAAATAATACGTTACTATTTAACACACAAAGTGAACATTCATTTTCCAAGTAAATAAATAAGGCGTATAGTTAAAGAACAGAAATGCGAAAGAAAACATGTCGTGATTCGTTTGTCGTTCAATTTCATACTAACGATAACAAAGCACAGTTTTTTTTTTTAATTTGATGGCTTAAACATACATGAATTCTAGATTTCAAAATTTAAAAAGATACTTTTCACTGAAATATTATTTTAAATATAGAAAAACTTAAAAATCTTTACAGAAATAACTATTTACGAAACTGAAATAAATAAAAAAAAATTCTTAAAAAAATATTTGATATATGCATCAACTATCACGGTGCTTTTGTTTTAAATATTAAGAAAACAAATGAAAAATTAAAAAGCCGTTATTATCGTCAAAGCTTACCTTTGGACATTCCGGTAAGATCAGTTTGAATAAATAAAAATTATCCAAAATAATTTATATAAACTATGTAGTCAGATATAACATCAGTTGCATTAACATATGCTTGCGATTATCATTTAGTAACGTTGTACTATCTAACCATTCAAAATATACTATACTTCTCTGAGAGCTTCTATTTTTCAAAAAATAGAAAGCAAAATACAAACATAACAACGCGCTCTGAAACTTTGCGTTGCCATTCAATGTTTATGATTCAAGTATCACAAGGCGTTTTATTTCATTACACTAAAACAAAGTTATCATTTCAACTCCAATAACATTACATTAGAGACTTAATTTTTTTTTAATTTAACTATATTCCAATACTTTAAAAGAGTGATTTTGAATTTCTCTTTGGACTATGATATAAGGCTTAAAGTAAAGCCACCACGAAAATTAAGTGGTTAAAGTGACATATACAGATTAAATACTGTTAACTACAAATTGGTATTTAGAAAAATTTAAAATAATTCGAATACCTTGAGATATTTTCTTTACTATCTATTATTTTCATTTATTTTAACGCAAACATCCAGCAAAAAAAAAAATCTGTTACCTCATATAAAGTGTGATGGACTTCTACTTAAACTTCAACGAGTACTGAGACATCTGTTGGTTTAAGAACTATAACCATACTTAAGTGACAACTTAAAAACAAATTACATTTTAATAATTTATAATATAGTTAAAATGATTTAAAATCAATGATCAATTAAAAAACTGAAATGAAAGATCTTTTCTCTGAGAGATCATTGCAAGAACTTTCAGGTATTTAAGAGGTTTCATAGAAAAACAATGGATAGAAAATTAGTAATCCTTATTCAGCGGTGTAAATTCTAGTAATTTTTTGGCTCTTAAATTCAGTTTCTTCAATGAAGTGATGAAGATTTCTATGAATGTATCTCAACAATGGAAATTAAATTTATATTCCAAACAATCAATTGCAATACATAACAAAAGTAGGACTTAAAGTATTTTCCGAAGCAGCGCTCACCGCGGTCGGAATCCGGGAGGGTGACCTCCTTGTTCGCGCTTCAACTTTCCTTTTCGGCCACCAGATGGAGGCACGATTCTATCCTATCTAGAGCTCTTTTAAAATTTGCTTCACGTCCAGCAATCATTAATTAAATCGTTCCTTCGAACGACCGCTAATTTTTTTGAGAACTGGACATTTCACATCTTTACTATCAATTATCAATCATGATTGTATCACATATATGACTTCATTGCGTTATATAAATTCTTATACCGCGTCTAGTCCTATAGTCTCTTATTTTTGGTCCCTTCCCCTTTTCATTTTATGGCAATGTGCAAGTAGGTTCATTAATTTTTTCAAAATTTGTTTCCCCTTTATTCTATGGGATCTTGATGTTATTTTTTAATCTCAAGATTTTGTTTCGGGTCGTTTATTTCGATCGACCCAATTCAGCCCACTTTCGGTTCAAATTGCAGCAAGCAGGGCATTTCTTTCATCAGAAGACTTCGTCCGCTACTGTTTTTCAGCAGGTTTTGTCCTGCCCATCTATTTATTCCATTCTTTTATTTTTAAGTCACTCTCATTTAATTAGGCTCTTTTTTATTAATTCTGATGAGGAGGTACGTCCCGAGTTTGGGACAGGAACTCCGTAATTTCCATGCCACTTGCCACTTAATGATAATTTGACACCTCAACTCCCAGCCGCGGATTTTACTTTCACTCTCGACGTGTTTGTGTTTTATGTCAATAGTGACCTAAATTCATTTTCATCAGCAAATTAGTTTATTCTTGTCTGTAAAATTCGGTTTCTGCGAGCTGACGTAAGTTGCATCATCTTAAAATTCTGTTATATTCTGAAGCTGCAAAGCTTTTCTAAGCTCGCGAAAATTGTAAATTATATTATAATTGGCTCATATTTTCAACAAATTATTTCTTATATTAATTTATATATTTTTCAGTAAAATGAAACACTATTTGCTTTTATCCTTTGCAGGCTAAACATGGATACCAGTCTTACTTCGAAACAAATCCGAAAGCAATTTTTAGATTTTTTCATAGAAAAATATGAACATAAATATGTTCATTCATCACCTGTAATACCCCATGATGATCCAACTTTGCTTTTCGCTAATGCAGGAATGAATCAGGTAATTTAATTATTTGGTGATTTTTAACCGTCCATGTTTAATTTATACTTCTTACAAAGGTTAATTCGCGAAAAAGGTGTATATAGTTTGTGAGATATGTTTTATTTTCTTAAAAATATATCTAAAAACTATATTTTTAAATCATTAATGTTGGATAAATTTATTGATGTGTTAGATAAAATTTCACATGATTTTTTTATTGTAAATAATTCTTTTTTATGTATAAAAACTTTTTGTGGATTAGGTATTTTGAAAAGTATGTAAAAAGCCAACTATGTTTTTAATAAGATTGGTTTTTATGATTAATAGTCTGTGTTTGTGATTCACTGCTAATAATTATGTAATGAAAAAATGTCAATATAAGGGTTTAGCGTATTATTATAAATTATGCTATGCAAAATTTGAATGTGTACTATTTGAATGTAATGGTAAGTAAATTATTTCTACTTACTCTGATGAAGATTTAGCAACAGGTGATGAATTGAATTGTATCATTCTTCATATGAACTACTATTATGTTGAAACAGTCATTAATTTCCTCTGAAGTATTTTACACTTGAAATGACGAAAGAGTTTTTCATGCAAAACTCTTAATAGCTTTATCTGTATCTGTGATAGTTTATATTATCAGTGTTTTATATGTTTAAGTGTGAGAAAAATATTGCATGCAATGTAAAATACATATTTTTTCAATGTTTTGAAAATTCAATTTGTCAGGGAACCTCCACCTCATGTTGTTCAAGGTAAAGATCTTGCTCAATGTTTAAATTCCTGGTAGTTGGGGGGTCAAGCATAGTATGGGTAGAGGAGCCATTGAATCAATAGTCACAATGATTACACTCAAGTAATAATAATATACAGTGAAAAATCACTTATATAACACAAAACTGAAGGAACTGAAATATTTTTTTGTGTTGTTGGTTGAGTCCTAGGAGGACCCACTTTTGGTCGCCAAATTTTGAGCGATAAAGGTTACAATATGTAACCCTTCCATTTCACCCCTAAAATTTGGATTTTCGAATCACCGAAGAAATGGCAACCCTAAAAAGAGTGAAACGTATTTCGCCTTTTCCGAAAAAACGGTCTTTTTTACCCCTGACTTCGCTTGAGAAGGTTTGCTCTGCACCGGTTTGTGTTAATAATGGCTTGTGAAAGGAAATTACTTGAAAGTGAGGCTATGACAGGTTTCTTTGTGCTCCTGGGCACAAAGGGGAAGAAAGATACGTTAGAATGGTGTATGAAAGCTAATTTAATTGCTTCACAATATGAATGTACGAAAGTGTAGAAAAGATATGAGTTTTTGACCAGATATTGGTTCGGCAAGAGCATTAATGCGTTCGTTGTGAATGACTTGAAAGTCAATAATTCACAAAAGCTTAAAGAAATTTAATAAATGTTCAATTCCTTTGAAAAACAAAGCATTCATAGAGTTTTAGGAAAATCTGATATTTTTTCTTTGCATTCTTTTTTTAGCATCAAATTGTTTGATACTGTGTATTACACTATTAGAATGTGCATCTAAATAACTGTGCGTACTTTCATGATGATGTTGGAACAGGAGCTGCATTACTTGTCATTTTCATTATTGGAATCTGAATTAAAGAGCTTTGAACAAACTCTAAAATGTCTTTGTGATAATTGAAGCTGTGCATACATCATCTACTACTATGAATTCTTTCAATAATACAAAAGGACAGTTTAATCCAGCTGGTGTCTTCCATATTTTGTTCATTCTCAGATAGGAAATGTTTTCATGTTAAGTGATATTCATTTCGTTTTATGAGAAAAAAAAATCAATGAAAATACATAGTAGTTTGTTGGGACCATTGTATTGTGTTTTAACCGATTTTTTCTCTTAAGTGTTTTAGCATTAAACGTATTTCACTGTACTTTGATTAACCTAACTCTAGCTATGACTATGTGATATGCAGACAAGATAAGTTTATAGGAAAATTAACTATTCTGCTTAACTGAACAAGATGCAACTCTCTTGAACTTCAGACAAGCTACTTCTGAGGCAAAATGCTGAATTCCAAATATTGATATGATGGTGAAGCTATATGATCCACAGACACTCCAAAATGTGGCAGTATCATTCACATCACTGACTGAAATCCATACTCTTTTTATATATTATTAGGAATTTACATTCACTTGTATTGAGGTGTTCTAGCTAAAAAGGTCTATTTGGCCAAATGAAGTGGTTGCGGTAGCCGAGTGGTATAGGTATCGGACAGTGGCTTGCTTTGTCACGGGTTCGAGCCCAGTATCACTAAAGACCCGCCGTGTAGGGCAGCGATGCACGTTAAATCTGTCGAGAGCTGAAACGTCCTCCCGTTGTGTGGTATGGTAGTTAGGAGAGGGGGGTGCCAGCTCAGGTGTCGTCCACGTCACTTGACCATGGTTAAAAATTACGTGGTCCGTCGCCAAAAGCCCTCATGTAGCTGAACAGTGCGACGTTAATATTCAATCAATCTTGGCCAAATGAAAGAAAACCTAAATTAGAGAGGATAGACCTCATGGATAGCTCATTGCTAAAAATTTACTTAACCCCTTCAGGCTCATTTTATTTCTGTTTTATGGATAAAAAAATGTCAATATTTTTATGCTTATTTTCAAACATACATATGTTTTTAATCACAATAGCACCAGTTGCAAACAAAATTTCCTAAAAATTAATCTAAAAAAGTCAATTTTAAAAAATGAGTAATGTTGGGGAGTGGTCCCACTTTGTTTTTTTCTCAGGAAACCAGATGAGGATGTTGACACAACTCTTTTATTTTCACACTCGGTTGCTCAGGGAGTATGTCGGAACACTTACGATGGTCACCGTTATTCCACGCTCTCACTCATCTGATCTCTCACACGCTCTGAAACTCTTAATCCTCATTTCGCTAAATGCACTTAATCACCCCTGTGCAGCGCCCATTGCGCATGCTCGAACATACCCCCGGCCTTGCAATATTAATATTCAACAATAGCACAATACAGTTTCACAATTCACAACAAGTTTCACAATTGTTTTCAAAATTATTATATATATATAAGGTACTATAAATTTTCAGTAAAAAAAGTTAAAATTACAATAGCACAATTTAAAGATAAACACATAATTTCTTAAATGGAAATTGACCTTAACTATTTACATCTATAGGTAGAATACAGATCTTAGTTATGGGCCTCTTAAATTCTCCTGTCTTTGTTTTAATTCTGACTGTTCTCACTTTACCGTCAGAACCATGATAGACCTCAATGACTCGCCCTAAAAGCCAGTTGCAAACTGGTGTAACATCCTCCTTTACAATTACCATTGTACCACACATTACATTGTCCTTCTCGATCTTCCACTTTTCTCTCTGTTGGAGAGTATTCAGATAATCGGTACTCTATTTTTTCCAAAATACCTGAATTACCTTTGTTGTTTTCTGCCAATGGCTTAATTTATTGTCACTAATATTAATTACTAGGGGCTCAAGAATAGAATTAATTGATCTACCAATCAAGAAATGTGCAGGCGTTAATACCTCAAAGTTATCAAAATCATTGAATATTGGTGTAAGGGGTCTGGAATTTAATATTCCTTCTACCTGGATAATCACTGCTTCAAACTCCTTGTATGTGAGTCAGGATCTTCCCAGTGCTCGCTTGAGGTGACATTTCACTGACTTTGTGCCCGCCTCCCAAAGACCTCCCATATGTGGGGCCCTTGGTGGAATAAAATTCCGTTCAATACTTTCCTCAGTGAAATATGCTTCCAGATTTTGATCTGGAAAGTTAAGGATCTTATAAAATGCCTTTAGTTGAGAATTCGCACCAACAAAATTTGTTGCATTATCCGTAAAAATTTTGGAACATTTTCCTTGCCGAGACATGAATCTCTTAAGGGTCGCAATTATTGCATCCAAAGTCAAATCGGAAAGAATTTCTAGGTGGATGGCATGAGTCACAAAGCAAATGCAAACACAAACATAAATTTTATTCACACCGCCCTTTCTCTGGTTTTTGTAAGTTACAAAATATGGACCTCCCAAATCTAGTCCAGTTATACTGAATGGAGGGGCCATATTTACTCTTTTATATGGAATATTACCCATTATTTGAGAAGAGGGAATTGGTTTACACTTGAAACACACCACACAAGTATGAACCGTTTTCCTAGCTAGGTTTCTACCTCCTAAAGCCCAAAATCTCAATCTTACTGCATTCAGCAGTCCTTGTGGACCAACGGGAAATAATTTCTTATGCAAAGTTATGAAATATATTTTACTCAATTTAGAATTTTTAGCCAGTATAGCTGGAAGCTTTTTCCAGCCTTCCACCAACTCTCAGGATTCCTTTATCATCCTGGAATATGTTCAAAGATTTAAGATTACCTGACGGGTCACTTAAGTTAATGCCACTCTCTCTCTCTGGTCCTGTTTAATAAGCCAGGTTTCTGCATCATTTACCTCACTTGTAGTTAAAGGTCCCCTCTTTTTCACCTTGGATCTGCAATTGTGTAAAAATCTATAAATATAAGAATATGTATTATTTTAAAATAATTATTATAGAAAGGTCCATAAGATGGTTGAAAAAGTCAAAGTTCTTGGAATTCAGCAATGAAGTCTCCAGCGTTCTCTCAGACACCCTTAGTTTGCAGTCAAAGTCATCTCTCTGGGTTGGTTCCGCAATGACAGTAGTTGAATAAGTACTCTGTAGAAGCTCAGGACCATGCCACCATAGAGAGTCGTCACGAAGCTCATCAGGAAGTAGTCCTCTAGATAACACATCTGTAGGATTCTGTTCTGATGCAATGTGATGCCACTGGTCACGGGAACTTAGTTGATGAATCTTGGACACTCGATTAGCCACGAACGTCTTCAATTCTCTTGATTCTCAATGTATCCATGAAATCACAATAGTCGAATCCGACCAAAAATGCACAGCTGTAATCTGAAGATTCAATGCCTCCTTCCCCTTCTTCATCAATTTAGCGGCCAGAACTGCCCCACACAATTCAAGTCTTGGAATGGAAATCTGCTTCAGAGGCGACACTCGGCTTTTATTCGTGACGAGACACACTTTGACTTCTCCAAGGGCAGATATAGACTTGAGATAAATGGATAAACCATACGCCTTTTCCGATGCGTCGCTAAATGCATGTAACTCAATGCTCTCCGCTCTATGAATCACAATACATCTGTCAATAGAGATGTTATTCACGGCTTCCAAAGAGTCGATAAATCGACGCCACTCTTTTTCTTCTTTAAAAGGAAGTTCATCACTCCATCCCAATTCCAGCAACCACAATCTTTGCATAAATATCTTTGCCCAAATTATGATCAGTCCGAGGAGACCCAAAGGGTCAAAGATTCTTGAAATAGTAGACAAAACCATTCTTTTGGTTAATGAAGTTGGCCTTTGTTGCTCTATTCTGAAAATGAAACAGTCTAAATTAGGATTCCAAATTATTCCTAGCGCATTAGTCTCATCAGACTCCCAAGAAAGCATACTCCTGTAGATTGGAAGTTATCTCGTGTAAATTTCCACACCACTTATGAAGATGCATCCCTGCGGTCTTGAACATTTCTATTAATAGATGCTGAAATTCGATTACCTCTTTTATACTCTCGGATCCCGATAGTATGTCATCCATGTAGCAGTCACTCAGCACCACAGGAGCTGCTAAAGTAAAATTATTAGCTTCATCCATCGCTAACTGTTTCAAAGTTCTCGTGGCTACATAAGGTGCGCTAACTGTGCCGTAGGTGACTGTAGTTAACTCGTACGTTTTTATTGGCTCTCCTATGCCCTTCTTCCACAGAATTCTTTGCAAACACGTTTGCTCCGGATGTATGTTTATCATGCAATACATTTTCTCTATATCCATTGTAAAGGCATACTTGTGCTTTCGGAAGCGAACCATAATGGAAAAGAGGTCTTCTTGGACCAGTCCGCCATTAAATTGAATTGAATTTAGAGATTTCCCACTCGTTGAAGGACTTGATGCATTAAAAACAGTTCTCACAGTTTAGTTGTAGACTTTTCGAGGCGATAAACACCATGGTGTGGCATGTAAAATGCAACTCCAGATCCATCTGCCTTGATTTCCCTCATGTGGCCCAAATCCTCATATTCCTGTAAAAATTTCTCATACAGGGACAAATATTCTTTATCTCTACTTAGTCGTTTCCACAAGGAGTTTAATCTCTGAATCGCGGTTTGTCTGGATTCACCAAGACATGAAGGATCTTCTTTTAATGGCATCGCCACCGTATATCTTCCCTGGTCATCTCTCGAATGAGTGTTTTTAAAATGGTCTTCACAAATATCTAATTCACTGGTTTTAACAGAATCGGTTTCTACATTTTTGATTTCCCAAAACTTCTTAATTGAATGCTCTAGATTATCCGCAGCCTGAATAAACCCACAATGTTCTTTTCCCTTCGCGTCTGCAGAAATAGATCCGGAAACGATAAATCCGAAAACAGTGTTTTGAAAAATTACATTTGAACCCTCCATCTTGAACTGTCAGAGTAACATAAATTCATAAAATACTTCTGCACCTAATAGCATTTGCACGCGCTCTGGAATATTGAAATTTTTGTCAGCTAATTTAAGATTGGGAATATTATTCAGATTAAAATTGATTTTCGTTGTTGGAACAATTTCTTCCGTTATTGTTGGTACCAAAAAAAGTCTAATGTTTTAATGTAACTCCCTTCTTTATTGCTAATAGATACTGAAACGCGCGAGTCTATTGGAATTACTGTCTTGTTTTGTCTCGAAACCGAAACACTAGTCTTGTATTTTTTCAATCCAATTAAATCGCATAGAGCTCCTCGTTAAAAAGTTAGATGTAGATCCGCCAAAATTGCTTTGACTGGGAATAAACCATTTTCACTTTTAATGTAACAAATTGCTGAGCTTAGCAAAACACATTTTTTTCTGTTTATACTCGTTGCGGTTAGTAAGTTTTGAATAGTTTTGAATTTCTACTCGCGGATCGAAGACTGGCACTGATGTGTGAGGTTCAAAGGTGGAATTCGTTACTTCCTGGTTTTGGGCTGTATAATGGATCGTTTTATGATGTCTCTTTTGACACTCAGAACAAACAAATCTCGATTTACAGTCTTTCGCTCTATGAGATGTAGAAAGGAAATTAAAGCAAAGGTTATTAGTTTTAATGAGATCAATTCTCTTATTTATGGGAAGTTTAAAATACACTGCACACTTATATAATGGATGTGATTCAGCGTAACAAATACATTTAGAATCTTTAATCTCACTCAAAAATACCCTTGACGCGTTTTTCACTGGATTATTTCTAGTATGGACATTTGGCAAAGGTTTTAAGCTCTTTCCCCGAGAAGTGTTATACAAGTCTATCTCTTTGGCAAGCTCTAGTGGGCGAAACCAATCATTTCCTGCTCAAACGGAAATGTGTGACGCTACCTCTTTTTCAAGCGAACTGAAACTTTTGTCGGACACAATAAGATCCTTTAAGTTGTCAAAATCCGAGACCTTCCTTAATTTTAAGTAATACTGCCAATTTGGAATTAAGCAAGAAGTATATTGAATATATGTTTCATTTGGATGACGCGTAGCTTTTTTAAATTGTTCAAGGAATTGATTTGCACTTGGCTCATATTCTCTTAGTATTATTGATTTTAGTTGTTCTTAATTGTTAAGCTCGTCATCTTTAACATGTTAACACATTTGAAGCTTTTTCTCCCAACAAATTTAATAAAATCTCCGACTTGAATTTCTCGGGCACATTTTTTGATACAAAGGCTCTTTCTAACGAAGCGAAAAAGAATGCCCAACCTTCAGGTCTATTAGGCACCTTCACCATTAGGATTCGAACACTTTTCACCAACGCATCCATCGTGTTACAACCCTCACCTGTTCTCTTGTTATCTGAATTAACTCTAACATTTAAACGTTCAAGCTCCTTTTCTCGTAACCTATTTTCAGCTTCTTTTTAACGGTCTTCCTTTACTCTCTTACGGTCTTCCTCCGCTTTCTTACAGTCCTCGATCGTATATTGAATTAATTCTTTAACAAATTCAACATCCTCTTTAAAATATTTATTTTCTTTAATAATTTCAGTTAACTCAACGATAGTTACTTTTTCAACAACAGTCTCGCCAAGTTCAAGAACTACGATCCGAAGATCTTCCTTACGGCAGTTCATGAACATTTTTCCAAAATTAATTTAGTCCTCAATTTATAATTATAAAAACACAAAAAAGACCACTACTCACGTCACCTTGAATAGCTCACTTCTCCGGCTCGGCTGAACGGACCATGTTGGGGAGTGGTCCCTATGTGTTTTTTCCTCAGGAAACCAGACGAGGATATTGACACAACTCTTTTATTTTCACACTCGGGTGTCGGAACACTTACGATGGGCACCGTAATTCCACGCTCTCGCTCGTCTGATCTCCCCCACACACTCTGAAACTCTTAATCTTCGTTTCGCTAAATGCACTTAATCACCCCTTGCGGCCCCCTCAGGGGGCTCACCTTCTTTAGACGAGTGAGGGTTTCACACTCCCGAGGTACCCGAGTGATCTTTTCCCTAGGGGTTTACTGTCTTTGGTAAACACGGGCTTCACGAACCCGGGGAACCCTAGTGATCCTTCTCTATTTTCGGCCCTCTTTCTTGCCATTCAAATTTCCCTTTTCTTTTCACGTCCAGACCACAGACCTACATTAAACAATGAACTTTGTTCCAACTTTGTTTTTTTCTAGTTTTGCATCTCAGGCCGCCAGATAGTACAGTTGCCCGGGACAGCCTAACCAGCATGTCCTGGCTGCTCTATCAGCTGGTGTATAATCCCGCCTGTCTTGTAGTTCCAGGTGGTGCCTGGATGGGGTCCTGCATTGCAGAGCGGGGTGCTCTCCCGAGGCCACTACTGGTTGCTGAATCTAGGGCTAGCCCTACCAAACAGGTCCTCTGAAAATCAAAAGGAATTCTCCTCCTCCTTTCTAAAAAAAATCAAAATAAGGAAATTCAAAACGCATCTTTTAAAACCCCCATCCCACCCTACCCAACACATGATGCTCATGTATTACCCACTCTCAACATTGATACTGTTTCTACACATACTCGATTTTTATTAATTTCACTTCCTAACAATGACATGTCAAAAATATCGCCTTTCGCTATTCATAAAACGCTCATCAGAATAGGTGGTGAACTGAAATCCGTAAAATGATTGCGTTCCGGGGAGATACTTATTGAAACCATATCTGATTTGCAAACAAAGTCGTTTCTTCTCGCCAAAACCTTTTTAAATTCACCGGTAACTGTAAGTCCTCATAAAACCCTAAACTCATGCAGAGGTGTCATTTCTGAACATGACTTGTTGAGCACTCCTGAATCGGAAATACTTGAAGGTTTTTCTGATCAGGGTGTCATTCAGGTCAGGCGAATAACAATAAAAAAAGATTCGAATATTATTCCAACAAAACATATAATTCTTACTTTCAATAACCCAAAACTACCTACCACTGTCAAAGCTGGTTATCTAAACTGCAAAATTCGTGCATACATTCCGAATCCTCTGCGCTGCTTCAGGTGCCAGAGATTCGGACATTCCCAAACTTCTTGCCGTGGACAACTGACTTGCTCTAGATGTGCATCTGCTGGACATTCTTCTACAGACTGTACTCTAGAGCCAAAATGCATTAACTGTTCTGAGTCCCATCCATCGAATTCTCAATTATGCCCAAAATGGAAAATAGAAGAAAAAAATACAAGAAATCAGAACAAACAATATATCTTATTATAGAAGCTAAAAAATTATTACCCCTCAGCTACCCCAAACATATGCCCAAGCTACTAAACCTTCACCAATATCCGTTACAACGCAGACAGATGAAAACATCACTAAAATAAAATGTCCACCTTTAAATTTACTGCCACCACTTTCATCTTCTACCAAACCAAATATTTCACTCTCTTCCCCTGCTGTTACCAACTCATCCTCATCCCAAGTACAACTCTTGCCATCCACCTCTTCAATAACATCTACAGTATCACCAACTATTCTATCTGATGCAAAAGAAAACATTAAAGAACAACCGTCTCAGGCACACTGCCCCCGAAAAATTAGCAAAAAAAACAGATTTAAAGAAAGTAAAACCTACAACAAATTTAAAAGACACACCTATAAAAAACACAACCTTAAAAACTGCGAGGGAAAAAGATTCCCCCAATGAAACATCTCCCGTCTCCAAAAAATCTCGGAGACGGAAAACGTTTAAAACCTCGGATGCCATGGACCCAGACGCTAATTTTTCTGACTCGGATTATGTCATAGGTCTGGCACCCAAAGAAGATGAGAGCCTTTTAGAGGCTGATTTTAAAAAAGTGGCAGATAATCCCTTGACAGGGCCCCTTTCGCCAAGTTCGCCCAAAAAATAACTTCCCTGGTTTCTTGGAACTGTCGTGGCTATAGATCGCATACAGATGACGTAAAAAACATCATATGTTAGTATCATCCAGTATGCGTAGCACTTCAAGAAACTTGAAGTCTTGTCACAAAACAAAGATACATCGGTATTTGAAAAGACACGGAGGGATCCTCTGTGTCCGGAGGCCTATGTATTTTTACATCCCTCGATGCTCCTTCTAGTGCTCTCCCACTCCGTACCTCGTTGCAGGCTGTAGCCGTGAGAATCCACTCCACGAGCCTAATCACAGTCTGCTGTATTTACTTGCCACCAAATACTGTTATCCACCAACATGACTTGAACAACCTGGTTGATCAATTAGCAGCACCCTTTATCATACTTGGTGACTTTAATGGACATAGCACTTTGTGGGGTAGTGTGAAGACGAACCATCGTGGCAGACAGATCGAACAGGTACTTTCTGATCACTGTCTCTGCCTGCTCAATCACGAGGAACCAACGTGCTTTCACGAACCCACACAATCCTTTCACACATTAGATTTGGCCATCTGCTCACTGTCAGTCACTCGTACCAAATTTAAATTTATCTGTTGAAAAGGACCTATATAATAGTGACCACTTCCCTGTTATCCTTTCTCACGATTATGATACGGGTGGAAAAACCTTCCCACCTACGTATTCTTATAGTCGTGCAGACTGGGCCCTTTTCACACAGTTGGCTGTGATACCTGATACAATGGTCATGACAGAAAGTGTTGATACTGCTGTACAAGAAGTCACCAATGTTTTGATTGCTGCTGCTGATTTATCCATACCAAATGTTTCAAGTCATTCCTTCCAACGTTACAAACCTTGGTGGAATGCTGATTGTCAGACAGCGTATAAGAACCAGCGGAAGTTATGGGGAATCTTTCGCAGATATCCCACTACGGAGAATCTCTTGGCGTTCAAAAAGGCAAAAGCGAATGCTCGCAGAGTAAGACGTCAGAGGCAATCCTGGATTCGATATGTGTCCTCACTCACCTCGTCAACGTCCAGTAAACAATTATGGAAAGAGGTTAAGGCAGCAAACAGGATATATCAGGAATTTTCCTTCCCTATTTTACAAATCTCAGACTCTGTCTTTTCTTCCCCAGACGAAATAGCTAATATTCTGGGTGAAACTTTTCAGAATGTATCGAGTACAGCCTCTTATAATTCTCGTTTTCTCGAGATTAAGAGGCAAGTAGAACTTACCCCAATTAATTTTTCCACTCGTTCCTTTTTTCCATATAACTGTGATTTTACGATGACTGAGTTGCAAAAGGCCCTCTTACAAGCGCACAACATAAGCCCTGGACCAGATGGAATCACTTACACGATGCTCCGTCATCTAAATCCTAACTCTCTGGCCAACATTCTTTTTTTATTCAACAGAGTTTGGAAGGAGCATTGTTTTCCCTCCAACTGCAGATAAGTCATTGTGATTCCAATCCTTAAGCCGGGCAAGGTGACAACAGATCCTCTGAGTTACCATCCCATTGCTCTGACGAGCTGCTTCTGTAAGACCTTTGAACGTATGGTTAATACTCGTTTAGTGTATGTTTTAGAGAAAGAAAAGTGTATTTCTCCTCTGCAGAGTGGATTCCGTAAGGGCCGATCCACTCTTGATAACCTTCTATTCCTAGAATCCCAAATCAGGGATGCCTTTGTTAGGAGAAACTATTTGGTTTCTCTTTTCTTTGACATAGAGAAAGCATACGACCAAACATGATATAGGATTCTCCGTAATATGCATGATTTTGGCTTCAGGGGAAATCTTCCCATTTTTATTTTTAACTTTTTAGCTGTTCGTTATTGTCATGTACGCATTGGTCACTCATCTTCTCATAAATTCATGCAAGATCAAGGTGTTCCTCAGGGTAGCGTTTTGAGCGTTACCCTTTTTAATATTCATATGAGTAGCATACTTAATCACCTTCCACCTTCAGTGCGAGGAATGCTTTATGTTGAGGATCTACAAGTCTCTTGTCAAGGTTCAGATATGCGACTAATTGAGCGACAGCTGCAAACAACTGTCAATCGATTAGTTAAGTGGTGCGATCAGAATGGACACACGATCTCTCCTTCCAAGAGCAGTTGTGTCCATTTTTGCAGAAAACGTAACCTACACTCAGATCCTTTTATTCATATGGGAAATATTCAAATACCTGTAGTCAGTGAGGTGCGCTTCCTCGGAGTAATCTTTGACTGTAAATTGACTTTCTTTCCGCATGTCCTTTACTTGCGGAAGACGTGTGAACGATCCCTCAACATCTTAAAAGTACTATCAAACACCTTATGGGGAGCCGATAGTCTCGTTACTTCGAGTATATCAAGCACTAATCCTTTCAAGTTTGGACTATGGTTGTGTAGTGTACGGTTCTGCTCGTGCATCTGTGTTTAAAACGACTGGACACAATACATCATTCTGCTCTGAGAATCTGCTCTGGTGCCTTCAGAACTTCGCCTGTTACCAGCTTGTATGTGGTATGCCATCAACCACCTTTAGAACTAAGGCGAAGGCAATTAAGTGCAAATTATTTTATTCGTGCCATGTCTGTTCCTTCTCATCCATTAAAACCCTTTGCTCTTGCTATTGGTCTCACCCGACTCTATGAAACCCGTTCATTTAACATCAAACCTTTTTCGGAAAGAGCAAGGGCTGTTCTAAATGACGCCCACTTAAATAACATAAATATCCAGGAAAATAATATCCTTGCTTTTCCACCCTGGGACATCCAAATTTTTAACTATAGTAACCCTTTTTCAGACTATGACAAAGCAGGCACTGTTGATGTTATTTATCAGCAACTCTTTTCTTTCTATCGCAGTAAGTATTCTAAATACATACCAGTCTACACGGACGGATCGAAGATTGCAGGACATGTTGGGTGTTGGTGTTGTTTTTAACAGTACTATTCTAAGTTTTTCCTTACACAATTTGATGTCTGTCTTTAGTGATGAATTGACTGCCATTCTTGTCGCACTTCAACATATATTAGTTTCTAACCACCATCATTTTTGTGTGTACACTGACAGCATGAGTGCTCTAGAATCCTTAGACTTTTTGACAGAACGCCGACACCCCATTGTGATGGAAATACTTATTCTTCTGCGAAAATTAGAAAGAAAGGGTTTTGATATAATTTTTTCCTGGGTACCTGGACACGTGGGTATACTTGGTAATGAACAGGCAGATAACGCTGCACGATCCATGTCTGATCACATGCAGCAACCTGTCTGTTACCAGGATTTAAAAACCTGTATACAGAACTATATCCATCATATACGGCAAGAGACTTGGGATCAACAGAACCTCAACAAACTGCATAGCATTCATCCTTCCACATCTTATTGGGCAGCACTACCAGTGCGAAGACATGATGTCCGCTAGACTCGACTTCGCATTGGTCATACTTGTTTTACGCACAGGCACCTTCTGTTGGGTGAAAATGCCCCAGAATGTCCTTCCTGTAAAGTCCCATATTCGGTTTATCACATTTTAATAGATTGTCCCGTTTTTAACCATCATCGCATCACCTTTTTTCATACATCTGTTTTAACCTTATCTGACTTGGTGGGGGAATCTCCCCACCAAAATCTATTTGCCTTCCTTTTAAAAATTGGATTTTTACATTTGATTTGACTTTTTAAAATGTTTTAACTTTAACTTTCATTTTTATATATGTGCATGCAAGCATGCACATATATAATTTTTATTTATATGTAATTTGTATTGTTCATGTATATTTTTTAAATGGTTTTTTAAACAAATGTTTGGCGCAGTATGGCCGAATTCGGCTCTTGTGCCATAAAACTCCAAACTCAAACACCCCCGCGCACCGCCCATTGTGCATGCTCGAACAAGTAATTTGCCTGTAAAGTTGGCTTTCTGTATGGCAGAAGTCATTAAACTTTAGAATCAATACACACTGTCAGTTCACGGCATGCGAAACGCCATCTGTGTAATTAAGAGAATTAGGTGTGTATTGTTGTGTCTTTAAATAAGAATATGTGAACTGTGTTTGCGCAAGCCGAACTGTGCATGCCCAGTAATTCTGATGTAAATATAAAAAGTGTTGTAAGTAAAAAATAAATACCAGTCCACTAGAAACTGTGTCGTGATTGTGTCATGAGAATAATTAAGGAGTAATTAAGCTATCGACTAAGAGAACCATAAAATTGGATAGTGTTTACACCATAAATTTGGTTATTGTGGAGTTTACTGCTTAAGTGTTGGAGTGGACCAAAACACACAAACTATAAAGCTTAGAATATGAAGCTTTAATCTTGAATTACAAATTTTATTTACTTTTGTTTTCACATAATTGATTATGAAATAATTAATCTAAATTTGGTTGTGCGTGATAAATTCAAGAACACGGTACTGTACATAACCCAACATCAAAATTTAGTCAAAATCTGTACTGTCTACACTTTGTCACGAGGATTCGAGCCCAGTACCACCCAGCATCATCATCTGTCGAAAAACGTCCTCCCGTTGGTGTGGTAGTAGGAGAGGGGGTGCCAGCTCAGGTGTTTGACCATGGTTCAAAATTACGTGGTCCGTTGCCAAAAGCCCTCGTGCAGCTGAACAGTGCGACGTTAATCTTCACTCACTCACTCACGTCTCTCTTTGTGCTGCAAATAATACACTGTAGTGTTGGGTTAGTTTTCTTCTCATTTGGGGAATGTAGTAAACAAAGTGTCTTTTAGGTAAGTGTGAAGGAGGATGCTCAGCAGAATGACATCCTCTTTTTGCAAAAAATTCCACCAAGTGGTACTTTTAAATTATTCAAAACCAGAAAAAGCACATATGAAATAATTTGTAGAAGACCGATTGCACAGTGAAAGTTTTCACCGTTTCTGAGCTACACTCAAGATGAACCAGGATGGTACATTATACCTGCACGAGCTCAGCCCGACAGGAGCCGGAAAAGGGTTAAAAATGTTTTAAAAACGACTTGAAAAATTTCACACTTGTGTCATAAAAATTTTAAAAGAAAAACATTTCATGTGCATGTATAGGAATTCTTTATTGTTTTATATTTTAAAATTGTACAGTAATATTTTATTTTTCATTTCTATAGTACAAACCTATCTTCTTGGGTACAGTTGATCCAAATAGTGAGGCTGCAAAATATAGAAGAACAGTTAATACTCAAAAGTGCATCAGAGCTGGTGGAAAGCATAATGATTTGGATGATGTCGGTAAAGATGTATATCATCACACATTTTTTGAAATGTTAGGAAACTGGTCTTTTGGAGATTTCTTTAAGGTAAGTCATATATTTTACATTCTAATCAATAATTAAAATATTTAGGTCTGTGAAAATCAAAGAGTAAAAGAAACATCAATGCTGTGCAAAAACTACTTTTATATGGGCTTATATTTTTAAAAAAAACATGCACAAAAGTGCCAAAGCAAAATCTTTATGCTGATAATAAATCTGTTGGTTTCTTAAACAGAGAGAGAGGTTGATTGCTTTGTGTGTTACTGTGGAAACTAATTGTTGAAAACATAACTTTTAACAGTTGTGGTTTTTACACAGATTAGCGCTGACTAGAGTCATTGGTGTAATGTTAATAATTCTGTCGTAATCTAGATTGATATAAATTTACAAACTTTCTCAGCATGGTATTTGTAAGTAATTAGAAACATATATCACCAACAACCATTTTTTTTTTTTTTGTTCTATGCTTTCATAATTTTTTTTCTTGGTAGAAATTTTTTTTTGTTCATAGAATATTTGTATTTTTTAAAATAAAAATCGCAATTCATTTTGTAAAAATCTATGCATATAAATAAAAATGAAGTGTCTGTTCTTAATTTGAAATTAACAGCTTTTTACTAAATGCATTTAAAAGTATATACGGTACTTACATGAAAAAATCAATTTTTTAAATTTTTGTCTCTATCTGTCTATTTGTTCCGGCTAATCTCTGAAACGGCTGGACCAATTTTGATGAAACTTTCAGTGACATATAGCTAATGTTATAAGGAATAACTTAGGCTACTTTTTTTATTTTAGAAAAAAAATTAGGATTCCGAGAAAATAAAATTAAAACCAATGAAATAGTGAGCAATATCTGATTCAATAGGGATTATTTTATTTCGCGAGCCTTCTGTCTCAACGATTGCTAACAGTTTTATCAAACTTTTTTCTTTGATTAGGTTGCTGCCATTTGCAACATTTCCTGTTCATGTCTTGATCCTAATGATTTACAGTCCTTAACTGCATTGTCAAAGGTCATGTGTCCCTTTCACCCCCTTCCTTGCGGCTTCGTTTGTGTTCGCGTTTCACCCTACTTGCTACTTAGACCAATTTTGATTCTAAAGATTTTAGTCCTCAGCCCATCGAGAGTGTCATAGGTCATGCGTCCCTTTCACCCCTTGCTCAACAAAAAGCAAAGAAAAAAAATAAAACAAAAAGAAACATAGATTCACAAAGTAGAAGAACAGTTTTCGTAAACTCTGTGAAATGAATGAACACTTTTTTGTTAAATTCCAAGTGGACGAAGTCGCGGGTAGCAGCTATTTAACATAAAATAAATGCATCAGAAAGTAATATTAACGTATTACACATCTAGATAAAAATTATTTACACTATTTTTAGCATTTATTACACAAAATTTGTAACAATGTGTTACTTTTGTTGAGCCCAGGTAGGTGTTTTCAAAAATCGACCCACAAGAAAGTTACAGGGCGTCATAAATAATAACAATAAAAAAATCAGCAATTATATCTAAAGACTTAAAAATTAGCAAACATGGTTTTTTGTTCAGCTGAGTTATGTAAAAAGCATATTTTTTTGTTTAATTTATACAATTCACGTAAAATTAACTCATTAAAAACTTCTTTATCCTTCAGTCTGTATTTTTTAATTTTTAAATTCACCTGTGCGAAGAACGGGTATACCAGCTAGTAATAAACATATAAAAGTGTTCTTATACTATAAGTATGGGAACTCAAAAAATACTTGTTATACACAGAAATCAAATTGTACCAATTTTTGTAAAAAAGATGGTAATGATTAAATAATGTTTCTTTCATATTCACAAGGAATTAATATGTTAGGATTTTTATTACTATTTTCTATTACATATTTTTAAATTGTCTGTTAAAAAAAAGGTTATTATATAAATTGATATATTAACTATTTACACTGGTTTATAGAGAAATGCATATTTATAACCAATGTAAAATATAATGAAATTAATCCATGATCATTTAGGCAGTTTGACTCAAGAACCATTAAATCAAAGTCTGAAAAACTTTAAAACATAAAATTTATTAACATTAAAACTAACAGTTAAATTTTCAAACCTAAACTTATTAATCCAACATTCAATTACGCAAATATGTTAAGAATAATAATCTTTCAATCTCTTGAACATGCAGGTCACATGCATTTATATATTAAGGGAAGAACTGATACCATAGGAGAAAAGAGAACTTCATGTAAATTAGATACGGCACATTCGATAGTAGTATGATTAAACAGAATCACAATCTGCTTATATTTGACTTAGCAGAAATTCTAGGTTAGATAAAAACTGAGGTAAAAGCAGGTTGAGGGTTTATTTCAAACAAGTGCTTCCCCCCTTTGTCACTCCTGTAATTTCTAAAAATGAATACATAGATTGTGAACAAGTATAATTAAACAAAATATGAGGTCATTGACCAATGGCAATACAATGAAAAATATGATTCTACAATTTCATAATATAAATTGTACATTAAATTTAAATTGAATCGCTTCTTAAATGTTTATACAATCTAAAGTACCTGAATTCTTCTATAATATTGTTTATACAATCTAAAGTACCTGAATTCTTCTATAATATTATTCAATGCATATATTACAAAGTTTTCACCAAATGCATATACACTCAGGAACGTTGAAAATAGCGACTCAAGAAGAAAGCATCGGATTGAAATGAAATTTAATACACATGACACAGATTAGAGATTCACTTGATCTCAAAAACAAGACAATTGAATGAATACAGGGTGTGCAATGGACACAAATACTGGGAAACTTCAATAGTGTGTTGGACCTCCTCCAGCTGCAATACATGCTGCCACACGGACCGGCATTGAGTTGATTAGACACCTTATGTGTGTTGTCCTGAGGCAGATGGGCCCACAAATCTTGAACAGCCAACTCTAAATCATATACAGAGTGACACGATGGCATCTGCCGTTTTAGCTGATCCCACACGTGCTCTACAGGGGACAAATCGGGGGAGCGGGCTGGCCATGGAAGAGTCTGAAAATGACGTAGGAAGTCTTGAGCAACTCTTGCTGTATGCGGACGAGCATTATCTTGCTGGAAAATTGCCCCTGGGAGACCATTTAGGAAAGGTCCTACATGGGGTCGAAGAATATCATCAACGTAACTTTGGCCCGTTAAGGTTCCACACATCACAATTAAAGTGGACCGGCTATCATAGGCTATGGCCCCCCCCAGACCATTGTACCAGCTGTGTGGGCAGTGTGACGTTGAGCAGTGTGGGGGGAATTGTACCTCTCACCAGGGCGCCTCCACACCCGTACACGATTATCATCTGTCCCCAAAACAATCAAGGATTCATCACTAAACACAACCTTTTGCCAATCTGTGACATTCCACATTGATCTGGCTTGGCACCACTGTAGACGCAGTTACCGATGTTCCGGTGTTAAAGGGAGTGCACGGAAAGGGCACTTGGATTTAAGATTTGCTTCTGCAAGGTGTCTGGAAATTGTTTGTGGAACAATTGCTACGCCTATGTCTGCTCGTATCCTTGAACGAGTCACTGTGGGGTCCACAAGTGCTTGCCGCACGATCCTTCGATCCTTTCTCCTTGTGATCTTCCTGGTCGCTGCAGACCCGGTTTTCCGCGCGTGGATACCTTCTCGTGTCCACTGCTCCCAACAATTTGTAACGGCACACTCCGAACGATCCACCTGGCCAGCAACACGGCGCGTCGACCAGCATGCAGTTTTCATCCCGATGATCAGGCCTCTCTCAAACTTGCTTAACTATGAGAAATATCTTCTAGAGCGTTTACCTGGCATGTTTCGCTTACCAAAATCTTCCTACAATCGGCGGGTAATCATCACGTTTATGAATCTTCGAATTTGCTCTGGTTTATATAGCACCCTCTTTCTGATTGTAGTGCCACCTCGGCATGTATGAGCATCTGTATTGGCACAAAACTTGGATCATTTGCATATCACATTACGCTGTACTTATTTGCGAAGTTTCGCGATTGTACTTACCTCCTTCTTGTGTCGCTATTTTCAATGTTCCTGAGTGTATTTAGAATTAAATGATTTTTCTATATTAAATCCAAAATTATCTAAAGCATTATATTTTGTTGCTTGCAATTGATAATTGCATTTTTTAAACAGATTAGTTTAATTTGTTGTATTTGTAAAAGATGGAGTGGTTCTAACATTTCAAAAACACACTTTCTTTAAGGGAACATGGTACGATTTACACAAATATTTAATTTAAGGATTTTCAATTTTTTTTTATTGCCTCCTATGTGTGTATACCATGTAAAACAGATTTTGTGCCCAAAATTTCATAAAAAGCTAGTCATTTAATTTTTTAAGGAAAAAACTTAAAATTTGTGAAGTTATTTTAAAATGCTACTCCTTTTACAAAAGTTGACTTACATTTATGATATTTGATTTACATGTACACCAAACTATGTATAATAAAAGTTGGTATGAGTTTTGCGATAACATGATTGGTATTTGTACAATACTTCTTTTTATGAATGAATATTGAAAATTCTTTAAAAAAATGTATAAATTCTGAGTTCAATTATTTTGTAAAAAAAAATAAGTATTGCTTTGATTTAAAAATGCATACCAACCTTTGTTGCATGTACTGTTAGAAATAGATAAAAAAATTTCAAAACATTAGGCACAATAGAAAAAAAGCCTTAGCATTTTAAATGAAAACAAACTAGTTATTTTATCTTTCTGAAATAAGTAAGTTTAAAGTTTTGATTTGCCATAGGGATGTGAATAAAAACGAACGTAAAAGCTATCATAATTCTGCATTTTTTAAGTTTAAAACTTTCAAATTTTGTGAGGTTATAGAAAAGTAAATAAAGAATAATTTGGCCTATAAAAATATTTGATTTTTTGACCGATTTTTGTCCTTTTAATCGTACTGTGTCATCTTAAATTTATTTAACTGATCTTTTATTTGTTTAGCAAAGACATCTGATAAAATACATTTACTGCAAACTTGTTTTAAATGAAAAGTGTTTTTAGCTAACATATCTCTTGCAAAGTGAAATCACACATCAATATATTTTGTGAGGGAGTTTTCAATAGAAGAATTTTAAAAAAGCTATTGCTGCCTCATTAACATTCATTAAAGTATTTAAAAAACTGAGTTATGGGAAACATGCTCACATCTCTCCACATTCCATGGTAATGTTGTGTTGCCATATTACTTCCTCACTTGTCTTCGTAATGTTGAAGAACTCGGACCATGATACCAGTGATCCGACAACGTAAACTATGAAACCACCAATTGACTGTCGGTCATCCTTATTGGCAGCATAGTCAGCATCATAGTTGGGAACAGATATCAAACAATTCCATGCGGGTGAGTTTTAAGTTAATAATCTTTTGAAGCATATATATAACCCAAAAGCTTTAAAACTCTGGTCCAATGTTGAAGCTAGGCTTGCTTTCTGAACCTGGAAAAGCAGATTTACAGCATACAAAATATCTGGTCCTGTATGAACAGTTAAGACAAGCATTTAATTAAACTTTGATATGGATATTATGACATCTCATGTGTTTCTGTATCTGGATTTTGAGTGCTCCATTCAATCTGCGATTGGCAATGATATTGGTGGATGAAATTTAGAAAAACTCTTTTAAATATCTTCTATGTATCAGGTTTAGCTGATAAAAATTTTTCCATTATTTTCTGAAAATTGGAAACCAAGCAAAGTTTTGGAATTTCCTATAACTTTAAGATCAAATTTGCTTCCTAGGATTTTGTTGGTATTTCATTCAAGGGATTCAGTTTCCCTAAAATTACAATATCATCAACATTAAGTGGTAATTCTATGTTAGGTTGATGAAAAACGCTATTAGCCCATTTAATCTTTTTGAAACTATGCTCTTCTAAAAAACTTTAAATTTCATAAAACCATTCGCATCTGTTATGTTTAAGGCCATAGATGGCTTTATGAAGAATACAAATATGGCCGGGATGCTTCAAACCTTCATAACCTTTTGTCATACGAAAACAGTTTCTTTAAGATTTGCATATAAATATACACGTGTTATGTCGATTTGAGCATGGCTCAAATAATAAAAATTGGTTACTGGAGAGAAAACTTCATCATAATTAATTCCTTTAATTTTGTTAAACCCTTGTGTGACTAAATAAGCTTTATAACTTTACTATGTTACTTGCTTCTTTATTCTTCTTAATCAGTGGCGTAACGGAGAACTTTTGGGCCCCCCTGCAAAGTCAGGTTTGGGGCCCCCATGTTGAATTTTACAAAGGTAGACACTTGCGTCAGTGAGGCTTTGGGCCCCTTTAGAACCCTGGCCCCCCCGCAATGCGGGGGTGCACGTTACGCCACTGTTCTTAATGGTGTTGATCAGGGGTTTTCCAACCTGTGGCACGCTGTACAATTCTCAGTGGCACTCTGCACTACTCTACAAATTTGTCAATTTTTGAGTGGATGAAAGTTGATAAATTTGTAATGAACCTTATTTGACAAACATCTTCAGAATTATGAACATTTATAGTATTGTGAAAAAGTCTGAAAGGTAACTCAAAAGATAAATTTACTGCTATTTTGTAAAATATTGACTGTTATTGCCTTAGATATAATTGTTTGAAGAGAGAAAATTACATGTAGTCTGCTTTCCACTTTTGATTCTACATATCAAAGTAAAAAAAATCTTTTCTTGTATGGAAAACATTTCCAAGTCTGCAAAGAAATTGTTGAACAACCGAATACTCGGAATCGAGTCAAATTAAAAATCACAAATTATACCCCTAATTTTGAAATGTGAAAATAGAGAGCAGTGCAAGCACTAGGTTCGCCTTAAAATTTGTCTTTTTTTTATATAACTATAATGAAAGAAATACTTCTATTTTGTGTTGTCTATTTCTTATTTTAATTAATATGTTCAAAAACACATACAATTTTCATTGAAGAAATAGTTATATTTTACGCTGTTTATTTTTATGTTAGGAAACATTTTTAAATGATGCAAAATTAATTTAAAATAAAACTGAAAATCTAAATTATCAACCTCGCCTCTATTCTCTAATTCTTCATGAATTATCACGGGAATGGAATTGTTTAAAAAATTTCCTGTGTGGCACACTGAATTATATTGGTAGATTGGTTTGTCACGCTAAAAGGTTGTTAACCCCATTGACAGCCAATGACTTTAACTTCTTCTGATCTTGGTATTAATCTCTAAACTTACCTTTTCTTGATGGTGCTGATTTCCTCATCCATTGCCTCCTTCCACGATCTGGTGGGAGAATTTATAGCATCCTGAAGAGAATAAAGAATCAGTGTCTTTGTTAGTCATGCTTGATTAGCTTCAGGTTGAGTCTCTTCCAGTCTCCAGAATACTTGTATCTATCTGAAGAAAATGATATTTCTGTTTTATCATATTTTTTACCGTGAAATGTCTTTCCTGATTCAGTTGAGTCCTAAATAATCAACATCTTCTGAATCTTGGGTAATTTCTTCTGTTTGGTCAAGGTAACAACTCTCAGATTTTTTACCAGATGCATTCGGGTTTTTTTAGTTGGTTCAATTTCTTATTCTGAACTAAGTACGCTTTAGTGTTAGTCTGTCTTGTCCTTGTGAATGAATGTAGTGATCTTCTATCTGTCTTTGTGACTGCTTTGCCCCATGCATTCTGACAAGTAAGAGCTTTTAATTTTCCATTTGTAATAATTGAGAATGAACGTTTGGATAGAATATTGAAATAAGAAATATTTACAAATTTGAACATTTTTGGTGTTCGAAAACCAGGATCCACCTTTAGATTAAATTGCAAATTGTATATTGTCTTTTTGAAAACCTGCAATCCGTATACTGTTTATTTGAATTTGAAAATTTATTTATAATACAAAATAGATTTTGAAGCTCTAAAACAAATTAGAACACCTGTCAGAAGAATGGCTACAGAAATTACGAACGCAATAAAAATTGAAATTTAAAAAAAAAAGAGGAAAATGTATATTTAGTGATTTAACTGAAGAACTTTGGCAGACCAGCAAAAAAATTTGAAGACGCTGAATTGCAAGCATTACTCGATGAAGATGATGGCCAAACGCAAGAACATCTTGCAGAAGAATTGAATGTTGAACAGAGCACTGTTTCCCCTCGTCTCAAAGCAATGGGCAAGATAATAAAGGTCTGTGTTTTTTTTTAAACAATCTTCTCATTTCATTTGCATACACCTGGTACTTAACTCATGCAGCTGAAATAGAGCTGTAAGAGGTTTAACTTTAAATGCAGATAATTACACAATTGAATTAAATATAATTAAAGAACAATTTGGCAGAACAGATCTAATTATCAATTCACATGCATCTAAATTATTTGCATTTAAGTCCATTGCAAAAATCATACAATGTTTCAAACGTATGAAAACTTTATTCCAAATGCGAAGCCCATATTTGAAGTGTAAAAAAATAATGGCATGAACTCGAACAGCTGCAGTTCCTTTCTTTATCCAATAATATTAAAATCAATTCCTTGAGATTTATTTTAAGAGTTTACTAATAAATCATATGTGGAAACAGAAAACATGGTTTCTGATTTGTTAAGTTTTCTAAAAATAGAAATTCGACGTCGCAGAAGAAATGAACATTTATCTAAAGAGATTAATTGTGTGAATCAGACTTCCAAAAAGAAACAAGAAACTATTCTTGCAAAAAACAAACAAATAATTAGTACAGTAAGTTTAATAAATATAAAGTAAATTCTACTTCTGTGAAAAATAAAATTTGTTTTAATATCCCTACTGCGCTTCCGCATTTGTGTTAAATGTGAATAAATGTGTATTTTGTTTGGGAACGGTTAATATAAATGACCACAGTTCAGATTCCTGTCCAAAATCAGTTTAAGAAAGAAAATTACCACTAAGAAAAAATGGCATTTGCTATTTGTGCCTCTCACATGCAGAGGCGGCATAAGGCGGGGGCCATGGCCTTGCACCTAAAACCGAAATAAATTGAACGAAAAGTAAGGAAAATCCAAAAGCGCATGCCACGGGGTTTTTTATAATTAATAAATTAGAAAATTCTCAACTCTATCTGTTTTTCGCCATAAGATATCGAAAAATTGATGTATCAACTTTTTTTTATCAGTGCATGAAAGCATATGAATAAATAATTCATGTATTCCATTTTCTTTTATTAAAAATTTCTCAACTTTGTCATTTCCGAGCATATTTAGTCTGGCAACATTCGCTGGATTTAAGCTGCTATCACGGGGAGTCCCCGGTGGGAGACGCAGCATAGCTCAGGATATTCCATTATTAGAAAGCCAATTAAATTATTGCATGCAGATGCAGTCTTGCTTCATGTCTCTATATCATATAAATTTTAAAAGTATTTGATGTGAGAATAAATAATAGCAGTGCTAGGCATTTTTCATAATTTATCAATTATATCAGGCTTAGGCACTAAGAGATAAAGGGATAAAATGAGAATCTGGTGCAGAGTAAAAAGAAAAGTGAAGAGTTGTATCTTCTACCAGGTTACAAGTTCAGGTTTGATGAAATTTCCCGGTCAGACTGAATCTAGCAGTACAGAATTAAATTAATCGGTTCCTTCAACTTCTCAATAACATTTATATGTATCCGAGTCTCCGTTGAATTTGGAAGTTACTCTAGATGCACCGACTATTGATACCCAACAACGAAAATCGGAAATAGAAATAGAATCAAAAGTTTGCCAATCATAATCTGATGCTGAGATTTCTGTGTTCACGTTGAGTAACATAAGTTACTATGAAAAAGAAGAGATTGAGATTAGTTCTTCGCCTATGAACAGAGATGCCAGTGAGGTAATTTAACAAGCATTTTTCAGTTTTTACCGAGGATTATGTATGCTTTCTATGACAGATGCGCACCAGTTATGATATAGTTCAAAGCGGTCCCGCACAGCAGTTAAATAACAGTGTTGAATATTATCCTAAAGATGATGATCATAGACACTTTTTCCAATTTTCATTTCTCAAGAAAACTAAGTAATGGTGAAACTCACACACCATTAAGTCACTGGTTGGTTTATTCAATTTCTAAAAACAAAGTTTTCTGTTTTGCATGCAGATTGCACAAACATTCAAATGGTACAGGAAGGGTGCTGTGATTGTAAGTGTATACATAGTATTTTACACAGACATGAGAATAGTAAAGAACATATGGCCTATATGTTCCTATAGATAACATTAGAGAAGGGAGTAAATCATGGGAAAACATTAAGACTGAGAAAATGAAAAGTGAATTCTTGAATCTCAAAAAACATTGGTACAATTTGTTTGAGAGATTAATTGATATCATAAATTTCTTAGCCTATCATAATCTCGCGTTCAGAGGTCACAGAGAATCTCTCAAAACAGACAGACTCTTAAGAATTCGGGGGACACACACTTCATATAAAGACTTATTTAAATTGATATCTAAATATGGTACTACGTTACTTAAACACATAAATCACATTGATAATAAACAACTTGCACAACCAGCGAAGTGATTGGTAAGGTAAAAGAGGCAAAATATTCATTTTTATTCGACAACACTAGAGAACATAGTAAAATTTAACAAATGTCTGTCATCTTAAGATATTGTAGTACATCAACTGGAAGTTTAGAAGAAAACTTGATCGCGCGCGCGGATTTCTTGCTGTCACTGAAACGACTGGAGAATATTTGACCAATGCAATACCGGGAGAGTTAGAAAAAAAGATGGCTGATATTCCAGAACTATCTTGGACAAAAATACGACAATGGTGCAAATATGGTAGGCATAAATAGCGGTGCTAGAACTCAAATATTAAATATTAATCCTAGGGCATTTTTCACACCTTGCGGTTGTCATAGGTGGAATCTGTTATTGGTAGATGCAGCTAATTCGCCAATGGCAACAAAAACATTTGTTGATTTTATTCAGATTTTTTTTTTTTTTGCTATTTTTAAGGTACAGCAAATGCTGGAAAATTATCAAAAATAAATTAAACCTTACTATTAGCTTTATCAGACGCAATGTGGGAAAGCAGAATCGAGATGGTGAAGGCCGCATTATTACAATTTGATGTTGTTGAATGCATAAAAAACCAAACGGAACAATCTGATACTCTCAGCTATTGGAATTCCCTTTTAAACGAAATGTTCAGTTTGGAATTTATCGAACTATTACATGTATGGTGTGAATTATTAACGGGTGTCAATACCATGGTAATCCGTACAAGCCAATTTATGTATTACTATCAGGGGAGTAGCTACTGCTGTATTATTGATACGGGGCCCCATTAACAGGGCTCCCATATCTAAAAAAGGGTCCAGAAGGAGTTTTGATACAGGGCCCTCTCAGAGCTAGCTACGCAGTGATTACTCTTGAACATTTATCGTACATTTTGTAGTTGGATCAAAGAGTATTGACAAACTAGATTCAGAAAATGCTTATCTCAGGCTCGTAAGTTTATTGAGAAAAGCAGTTATGATTTGCCAAAAGATTTTAAAAATAAAAGGTTAGCCAAAAGGAAAAAATGCTTGTTTATGGAGGCGATCAACCTAGAGTCTGTCAAAAGCCGGTATGAAACAGACTTTTTTAATACCATGATTGATTCTGTGATAAGCAATATAAATTCAAGATTTATGTCTTTCAATCAACATTTTGGTTTTCTTTATGACTTAAACAAGTTAAAAATATTCCAAAAGTGTAAATGCAGAAAAACTGTCGAGATTTATGCAGCCTTGCAAGTAGGTGAGAGCAGACTTCCGACCTTACGAATTATATGATGAATTACAAAATATTATCCCAAATTTACCCATTACAGACGAGAAACATCTGCTCCAATATGTCATAGGAAATGATTTGAAAGGAATTTCCCCAAATATTTGCATGTCTTTCGAATTTTGTTAACAATATTTGTAAGTACCGTTTCTACAGAGAGGAGCTGTTCAAAATCAAAACTGATAAAAAATTATGTTAGAAATACAAGGAGTCAGTCAAGACTTTCAGCTTTGGCAGTTTTATCTGTTGAAGCAGAAGTAGCATCCAAGATAGTTTACAAACTAATCATTAAGGATTTCAGCAAAACTAAAAGTAGAAAATTTCTGTTTCTTTAATTTTTTTGTTTCATTATTGTTTAATGTTTCAAATAAATGTGTGTAAAAAGTTTGGTTTCTTTCTTTTTGAATAAAAATTGGTTTTTTTATTTTATAAACTCTCTTCTTACACCACCAGAAGGCCTCATGAAATGTATCTTGCCCACATTAAGCACAGATCTCATGCCGCCACTGCTCACATGTCTATATTTCTCACTCATACAAAAGATCTAAAGTATAAGGCAAATGAAAAAAATGCCACTCAGAAATGATATGTGATACATATATTCCTTAATACAGTTTTATCCTCTCAAAAGGCAGATGTTAATGCTGCCACTCCAGATTCTGAGAAATAAAATTTTATCCACCCCCACCCCTATTTTGTGTACAATTTTGTTGTGACCCCTGGATAGACAGCAGACATTTTTTTTAATTTACAAAGTAGTTATATTTAAATTCTTTCTGGGATTTGCTCTTACAGGGTGTTTTTAAAAGAGTGTCATGATGTTATCAATTGAAATAATGCCTTTTTAAAATAGTGTACCATACTTATAAAACATCATAAAAATGTTATAAAAGTTGTAACATCATAAAAATCAGTTAATGAATCAACACATAATTTTATGACACAAGGCTTTATTTATACATATAGGTATTAATATTTGGTTAATGAAAAATACTTTTAAAGAGAACCTTACAGAGGTATGTGCTTGCAAAGAGCTTCCATGTTTGGATCTGTATTGGAAAACACAAGCCATAAGTCATCCTCTGAATCTAATCGAGATCGATATTTTGTTTTAATGGCAATTAGTTTTTAAAAGCCAGATTCTCATGAGTAGATCATTGCAAATTGAATCCAAATATTGATTGCCTTTCTTTTCAAATTAGTATATTAGTTTCCAATCGATAACCAAAATTTTTGGCAAGTTAGAATTAAATTAAATGTGCAGTGTTTTGTCACTTAAAACATCAGTTACCTGTTCATTCATGTAATGAACCTGTAAAGAAAATTTTTCATCTATTCCTACCTCTTTTTTTTTTACATATTGATGAAAAGAATTTTGAAACTCTTGGAAGTTTTTTTGTAGAAATCAAGTTATTTTTTATTTTAATAAAAGTAGAATATGAATCATATTATGTAATTAAACATGTTACTAAATAAGAATACTTTTCATCAGTGTTATATTTTTATGTTGCATTGTCACATTTTAATATCGCAATTTTTTATTCAGCGAGAAATTTGTCACTGGTCATGGGAGCTGTTAACTGAAGTGTTCAAGTTGGATGGTGAACGTCTGTATGTAACTTATTTTGGAGGGAATGCTAAATTAGGATTGGAACCTGATAATGAATGTAAAGAAATATGGAAAGAAGTTGGGTATGTTTTATGAATAGAAATAGTTATTCTTAAATGTTTAGCTTACTCTTATTAATATTCTATTTTCAAACTATGTAGAAAATAATTTAAATTACTATTTTATAGCAACCAAAATTACTTTACATTGTTCTTTCTTATGCCACCCAATCAACAGTGTCAGATTGAGGTCCATTAAATTCACAGTGGCAAGGGGCTAGTTTACTTCTGTTGTTAGCTGCACCGTTGAGCACCATGCAAGTGACAGTAAATTTTGATTGTGTTCCATCCTAGTTTTTAGGGGGGGACCACCCTGGGGTGGTCAGGGGCCTCCCACCTCTCTTCCTCTACCACCAACCTCACTAAAGGACTTTTGGCTCCATGAATATTTCAATTCCCCTCATGCCTCACAAGCACTTATACATTTGCAAACAACCGTGCATTTTCCAGAATTTGAACCCAGGAGTTGCGATATGGTGATCAGCATCATTATCCACTGTACCACCTGACCAACTTACTTTATATTAAATATGTTTTGTAAATATTTCCTGAAATAAATTGTTAATTTTTATTAGTAAATTTAATTTGATATTTTTCCTGTCTGACCTGAAATGCACCATAAGGACAAAAGAATAGAAAAATAGTTTTTTTCTAAAATTTATGTATAAGTATGATTGCTTTGTGACATAATTATCATGAAGATTCAGTCATTTGTCTTATCATTAGATGACCTTTCCATTGAACTCTTTGGAGAATTGTTGGTAAAATGGACATGAACATTGTTTCGTAGCTCTTTATTGGTCTAAGGGCTTTGCCCTTTTTAATTCTTCAGTTCTGATAAGAGAGAAAAATCACTTAGTGGTATACCTCTTATGACCAAACACATCCCATTTAAATTATTCCGGAATTTTCTGTCCCCATTCATGCACAACATTACTCATAAAGTTTTCACCATATATTTTGATCATTCTTTGGAGAATTTCTGCTGTACTGTTTCCTTCTTGAAAAGAGGGAATAATATTATGCAGTATGTACTATTGGTGATTCTTCTAAATGCGATCCATGTTTATGCGTCTACTGCTCAACTTAAACTAGCAAGCTGGAATCAGTAGTAGATGTTTGCCAATGTTTAGAAAGATGCCAAATCATCCATCACATACCCCACCTTCTTCTTGTCTAAATGTGTTGTAGCTTCATTGGAGGTTGAAAAAATGTCCTTTGTTTATAAATCCTATAAGTTGTGTCAAATGTGCAACTTTTAAAAATTCATAGTATAATTTAACTGCTTAATAAAATCAATTTATAATCAGAAATTAAAGCTTTTATTGTAGATTTGTTATTTATGTTTATATTCATTGTAATGTAAAGATGGATTTTTTTAACTTCTATATTAATAGTTTTATTTTGTTGCTTTATTTATACATACAAGTATATATATATATATGCATGTATATACATACATACTGAATTAAAAACTGTTATATCATGTTGAGTTTTTAAATTCTTTAAGACTACCTGAAAAAAGGATCTTACCTTTTGGTATGAAAGATAATTTTTGGGAAATGGGAGACACTGGACCCTGTGGCCCTTGCTCTGAAATTCATTATGATCGCATTGGTGGAAGAGATGCTAGTAAATTGGTAAATGCTGATGTTCCAGATGTCTTAGAAATATGGAATCTTGTGTTTATTCAGTTTAACAGGTATGTTATTGAAATTGTAAATGTGTCTTTATAGCATGTCTAATTGAATTTTCTTATATATTACCAAAAATTTTTCCTTTAAATTCATATATAAAGATATACTAACATTCAGAATAGTTGTCTTTAATTTTTTTTATTATTTTCATTTGCTTAGTACACAGTCCAGTCACATTAATGTGACCACCTGTAAAAAGCCAGAATAATCACCTTTCGCAGAGCAGACTACTGCGAGATATGCAGGAAGAGAGTCAATTAGGTTCCTGAAGGTGTTCTTAGGGATGTTGAGCCATGCCGACTCCAATGCTGTGGGTTGTGTTCTAGGTTATGCTGGTGAGAATCCATAGTGCGAACAACCCAATCGAGATTGTCCCACAGTTTCTCATTTGGGCTTAAGTCAGGTGAGTTTGCTGGCCAGGGAAGAATGGCAAACACATCCTGGTGCTCTTCAAACCACACATACTCACTGCCAGCTGTATGAAACTTTGCATTGTCCTGCTGGTAGATGTCATCATCCTGAGGAAAAACAATGCGCCATATAGAAGTAGATATGGTTTGCAAGAACAGATGCACACTTGTATTGATCCATCATGTCTTCCACAATGATGAGTGAACCCAGAGAATGCCAGTAAAACATTCCCTAGACCAGGGATGGCGATCCAGTGGCACGCATGCCATTGATGGCACATGACACAATATTTTGGGCACACCACCAATCAAAACGTTTTGCTTTTTAATTCAAAATAACGAAGTTCAATGAGAAGTATTACGAGAAACGTGAGTGATCGATCGCAGTTTTCAGCGAAATTTTCTCAGTACAAAGGATTATTGGAAACAATCAAGATTTTTATGCACTTTGATGCGACTTCATTTAATAAACTGAATTTATCTCAATTTTATTGGTTGTAAATTGAAAAATTTGAAATAAAACTCTGATTGACTTCCAGGCTAGTTTAATATAGATTCAAAAATTTGCTGAAAAAAGGAAAAAGTTGAAATGGATTAAAACAGAAAGATTAACAAGCAATATAAGTAAAAATGTTAGTAATAAAAATTTGGAAACAACATGGAATTCGATTCCTGATACGTTTAGCTGTTTGAAAAAACTGGCTCATGCTATTTTAACCATATTTTCCTCTACTTATGCCTGCGAGGCATTATTTTCAGAGATGAATAATATTAAGCACTCACTCACTTAGAAATCTTTAGGAAGATGACTCCAATTCAGTTTGCATTCTAGTAAAAGTAACATCTTACTATCCTAATACAAGCTATTTGTCATCTAATCTATCACAACAGAATTGACATTAATGTTATTGTAATTTAAGTTATGCGGATAAATAAAACATTTACAACTATACAGCGCAAAATGTATTTTTTCGTTGTAGTTGAAGAGTTTTGAGTTGTTAGTATTTAGTTTTATTAATTTCTCTATAATCACGTCAAAATTATTTGATGGCACATCTGTACCTCCTTAAACATTTCTTAAAGATAAAATGGCACATTGATCCAAAAAGGTTCGCCACTCCTGCCCTAGACCATAATGCTCCCGTCTCGGCAATGGTTGCAGGGTGTTTGTTTTCATAGGTTTCACGCCATATATGCCAAAGTCCAATGGAGCATAAAATGTGGTTCATCAGAAAATGCTACCTGTTGCCATTCAGTAGACATCCAGTGGCGTGCAAATTCCAGCCTTTCTTGCCAAAGAACCACAATCAGCATAGATGCATGAACCATGCATCTGCTTTGGAGGCCCAGACGCATCAATGTTCGTTGAACAGTAGTACTGTTGGTACCCTCTTGGTTCATCTGGACAGTCAGTTGCTCAGTGGTAGCTCGTCTGTTCACTCGAACGCATCTCCTCAGCCATTGTTCACCTCTGTTTTCTATGGCCAGTGGTGTACCACATTTGCCACATCACTGATTTTGATCCAACCCCATTTTGACATGCATGTTATACTTTTACCTCAGTGGTACATGAACAGTTCACAAACGTAGCCATTTCGAAATACTTCCACCTTGGCCTGTTACTCAATGATCATGCCCTTTTAGACGGTGGACGAATCGCTCTGTTTCTGCATTAGGCCAACGATTGCAATGTTTTTCAAAGTCCTCACACACCCTTTATGTATGCTCAACTGTACTGTGCTGCCACCTGCCTTCTGTGATTGGTTATTTAACATCGACTTTGAAAGTATGTGGTGTTCACATTAATTCACTGGACTGTGTATAAAACAGTATATAATCATATTCCATGTTAATTTTCAAAAATATGTTCCATATTTCTACCATTATAATTAGAATTTCTGTCCATCTTATATTTTATGATTTGTAATTTTCTATATGAATGTTCAAAAGCGAAGTATTGTTGGAATTCATTAAATTATGTACAATATGTTAAGTTACTTGGTTTTAAATTTATCATGGAAGAAAAGAATAATTCAGAAATTAATTGAAATATGTGTCAAATAAGATAAAATGTGAACTAAATATGTAATCTTTAGTTGGCATTTATAAATGTTGATTTTCTTTATAATTTGATTTTTAGGGAACTTGATGGTAGTTTGAAACCTCTGCCAAAAAAACATGTTGATACTGGCATGGGTCTTGAAAGATTAGTTTCTGTAATACAAGATAAATCGTCTAATTATGACACTGACCTCTTTGTTCCTATTTTTGAAGCTATTCAAAGTGTAAGTATTAATTTTGGATTATTAGTTGACACATTGGTTTTGTTAAGATAAAACTATTTTTTCATAAAATAATTGAAACATATATTTTATCAAGAAACTTTAATTATATATTCATCTTTTCCACCAAAAGAACACTTGTAATATATATATATATGTATGTGTGTGTGTAGAGGCTGTGATCCAAATGGCTTTCCATATCAAGGTAAATCCACCTCCATGCTTGACAATGGGAAGGAGACAATCACAATTGTATGCTTGTGCAGGTGTCCTCTAAAGGTGTACCTGCCCTGTTGTTGGGAAAAGTGTGAAAAATGATTTATCAAACCATATTAATTTCTTCTACTTAACAATAGACCAGGTTTTATGAGTGTGACACTGATGAAGACAATGTTTGGCTTTTAACATCTCTGACAAATGATGTGGGAATTGCTGCTCTGCTTAAAATGTTCTGTAATCCTTCTAACTGTAATCATTGTCACTAGAGAATCTAGATGCTGATTGAACTCTGTGGTCACTTTTGCTGCAGTTGTTGACTTTTTAGACTTTACAATACGCTTCAATACCTGTTGATATCTCTCACTGAGCTCCTTTTTCTGTCCACTATTTTACATTGCCAAACTTGTCTTACCATGCTATGTGTATGCTATCATAACTTTAGACACCATACCTCTAGAAGCATGTAAAAGTTCAGATGTTTTAGTCACACTTGCTCCAGCAAGACGGGCTCTTACAATTTGGCCTCATGGAAAATCTGAGAAGTCAAACATTTCACAGTTTTGAAAAAATCAATGACTTACAGAACTTCAATAAAGCTACCATTTTCTATCAAAATATATACATTTCTATTTATTAAAAAAAATACTGGTAGCTATTGTATTTTAATGCTTAGGAAGCCCATTCAAAAATGTCACTTTTATTCATGAGTGTTTTCCACTATTTTGATAACCATATGTGTTATGCAAGATGTTTTAGAAATACATTTTATAAAAAAATAATGGGCATGAAGATAAGCATATTGTCTAATTCTATCAAAGAATAGTTTAGTAATATTCTTAACAGTCTAGCAAAATTTAAAATATAATTTTCTTGTTGTAACAAATCAATTGTATGCCTGTTTCTGAAGGGAAAATTATTTTGTCTTGACAAGCACAAGAACCCTTCTTATTTTATCAGTAAAGACCATAACCACTCTGTACAACATTTGTAATATTTGGAATACTAAGTTTTAGAAGTCTAAAAATGAAAAGGTTTTGTGTGTTTTAATTATATATGCTCGATTGTATGTATTTTGGGTGGGGATGTATTAATAAAAAGGAGTCATATAGAAGATAGATTAGCTGATGTTTTGTAAAATTCTAGAGTTCGGTTTGTATAGACTGCCATTAGATGTCACTGTTAATGTACACAGAGAATCCACATATGTGTCAGTTTAAGATAACAATATTTTGTTTGTTATGAGATTAAAGCTCAATTTTGAGAAAATTATCAAATTTATTTTATTTTTGTAAATGTACCAAACATTTTATAATTCTGTTATTTAGAAGAGTTCTCATTAGTTTATCCACATGATCTGTAGAAGAATTGCTCTTGACTAATCAAATCTAAAGGTATTGATATCTGTGTTTCTTTTTAGTCCACCAGTGCTCCACCTTACACAGGAAAAGTTGGTGCTGATGATGTAACTGGAATTGATATGGCATATAGAGTTTTAGCTGATCATGCACGTACATTAACTGTTGCCTTAGCTGATGGTGGAAGACCAGATAGTACTGGTCGTGGGTTAGTAAAATTTAAAGTACTTGTTCCCCTTCTATTTCCTATCATTACTGTTTATATATGCAACCAGTATTCAAGTAATGCATAACTTAATTTTTATTTTAGTTGGGCTTTTTTTTTAAATCATGAAATGAATTCTTAAAAATCTAGAATCTTCAAAAATAAATGTCCTGTTTTATGTAAAACATTAATTTGTACAGAATAAATTAAGCTTAAATTTGAAAGGAAATTGAATGCAGATTTTTTTAAAAGTGAGCAAAACATCTGATCTATGGAAAAGTATAAACATTATCTTGATCTGACTTTGTTTTGAAAATTAATACTTCAACGCTCACTTTATCTGTTGAAGGAAAAAAGTTCATTTTAAAAGCACAATGTGTGTGTTACTTTATTGAACTAAAAGGACTTATTTTTTAAACTTTTGCAATCAGTTTCAAGTGGCCTATAGCACAAATTCTTCGATTCCTATTTTAAATGCAAATGTTAAAAAAAGACTTCAAAAATATTTTTTAGTATAAATGAGATGAGTATTGAAATCTATAATACTAATGAATGAAAGGGAACTAAATTATATTGATGGATAAAAAGCAAAACTGCTGAGAATTTTTCTTAAATAATTGTAATATTTCTTTTCACATGATTTCTTGTCATATGAAAAAATTGTTTTTGTAAAATTATGTTTGAAAGTTTCTGAGTGATAGGGATTTAAAAAATGGCTCTCTTAATATTAATCGAGTATCTTTAACATTTGACTATGCATAAAATTTCTACTGTATACTTTTCATAGCTTTTTGTACTAAAGGATTGATAATTTTTTTCCAATTCTTAATATATAAAGAACTTTAAAAAGTAGTGTTATGAAAAATATGTAATAAATACAGTTATGAAAGGGTGAGTTGTAATTTATCAAAATTTCTGTATAATTGGATTTCTCATTCTTAAAACACTCTGTTTATTAGTTTATATTGCTAGTATATTAAAAATCTATGTTTTTATGCGTCACGTGTGCTGTCTGGGTGGCGAAGTTAGTCAGGCTCTAGCCTTGTACACCCCAAGTCTGTGGGTTCAATCCCAGCCCTAGTCAGTGTATTTTCATGATGCAAAAAATCGACAATCTCCATGTCGTATGATTATGTGCCATGTTAATGATTCCTAGAGTGCTGGTTTTCACTTGGGTGCTCTCTGCAAAATTGAATTTCTGGTACAATTTTGCAGCATCAGAGCTTAGGTAACTTCCCTCTGGGGAGGAAACTGGGTGTCAAAGTTACATTGTGGCAATTGATACTCACCTATATGATACTAAAAAGTAATACCAGCTCCAGGGTAACGTATTAGGTCTGCAGTAGTAATTACCGATCCACAGCCCCATTTAAAAAAAATAATGCATTCATGTTGGTTTATTGTGAATACCATTTTTATTTAGTTCAAATTGTAAGATAGAGATTGGGTAGTAGTAAATGTGAACATTTATGTTTTCCATTTCATCTGTCACAAGTTCAATTCTACATAATTTTGCGCCTAGCCCAAAATATGATTGTGATTATTGATATATTGAATCCAAAATGTATTGATATAGTTAAAAAGGCACAAAGCAAATTGTAGTTTATGCAAAGAAAGTTGAAGATGAGATAGAAAACGATGAGTCAGAATACCATACTCCTGGTATTAAACAGCTTTCAATTTTGAAGTTTTTTATCTATGCATGTGGAACCAATACATAGCAGAGATTATGGTTACTATTTTTAGAATTTAACAGAAGTGGCAGATATTTTGAACTGTGTTCACAAATTGAACTATTGATTGAAAAATATTGCATGTGTGTGTGTTTTTTTATGATAATTGAGCCATATTTTAAGGAAGGGGAACTTAAATAAGGAGTCTATGGTAAAAATGAAACCACACACTTTTTGCCATGGTGGCCAATCATGCAACCATTAAATTCATTTGGCAGTATAAATTGCCTTGTAAATTTGTTACTGCAACAACTGAAATAAAACCAGCTTTTTATGTATTGGTTCAAGAAAATTAAGTCATTGAATGATTTATGATGTAAAGATTCAAAAATTGAATACTTTTGATGTTGGTCTTAAAGTTACCTTATGTTTACAGATATTGAAAAGGTTTCCCTTCAGTTGTGTATTACATCAGAACATCAAAATTTTGTGAAATTTGTTAACTAGAAAATAAAAAAAAAAACTTTAAATAGTTAATAATACTTAATGGTTCATTCATATATCACACTAACTTATGATAGAATAAAATGAAATTTGGAATCGATTCTTCCGGGGGGTGTATGATTGAAAAATTCCATTGTTGTCTGTAATTTAGTTCCCTCTTTAAGCCATTAATAGCCATACCAATTTTATCTAGCTCAAAGCAATTACATTCATGTGGAGATTTGTATAAAAAAAACTATTTTACTTAAAAAGAATATAATTAAATTTGCAACAAATAACGTCCCCTCAATACACACTCCATGCACATAGCATGAATTATTTCATTTGATTAAATGTTATTTATAGGATTTATTTGTAGATTTAAAAAATATTAACAATTTAATAACTATTATACTTCTTCCCCACTATGTATTAATTATACTTTCAGTTGTATAAGATTAGTATATTTTGTTGTAAAATGTGACTGTTTTTGATGTTTGTTGTATGTAATTCATGTCAAAAATGTATTTTTAGGTTTCTTATAATTAGGTTTTTTATTCTGCAAAATATATTAAATAATGTTTTTCTTAATTTCTCGTGTATTTATAAGAATTTAATTGAAATTTTTTAATGTAGTGTAGTAAACATATTAGGTACTTAACAATTATTTCATTATTTTTTGTTTTTAACTGATTTTGTCTTAGTTTAAAAATGAGTAAATGTTATTTTTTTAAAATTATCTTTAAACATTGTGTTATATAAAAGTATGCTTATTTTACTGTAATACATGTGTTCTTTATTTTAGTTATGTTTTGAGAAGAATTTTGAGGCGTGCTGTACGTTATGCATCTGAAAAGCTGGGTGCCAAACCTGGTGTATTTGCAAATTTAGTTCCTGTAGTTGTTAATATTTTGGTATGTAATTTTTATGTTAAAAAATGGTAAATAAATTTCAAAAATGTGTGTGTGTGTGAAAAAATATGTATGTTTATTTTTTATATATTTTTTAACTATAAAAATTTGAATATTGTGAAAAACTAGCACGCCTTCCCCTCAATTTACAACCACAAAATGAATTAAGTATAATAAAGAAAAATAATTAAAAAGTTAAAAGTTCCAGGAATTGATGCTGTATGTACTGTTCAACCCATACATATTATTTTTCACATTTTGCACAATAATTAAATAGAAATTGAATTTTTGTATATTGTGTATAATTTATCAAGGCTTTTTAAATGAAAATAATAGGAGAAATAAATCCAATATCAGTTGACTTATAACTTGTAAAAGAGTGTAATATTTAATTTTCATTAGTCATTCAGAAAATTATTTTTTTCCCAGGGAGAAATTTTTCCAGAACTCTCTAAAGATCCTCAAACAGTAAGTACTTAATTTATTTTGATTAAAGTTTGCATGTAGAAAATAAAATTATTAAGTTGATGAAATTGTATGTTTTATTTATTTTTTTCTTTTTATATTTACTGTTATATATACAGTAAATCCTCATTAATCCGCATTCCATTAAACCAAGTGTTGCTTAGTCTCTACAGCCATTTTTTTAAAATTCCAAATTAGCTGCAAAATTCATGTTTTAAATAATATTTTTCTTTTCTTTGACTTAATCTTAATTAATCATATTAATTCAAAAATTCTGTTTTGCTTAGTTATTAACCATTTTGTTTCAAAATACATGTTCGTTTGGTTGCACAATTTTGTTCACTCATATTAAAGTAAAATGCTAATTTGATTGATTTATTAGATTATGGAGATAATAAATGATGAAGAAGCACAGTTCCTCAAAACTCTAAATAGAGGCAGGGTAGTATTAGAAAGAGCTATGAAAAAACTCGAATCCAATATTCTTCCAGGTAATTATTTTTTAGAGAATTTTTTTATATGTATTCTTGTACTAAAAATGTTTTCTTTCTGTGTAAATTTTTTATTGGATATTCTAACAGAAATATACATATTCTTATTACTTGTAATGTAAGTTACCTTAAGTATACTGTGCTTTTATTTCATTATAATCATTTTAATTTATATAGTAATGTATAATGACATATGTATGGAAAGTAAAGCTTTTATCTAGCTGTTGAGCTGTGAGTCCTCTTATGGGGTTGGTGGATGGGGAAGAGAGATGGGGGGTCCTTGACCACCCCCAGGGTGTACTGCCTCAAAATTTGGGTGGAACAGAGCCATATCGTATTGTCACCTGTATTGTGCTTAAAGCTACCGCTAATGACAGGTGTAAATCTCTGGCCTGTTACCACAACAAATTTCATGGGCCTTGATCTGACACCATCAGACAGGTGGCATTAGAAACAAGAACAACATTTTATCTAATTATTAATGGAAATATTTCATTCATAGTTAATAAGGCAGCTGTATCAGATGCTTTGTAATGTCATGCTTGTTCATAATCTACTAGTTAATCATAGGACACATTTTTACTGTTTATTAATAGATCAGAAGATAGAAAGGTAACAAAAATTATTTTTGGAGTACTTTTTTGTTTTGTTGTTTATTAAAAAATTTTAAACTGTCTATCCTTAACTATTGTGTTTTCTAATTAAATAATATGTATATTGTCTTAAGTATAAATAGCAAATTGATTTGGCACAAAGTGTATTAAAAGTTAAAATGCAGTTTTTTGATGGTGTGCAAAAAAATTAAGAATTAATTTCAAGACACATTCAATTAAATTATTGCATTGTTTTATTGTTACAAAACTTGTTTAAAAGTTTTCAGTTTAATACTTTTAAGTTTCTTAGAAGGTTTTCATTTTATTGATATTGATGTTTCATTTACTATTTTTATTTTAAATGTTCTTTCTTTAGTAGTTTTTAAGCAGAATATTTCATTTTGAATTATTTTTAATTTAAAACTTTTTGAGGTTTTGAGCTTCTCTGATAAGAGTATAGACAAGAAATACATATGAATCAAGTCAGTAGCGCACGCAGGAATTTTTCAAGGGGGAGGGGAGGGTCCGAGGTCGAAAGTTCACTATTCTTGTATCATGCTCCTTTTGATTTTGTCGATTTTCGGGTACAAAACACAGTAAAAAACTAATTATTGAATAAATAATTAGCATTAATTAATAAAATTAATCATTAATAACAAATACTTAATTAAATTTTTTGTACTATATACTTAGAATTGTAATCAATCGGAAAAAAAATCAAGGGCTTTGGGGGGTCCGAACCCCCCCCTTGTGTGCGCCACTGAATCAAGTTGCTTTCTATGGCATGTGGCTATGAATTGAAGAGAAATTACAATATGATTATTTCATAAGGGAATATTGAATTATCAAAAATATTTAAATGACTGTGCAGTTATGATTAAAATTTTTTATTTTTAAAAAATTAGGTAGTATTGCTTGGAGATTACATGACACATATGGTTTTCCTATTGACCTAACATATTTGATGGTAGAAGAAAAAGGCATGTATATTGATTTGATGGGATACGAAGCAGCTAAAAGAGAAGCTCAAGTAAGATTTTTGAAAAATATCAATGACTAAATAATATGTCGAATTTTTTCTTGTGTTTTAAACATTTTAATAGTTTAAAATTAGTATAACTTTGCCAACTTTTGAACTTATTATTACTTTGCCTTATCACTGTAAAATCTTTTTTTATGAAACGGAACATAAGCTTTTGAATGGTGAATATGAACATGTTTTCATAATGTTCAAATGAAACTTTAAAGTCTTATAATCTTATTTTTAGCTCTTATCACAAGCTAAAAGTGAAGGAGTTATAGATGATTTAAAACTGGATGTACATGCGATTTCGGAGCTGCAAGAACAGAAAGTACCTCCAACAGACGACATGCCTAAATATGCCTACCGTGCTACAAGCAATGACAAAGACTCTGAATATGGTATTAACTTGTTTCATTTTCATCTAGAATTATAGCTTTCTGTGTTTGTACAATCAACTCTCGATAGTTTGAAGTTGGAGGGACCAATGAAAAACTTCGAATTATCAAGAGGGTAGGGAAAAAACTCCCAAAATACATGAAGAGAAATTTTTTTAACACATTTAAATTTGAAACTATGTAATAAAATAACAATTGTGCATATGTATAAAACTATCTTAAAGTATTTTTAGAAAATACATATTATACAGTATAAATATTATACAGAAGTTAATAGTCCTTTTTTAAAAGAATATATTTATGTATTAAAAACAAATATTAAAAGAATATATACTGTACATAATCTCTTTTTTTTAAGAAAATCTTTTATCGCCATTGATTCTTCAAGGCAGGGTTTAATTTGGGCCATGCCCTATTTAGTTCCACATGCTTTAAGTCACACAGATGAGTCCATAAACCATCATGTCACTCCCACACAAAATACACTATCCTGCACATCTCTTCACCATAGTGGACCATCCTTTCTGAACATGTGTGTAACAAAGCCATGTGTTAAACAAAAGATATAGACAGCTAACAACAGTTGCGACTGGTCTATTTTTCCACTTGAAGAAAGAAAAAAAATAAAAGTGTCTTTTTGCCTGAGGAACCAGGAAACACAAAGAAGGGATGACAGGCAGATGATCATCAAAGGGGCTACATTACAGGGTAGACGTGCAGAGACAATATAACACAAAACTTGTAAGTTCCGACCTGTTTGCTACAGGACTCTACAAGATAGTGAGTGTTCAAATTGTTGAGAGTTATATAAGATAACTTCGAATTATCATGGATTGGTAGTCTAACCACACAGTCGCAGATTTTACTTTGAAATACTGAGTGTACCAAAACATATTGTTTTAGTTCGAAATAGCAAGAGTTTTTCTCTTTAGATGCTGAGCATATATTTTAAATTAGCAAAAGGGGTTCGTATTATCGAAGGTTTGAATTAGCGAGAGTCAACTGTATTTTAAAATGAAATAAGCACTTGAAGATTGTTATCATATAAAATACTTGGAGTATTTTATGAAGACATAACAGGATTAAATAGGAAACTAACAATGTTTGTAGTATTAAACTTATTTAAGATCTTCAATTTCATTTAATCTCCTGTCATCTTAATGTGTATGCTGTATAATCCTGGTTGGTTCAGATGTTGTATTACGTATATTTTTCAAATCTGATTTATAAATTTCTCATCCATTTTTGGAGGTGAAATTTTTGTCATTTACTTAGGGGGCAAATTATGTATTAGTTAATTCTATTTATTTATTTATTCATCATTTAAAGAAAGCTAAATTTAATAAAATGCAAGTGAATTACTATTAAAGTCCAACTAAATATTGTTAAGTTTAAAAATATTTGTATCTAGTGGAAAGTCTTTTGTATGCTTTATATTGTTCTTTTTTTAGAATTTGAATCTTGTACTGCTACCATCCTGGCTTTGAGGTTTCAGAAAGAATTTGTTGATCAAGTAGGAGGTTTACAAAACTGTGGAATTATTCTAGATCGAACATCATTTTATGCTGAATCTGGTGGTCAAATGTGTGATGTTGGCCTTATGGTTAAAGAGAATGATGAGGTGATTGAAAAGTTTATTGTAATGTTTGCATCGCCATAAAGAGTTTCTGCATTCAAGATATTTTTAAATGTTCAAGTTTCTTTTTAAATGTTCAAGTTATTTTATAAATGCTTGAAGTAAAATATATTAATAAAGAGAAAAGTCTATATAATGTTGGCTATAACTATGGAACCTATTTTTAATGTTTTTTTTTTTGTTCTATTTATCTTTTTGACAATCAAAATGGTATTCTTTTAGGATACAGAAGTTTCAATTAAGGAAGTTCAACTTCAAGGTGGTTATGTCGTCCATATAGGAACTACGTGTAATGATCTACGAGTTGGAGATAAAATGAAACTTTTAATTAATGAGGTATATTAAAACTAATTTCTTTATAATATAGACTGATACAGTCACTAATATATTAGTGACTGTATATATTAGGTTTAAGCAAAATGTTACATTGCAAAAATTATTAAATTTCTTAAGGGGATATGGTACAATTCAACCAAAATATTTTAATTTAATGATTTTCATAATTTTTATGGTTGCCTCATGTGTATGTATGATGTAAAACAGATTTTGTGCTCAAAATTTCATAAAAAGTGAGCCATTTAATTTTTTAAGGAAAAAAACTTAAAATTTGTGAAGTGATTTTAAAATGCTACTCCTTCTCTCTACAAAAATGTATGTACATGCATGAAATTTGATTTACCTGTATGTCAAGCTATGTATAACAAAAGTTGGTATGGGTTTTGCGATAACATGATTGGTATCCGTACAATACTTCTTTTTATGAATGAATATTGAAAATTCCTTAAAATATGTATAAATTCTGAGTTCAATTATTTTGTGAAAAAAATAATTGCTTTGATTTAAAAATGCATACCAACCTTTGTTACATGTACTATTAGCAATAGGTATAAAAAAATTCAAAACATTGGGCACAATAAAAAGAAAGCCTTAGCATATTTTAAATGAAGACAAACTAGTTATTTTATCTTTCTGAGATAAGTAAGTTTAAAGTTTTCATCTTCCATAGGGATGTGAATAAAAACTAACATAAAATCTATCATAATTCTGTGTTTTTTAAGTTTAGAGCTTTCAAATTTTGTGATGTTATAGAAAAGTATATAAAGAGTAATTTAGGTTTAAAAAATTAGATTTGGTTTCTTGACTGATTTTTGTCAGTTGAATTGTACTGTGTCCCTTTAATTGCCTTTTTATAAGCTATAAAAGTTTATTTAAACATACTATGATACCAAACATATGTGTTTATGATTTATTAAAACTACTTCAATTCTATCATTATTGTGTTGTTTTTCTATACATTTTAATTTAATTATTTGTATTTAATGATAAAATTTAGCTGTTTCTTAAATTTTATAATCTTTTTTACTTGTTTTACTAGGAAAGACGAAAACTAATTATGAATAACCACACTGGTACCCATGTTTTGAATTTCGCTCTTAGAAAAGCATTAGCTACTGATTGTGATCAGAAAGGATCTTTGGTTGCTCCTGATAGATTGAGATTTGACTTCACGAACAAAGTAAGCTGTTGCTTTTCACTATGCATACTTGTTTGTCTCATTTAGGGATATATCTTTGTTATTTGAAAAATTATTGTACCCTATTTTAATTTGCAGGGAGCAATGTCTGTCGCTCAAGTTAAAGAGGCTGAGATGGTAGCTAATGAACTTATTTCTAAAAATGAAGAAGTGTATGCTAAAGAAGCTCCTTTACCAAATGCCAAGGCAGTTCAAGGATTAAGAGCTGTTTTTGGAGAGGTTATCATTATTAATATTTATAAGAATTTATTTTTGATTAGAGATAATATTTTAACTTATTTATATAGAGAATACTATTTTTTATATTGTAATAAAATGAATGAACTAACTCTATACTGAATTATCTCAAGAAGGCAATTTATTTTAAATTTACAATATTTTTCTTGGTTTTTTCCAAATTGTGGGCAAGTTGTACCTTATTTTGCTTTTAAGTAAATCGTTGTTCTACATCATTTATTGAATGCTGAAGAATTGTATGAATAAATTAATACATCTGAATATAATAATTATATTAACTAAAATTTAGTTATTAATCAAAAACAAATGAGACTTTACTGCATTTGCATTAAATTAATCATTATGCATTTTTTAAAAATTTAAATTGGTTATCAAACAATGTATTAATTGAATGCGATAAATATTTTTGGAATACCTAGATTTTTTAGGAAAATACGAATTATATATATGTATACATTTTCAAATCAGATACAAAGTTGTGTGTGTGATAATGTGATAAAGTATGTGTTTCAGGATTAGTTTAAATGATTTTGAGTGTTTATTATGGTAAAATAACTTTTTTGTAGTTTCTCTTTTTATTGATATTAAAGCTAAGTCTTTAACATCAATGAAAAATGAAAAAAAAAAGTTTTTAAATAGTTAATGGTTTTTTAATACTGTTATATATATAAAGTGAAAAAACCCTATAATTAATAAAATTTTATTTATAAATTATAATCAAATTTTACTTAATAGGTTTATCAATTTTGTATGTTAGTAAAATTATATATATATATATGTATGCATGTATATTTTTATCTATGTTGATATATAGGTATATCCTGATCCTGTTCGAGTTGTTTCAATAGGAATATCTGTTGAGGATCTATTGTCTGATCCAACTGGTCCTGGTGGAACAGTGACTTCTGTAGAATTTTGTGGTGGAACGTTAGTAATTTTTTTACAAATATGATATAAATCTTATGAACATCAGTGTTCTTATGTTAACTTTAAAAAATCTTATTTTCTATTTAAATTCTTAAAGATTTATAATAAACTCAATTTGTAAAATATTCAGATTATTTTTGTTGTTTGTACTATAAAATTTTTTTGTTATTACTATCTTATGCTTTTTATTTTATTATAGTCATTTGAAAAGGTCTGGTCATATTGGTGATTTTATTATTGCTTCTGAAGAAGCTATTGCTAAAGGTATTAGACGTGTAGTTGCCTTAACTGGTCCTGAAGCTACAAAGGTATTATAAATTGAATTAATTCATATTTTCTTTTCTATAAATGTTTGCTTTGATAACACTGAGTTATTAATGAATTATTTGTTTCATTTTTTAGGCAATCAAAAGATCTGAATTATTTCAAAAGGAAGTAGAAAATATTAAGAATCTTATTGATGATAAAAATAGAAATATAACTGAAAAAGAAATAGTGAAGAAAATTGTTGAATTAACAGAGGTAATATTTTATCAATATTTAAATTGTGTTTTTTTTATTGTTTCTCATATCATTATCTGAATTTCCTTTATATTTATATGTATGAAAGTAAATATCTTCTTTGATTTTAAGTTTTTTTTCTTTTAATAAAATATACTTCGATTTGAAACTGCTAATTCATTTGTACTAAGTATATAATTTAAATATATTCTTTTAAAAATATTTAAATCTGTTTTAGTCCAGTTTATTTCTACAATAATTTTTTGTTATCAGTAGTTTATGATGTACAACTTGAGAATTAAAACTATCTATCAATCTTTTTATTTAACAGGGTAGTCATGTAGTTGATTAATGTTTTGTTGTTCTTTTATAATTTTCTGTAATTTTGTAAATATTATTTCTTTTTTTCCCATAAGCAATAATGAAATTTTTTTTTAGTAGCGTTTACTTAAAAAAAATCCCTGAAGGATTATAATATGCCTTTGTGTAATTGTTTGCTGTAAATGTGAAAACTGTATTTTTGTTAAAATACCTGTATAAGAATGGGTTGAGAAAAATTTGGCTTTTGTTGATATCTTTAAATGTTTTCCCCCATCACTGACAATATCTTACTAGTATAAAAATAAAATTGTATGTGATTATTATTTTGTGAAAAAATTTTTTAAATTTGTACCTTTTTGTAGAAAAAAATTAAATAAATAAAATAAACCTTTATATAGCAAGGATTTGAAAGAAAAATATGTAGTTGTAAAATGCTTTAGTTAGAGAAAAATGTGAAATTGTACTAAATATTGATATAACAGAGAAATAGTGCATTATATTACATTGGTAAAAAAAGGGGTGATTGTATATTTTTAACTAATATAATTAGAATTATCATTATTATTATTTTTTTTTATAAATATATTCTTCCCCCTCTCCCGAACACACTTCCAAATTGCGATATAAAAATTTTCCATTCTAATAATAAGATGTTATTTATAATCTTAAAAGCAAATATTGAAAATAAAAAATCTCAACTATGATAATGCTTTTTGGTGTGTGTGTGAGGGGGGGGTATTCTGTTGCATTTTAGTGTGATGGTCAAAGTATTAATTTTTTTTTTTTTGGCCACATATTTTCCATAGGTTTAATTCTAAAATGTAGAATTTTGAAAGCTGAAAAATATTTCACAAAATTAACTCAAACATAATTTTAAAAAAAAATTCACAACTTTTGGTGCTTAGAAAGTCATTGATTTCAGAATACTTTAATTTTTATATGGCTTATCTTATTACTAATGCATGACTTGATGTGTATATCTACATATGTATTGTATATCTACATATGTATCTACATATGTCACATTGAAAGCCTAATTGGAATTTCTACTCTTAAAATACTTCATCTTTGTGCGAGTTTTTTTTTTGTTTGTTTTTTGTTTTTTCAGTGTTTACTTATGCTACAAAACTCTTATACTTTTATAGGGCTTGTATTTTAGGAATTTCACAGAAAGAATTTTTAATTTGATAAAGTTATATATTTTTGTTGATTACCGATTTAATCATATCTTTTTTAAAGTTTCATTGAATTTTTTTTTTCAGGAAATTTCTCAGTCAAATATTTCATATTGGAAGAAGGATGAAATGAGAAATAATTTAAAGAATCTTAAGAAAAAACTGGATGATTTAGATCGTGCCAACAAAGCAGCTATTGTTCAAACTGTAAGAGAAACTATATATGTTCACTAATTTAGTTTGTGCTTTTTTAATGTGTGAAAACTCCATTCAAAATTTAATAGTAATGTTAATTCTTGCAATCCACAGATTACAGAAGAAGCTAAAAAACTGTTTGAAGAAACTTCCAAAGATAAAAATATTCAATATGTAGTTCATGAATTTAAGGCTGGTTTTAATGCTAAGGTAAGAATGTTTCTTAATTGAAATATAATACAGTACTATACAACATAAACATTTTAAAAATTAATGGGTTAATGTGAATTTATAAAATTATTGAATAAAAATAAGTATGCAACTCTCTTGGTTTTTGTCATAATTTTTGTAGAAAATACTCGTTGCTTGAATAGTAGTTATATGTAAAAATCAATAAAAACTTTATTTGTAATGAATTTACTATGTAACTGGTAAGAAACATATTTAAAGGAAACTATTTTAATTTCTGAAAATGGTTTTGTAAACTAGTTAAAACAAGTTATATATGTAAAAATAATAAAACAAATTAAAAAATTAAGTCAAAGCTATATATTCATCTGTGATATTTGATCATTAATGTAATAATATCTATAATTAAAGATGAACAATTTTATGAAGTATTTAAATATATCATTCGATTACTCTCAAATTAATTTTCTCGTATTTAATTTCTTTTGGGAATTTCCTTTCTTAAATTGAAACAGTATTTTTGTAAATATTTTATCTGTTGTATATTACAAAGAATTTTGTGATAAAAAGTTTTTGTAAAAAATATTTAAGATGTTTTGTTTTATTACATTTTAGTTCAGGTTGTAAATGAAAGGCATTTTATTTACATACTAATAATTTGCTCTAGGCTTTAGATGCTGCTCTTAAGCAAGCTAAATTACTCTCACCTGACACTGCTGTGATGCTTTTCACCAAAGATACTGAAAATGAGAAAATCCTTTGTATGAGTTCTGTACCTCAGGTAATTATTTAACATAATTTTTGAATTCCTACTATTAGGTCACACTCTCTATATATTTATTTATCTTGATGGAATTTTCAATCGTTAATAAAATACATTTTAAAGCTCTCAATTGAGCTGAAATTTTATATAAATGATTGTTTTGGATGACAATACAGTAATTTAACTATAATTAATAAAAATTAATTCATTAAAACTAATTATTTAAAAAATTACAAATACAGCCACGTTGGCATCATTTTTGGTGACTTAGTGACCCTTTTGGCGACATGTGTCATAACTTGAAAAGGTTTTCTCGCGTTTTAAAGCATTCTGTTGAACTGAAGTTTTTATACATGATTGTTTTGGATGACAATACAATACTTTAATGATAATAAAAATTAATTACCTTGTAATGTTGTGATTCTGTGATATATATATACATATTGATATTAATTGTAACTATTTAATAAAAAGTAGCTAAAATAAAATTTTTCTTTGTTGATCTAAGTAGGAATTGACTTAATTTTTTTTCTTATATTACTTGTTTTCTAAACAGCTGAGTTATGATCAAAATAAATAAAAATACTTATTTTTTTAAACCATTCATTTAAAAAATGTTTTTTATTTTGATGATTTTAGAACTTTACTATTTTATAAGATGCTTTGTAAACATATTTTCAATCAATTTGTTTTCTGGTAGATTTTAGTCTATTTCTTAGGGATCGTGTTGCTTTTTGTGTTATAGTTATTTAAATAATTTATTTTGTGATTAAAGTTGAATTTTGCCAGTTTTTTGAAATTTCATCAATTGAATAAAATTAACCGATTTCTTTCAGTTGTGTTTTGAGTTGCTAATCTCTACTTGAATTCAATTATTCATTTTTATGTAATTGACAAAATGCGTGATTTACTTTGTTAATATTTGTCTCACATTAATTAGAACAGGGGTGTCCAAAACGCGGCCCGCCGACTCTTTTTAAAAAACTTTTAAGTATCAGGTTTTTAAAGTTTTTTTCATTTTGAAATTTATTTGAAGGGAAATTTATATATATATATATTTGCCTGTTACCTGTTGTTTTAAAATAAATCCCTTTTGATAATAGAAATGTCTTTTAGATTTAAATAGATTTGTATTTAATCAAACAGTTATGTTTGATTTTTCTATAATAAATTACTTTTTAATAAATTCTGAATTGCATTATGCATATTCTTTACTATGGATGGATGGTACGTGATTCTCTGTATGTGTGACTTTCATTTCTCCTCCTCCTTTTCTGTTTGGGGTACCCAAAAAGCAAGAGGCAGTCAGAGATGTTTTTTTAAGTTTAAAAAAAATACTCATACTCAATAAATGTTTTTGTTTGTTTCTAAATCTGATATAAAGGTACATATTTTTTTGTGTGTGGCCCACAAGATTATAATGTTTTTCCAAAGTGGCCTACAAGGTCATTTGTGTTGGACACCGCTGGATTAGAAAATACTTTGAGTTCAAAATTATTAATCATATTGCAGCATTATATCTAATAAAAATAAATCTTAAATGGTCCTAAGTTGTTTTGAAACATGTGCATAAATTTATCACGTAATATAATTATATGTTTTGATGGAATTATGAGTAAAAAATTTCTTTTATGTTTTTAAATTTTATTGGCTGATTTAAATGAACAGTTACATGAATAAAAATCAGAAAATGTTTAGAAATTCATGTTTTATGTAAAGTAATTTTTTTTCATTTTGATCTCTTTAATTACAGTCTGTAACATCTAAAGGTCTAAAAGCTTATGAATGGGTTCAACAAGTTACTGAAGTTATTGGTGGCAAAGGCGGTGGAAAACCTGAATCAGCTCAAGCTACTGGAACTAATACAACTGCTGTTAGTGAAGCCATGAACTTAGCCAAAAAATTTGCAGAATTGAAACTTAGTTAATATGTGCCTTTGCATATATTAACAAATTATGGACCAATAAAAAAATTTTTTTATTTAAGGAATCTGAAAATTATAATGCACAATTTTTTGTGTTGATCTGCTGAACTATTTGATGGTCTTGGCTGTGGTATTAATTCTAATGTATTAATAATTTTGTTTATTATTTTTAAAGAACTAATAACATATTTCACCTTTATACTAATTGCACCAAAACTACATACTATTCAGGTTTTAAAATTCTGTGATATATTATTTGTTTTATATTAAGCTTATTTTTTTATTTTAAAAAATAAAAATAGTTAAAAGTCATCAAATTTTTGAATTGAAGAATGTTCAAATTGAATAGGAAATCATTAAATTTTCTTAGATACTTTTAGTTACCTAAAAAGCATTTTTTTTAATAAGAAAAAAATTAGCATGAAGTAATAGTATTTCATGTTTGATGCATATCCTAATTTTTCTGTTACCTGAACTTTATTTATTTTATCAAATTCATTTTTATTAATTTACAAAATTATGAAAATTATAATTTCATAAAATAATAAAAATGAATCCAAAAATATAGTTTTTGATTCATTGAAAAATATGTAATATTTGGTCTTTGTTTATGTTTAAATTTTCCTCTTAGATTCTGCATTGTCTTTTTGCAATATTCACAAAAAACTTTAATTTGACATACAACACTAAATTAGCTGAAAGAATGAGAATTTTAATTTTACTATTAATTTAGTTAATGCCCCCTCCCCTCCCCGTATGAGCTGCATATTGGCAACAAAGCCTTTGCAGACCCTGCAAATCCCCAAATGTGAAAGCAGTTTCATGGTGACACTGTCTAGTAGTGGCTTTTGCTACCAAATTTTGATGCTTGAATGATGTAATGAATATTTTTTAATATGTTCATTATAAAAAATACTGTTTTGAATGTTTATTTTTTTATACAAAAAATCAATTATTTCACTTATTGACGAAACCTTATTATGCTGCAAGAAATATTTGAACAAAGTAAAAAATTGAATGCATATTCAGAACTATAATTAAATTGAAAGGTATAAAGTGTTTAAAATTTTGTTTTGGTATAAATTTAATAAAAATTATGAAATTAATTTGGAGTAAATTGCCAAAACTCTCATTCCTGGAGTTACCAGGGAATAATTATTTTTTTAGAATAAAAATCAGTGTAATTTATTCTTAAAGTTTTAAGTAAAAATAAATTTGGAAAATCAACATTAATTAATTTTAATATTGAAACAAGCAAGTTTTAAGATGAACATCACATTTGATCTAGAATGTTTGAAAAGCTTTTGATTGATAGTATAACACCATTAAAAAATATTGTGAATAGAATTAGAACATTAAACTATGTCTTCTTATTTTGCCTCCCACCATTATTTTCTTTCTTTTCATATGTTATTGTTCCAAATTCAACTACAGAAATTTTTTTCCCCTTTATTATCTTTTTGTTGAATTCAAATCAAGGATCTGAATTCTATCTTTTATTTTTTTAATTCATATTTCCTTATTCATCACATTTTACAAAGCATTTACAACTGATGATGTATATTTTATTATAATTTAAACCTTTATATGGAACAGATAATTATTTTACTACCACATCAGAATCCTGATAAAAAAAATTGTTTATCTTAATAATCAAAAAAAAAATTTTTTTTTCTTAATGGCTCAAAATTCTAGAAGGAACTTTTTTATATATAGGAATTACAAATAAGAGGAAATATGGATTAAAATTTAATAATAAAACATTAACACTAAAGCCACCTAAGTTTAGTAAATAAAGTAAACACATTTTACCCATGTTTAAAAAGTTCTATATTTTAAGATGTGTAGTAAAAAAATATTTAGTTTAATTAAGTGTATGAGAAAAACACATTTTCTAAACCACAATTCTCTTATTAAATTTGAAGAGAAACATAAAAATCTTAAATTCAGAAATAAATTTCTAAAGCTTATTAACAATAGGGGTTCTTTTTAATTAATGAAAATACACATTTTTCACATACATGTTTTTGCACTGAAATCAGCTGATTGTAGTTTAGTTTTTTTCAATGTTTAATTTCACACACCTAAATTCAGCCTTGAAATAGCATAAGATTCCTGGGCATCATTTTGTTGAAAGTATTGATATTTTTATGGTAAGCTGTTCTGTCAATTTGAACAAAAATGTTACCTTATAATATTTTCTTTGTATAATACCCATGAATTTATTCCAACCATATCAAGTATTAACAAAAAAAAAATCCCTGAAAACCAATTTCTATTTCACAGAATACTTTCTTGCCATTTGACCAATCATATCTACATCAAATTCTGCGCTAGTGTAGAATCTGATTGTTTTAGGTATGAACTTATCACTTTTTCAATTTTTGCTGTTTTATGCTTTGAGCTTGGTACAAGCACCTTTTATCTTGGCTTACTTTTGTAAACAAGTAAGTGTACAATTGTTCAATATGTATAATCTTGTTGAAAGGCATGGCATATATTTAACCTTCTCGAGAATAGTCTTGTATTTACATCAGGGGTGTGAAACTCGCGGGCCACATGTGGTCCACAATGAACATTTTTGCAGCCTGGTCAATATATCGGCACACAATAATGTATAATTTTTGGGAAAAGCAACTGTGAAAATTAAACGCATGTGTAACATGTACAAATGAAGTGAAGATGATATTTATTGCACATATCAAATATAAGAAAAAAATTTTAAATCTTACAAACGAATTTCCAACAAGATATTTATTGCACATATCAAATATAAGCAGAAAAATTTTAAATCTTAGAAACGAATTTCCAACAAGATTTAAAGATTTTAATTCTTTGGAAGACAAATTTTGCTTGTTTTCTTCGATTTTCTCAATACTTTGCCATATGTGAATGCAGGTGATCAAAATTCAGTGCGATTCAAATTTGAAGGCAAAATTCATTGAATTGAGTGTGCCTGAATTTTACAAATATTTATCAGCCACTTTTGTAAATGCCCGAAAATTCTCATAAGGAATTATTTTCATAATTGGAAGTACTTATAATTATAAATACAAGCAACTATTTTCAGTAATGAAAGGAAATAAGTGTCCTGTTAAAAATAGTATTAATGACGTTCATCTTGGGTCAGTTTTGAAAGTAATGGCTGCAAACAGATTTTCTCCCGAAATCAAAAAAGACATGTCACAAGTTTTAGGGCGCAAACATTACATTTTTCTTGTTCTTTTATATATGTTTGTTACAATGTATTATTCGAAATAAACCTATGTTTTTACAAACATTGATTTTTTTTTTTTACAGCCTTAAAGTTAAACTTAGTCTGTTTCACCCAAGTTAGCCTTTGAGTTATATGGATAGTTCCAACAATAGTGGTTTTCTTTTGAAGTAAGGAATATGCTTGTCTCACTACAAATAATTATTTTTACATTCTTTTTCCACTTCCTATAGTGGGCGCGGTCAAGGTAACGGCCGGCGCGTCACGAGTTTGAGCGTTTTACCTCTGAAGACCCGCCGTGTAGGAGGGACGATGCTCGTCAACTCCGTCGAAGCTCAAACGCCCTCCCGTTGGTGGGGTGCGGAAGTTAGGAGAGGGGGATGCCAGCTCAGGTATCGTCCTCGGTACTTGACCATGGTTCAAAATGACGAGGTCCATTGCGAAAAGCCCTCGAGCAGTTGAATAGTGCTACATTAATATTCACTCACGCCACATCCTATAAATGATTCCATGAATTTCAAAACTACATGTTCGCTTAATGGAATGGGCTCAATTCATGAAGTCACATGATAAAAACAAACACCTGTTTTCCATTGAATTCAAAACAAACATTAAACTAATTGTACTCATTGTTCTATTTGTAAAACTCAGATAAAATTTCATATTTGTGTAAAGATGTTTAAATGTTACAAAAAAAAATTTCTTCAAAGGGATTTTTTTAAAATTAAAAAAATCATGTTTTATGTTTATACTTTTAAATAAAATGCATTTTGTACACATGTGTACTTTTTAAGAGAAAGTTTCTGCAAAGAGCAAAACTTGGCAACACCGGAGCGTGTGAACTGATTAGCTGGAAACACTATATAGTTTTGATCTTGTGACTATGAGTTTTTATATTGATTGGTTTAGAATCACGTGGCTTTCACTATCATGTGACTTTGATGTCACATGAATTGAGCCCATTGAAGTTCCTGTTTCCCAAATATAAAAATCGATTTATATAACGTATTTGGTGTAACATGAGATGCCAGACGGAATTTTATCCTCGCAAATTTATCTGATTTTATGGCATTTACTAGAACAGCCGTATCATCGATAGTGTCATGCGCACCAGGCTTACAACAATTTTTGATAATTTTGTAACATGTATCAGAAATTAATACAAATTTATTGGTTTGTAATTTTGCTGACTTCGTTGAGATTTTTTATCGAATAGTAAAGGGTGTTTTTTTTAGAGGTATAGAACTTTAAATTGCAATAAAACAACGATGTATTATTCGATTGACATGAATTTTTTTTTATTCGAAAGATAATCTTGTGGCATTACATATTTAATATGATTTCTGGCATAGGACTGCCACAGCTGGCTCGGATGTAGTCCAATCTGGACGTCCAATTTTCGATGACTTTTTCCAACATTTGTGGCGGTTTATCGGCAATAACACGGCGAATGTTGTCTTCCAAATGGTCAAGCGTTTGTGGCTTATCCGCATAGACCAATGACTTTACATAGCCCCGCAGAAAATAGTCTAGCGGTGTTAAATCACAAGATCTTGGAGGACAATTCACAGGTCCAAAACGTGAAATTAGGCGGTCACCAAACGTGTCTTTCAATAAATCGATTGTGGCACGAGCTGTGTGGTATGTTGCGCCGTCTTGTTGGAACCACAGCTCCTGGACATCATGATTGTTCAATTCAGGAATGAAAAAGTTAGTAATCATGGCTCTATACCGATCACTATTGACTGCAACGTCGTGGCCTTCATCGTTTTTGAAGAAGGATTCCACCATCCCATAAAGCGCACCAAACAGTCAGTTTTCCTGGATGTAACCGTGTTTCGACATACACTTGTAGATTAGCTTCACTCCAAATGCGGCAGTTTTGTTTGTTGACGTAGCCATTCAACCAGAAGTGCGCTTCATCGCTAAACAAAATTCGCTTATGAAAATCGGGAACAACGGCAATCTCGTTTTGGGCCCATTCGACGAATCTACGCCTTGCTTGATGATCGTTTTGATGAATTGCCAAACCAAACTGAGAATAAATCACTTGACAGCTGTTAAATCGGTCGCCATCTTGGAAAGTAATGCTAACTTAAACTTCTATACCTGGAAAAAAAACACTCTTTATAAGTCAAATAACTGTTTATCACAATTACCAATTCATAAATCCTTAGTGAATCATTTTTTCTGTTGAAGAATGGAAACAACAACATTCTTTACCTTTATTTTAGCATTAATATTATTAAAAATACTGTTTTTCGATTTTAAACTTTCTTCCAAAAATTATTTTGTATAATATATGCGTAGTTTAATTTTTTTTTTTGAAAAATTATTTTAAATTTATAAAATACGTCTTTCTTACAAGAGCTTAAAATTTTGTTTCTCTGCCTATGATTGTCTTTGTTTAAAAATCTAAATTGCGAGTTATTAAGTGGGAATAATGAAACGAACAGTTGTGTGTGTGTGTAAGTAGCGATAAGAACTACTGCACGGATAAATGCAGCTCGAAATTTCCGCTCCAACAGTGGAGTGTTTCGAATCATACTTCTGTAGCAGAACGTGTTCCGGTTACGACGTGTTCAGAAAGAAACTATTCTTTTTTTTACAGACGATGAACACAAAATCACTGTAAATTTGTTTCAAGTCAGTTGTCTTACGCACTTTCCTTTAATGAAAATGTTTGTCTCATTCTCTTCGGGGTTCTACTGAGTAAATTCAAGGATAACGTCCGTCACGCCAAAACGTAGAACAAAAAGTACTCTACTGTTTCCGTCTGATAAGGATGAATCATTAGGTGAAGGTAAAAAGGTAGTTTTCTCTCGCACAACTGAGAAGGTCAATGGCTTTCACCCTCCGAAACCAGCTGACCTTACCTCGAAAACAAGAGTTTACCTCTGTCACAAGACGCCGAATAATACGACCTTTTGTAATCTTAAATGGAAGGGAAAAAGTTTTTACACAGTCTTGATTTTGTAAAAAGTTTGACGGTGAAGAAAATTAGTTCTCGTTTCTTGATTTTTAAAAGCTGTATCCACTTAACGTTAAAAATGAGCTTTGCTTTCTCTCTCTCCAGTGTGCGTTTATTAAGATTGTCTTCGGTTAATATTAATAAAACAGGACCCGAATTAGGAACATTTTTTCAGATATAAAAGAAATGAAACATTAATATATATATATATGATATTATGACTTCACTATCCTTTAGAGAGCAGCATTTTTTATAACGGACCAAGCACCAATTTATCCACTGGGCGCCCAGAAGGGCCCGGATAAGCTGGATTTAACCAGATTTCCTAGTTATATATGAATTTCAATCTTCTAGTGCCAAGGGGGCCTGTATACCTTCTGCGCCCAGGGCCCGAAATGAACTTAAATCGGCATTGGACGGACCTCATATATAATTTTGAACCCCGGTTAAGTGACGAGGACTATTCCTGAGCTGGTACCTCCTTTCCAACGAGAATACTTTGGGCGTGAAAAATTTAACGTGCATTAGCCCTGTATGCTGCAGATCTTCAGACACACAAAAGCTCGAACTCATGACAACGACGGTCACGAGCTAGTGCCCATGACCACTAGGTTACCGTCATTCTCTTCTCTCCAAGCCCTTTTTCAGAAAGAAAAGTTGTTGTTGTTTCTAATGTCACCTGATCGGCAAAGACCATATCAAGGCCCACGAAATTCATCATGGCAAAGGGCTAGTGACGCCTGTCGTTATCCTTAGCTTTGAGCACCATACAGGTGACAGAACGATTTAGCTCGGAGAAAGAAAAGTTCTTCCTATATTTATATCTTGTCAAAAGGTTATATCACAAAAATTCGTCTATACTATACAGTTTCTTTTGAACTCAGAAACATCACATAAAGAAACAATTTTACACTCTTATATAAAATTAATTTATTTGCCGCTGAATTATATAATAAATCCCGGTAATGCATGAGTAAATAAGAGATGTGGTAAACGGATTTATTTTTAAAAGAGAATTGTGCGTTCACACTAAGCTTAAAGTGAAAGAGAACATCTCTTTCTGATAGATTGACAAAACATGGAACTAAATATATGCTACTAAATGAGTATATTGGAGACGGACCTTGTAATTTTGAATCACGGTCAAGTGACATAACCTAAAAGGACTAAATTCATGTGACGTTATAGTCACATGATAACTGAGCCACATGTTTTCGGCCAATCACTTCATAAATTAATGCGACATCATAATTATATCATAAATATAATCACGCGTTTCCAGCCAAATAGTTCATGTTCTTCACTGTTGCCAACTTTTGCTTTCTGCAGAAACTTTCTTTTAGAAAGTACATATTTGTCAACGATATAATAATGTGCACATAGTTAATCAAAATGCACTTAATTTAAGAGTATTCGTATAATGTAAGTATTTTTTTTTTAATTTTGAAAACTGTTTGAAGAATTTTAACACACGTGAGCTCTTTGCCCAATCATCAAATTTTAAATGTTATCTAAACTTTACAAGTTGAACAACTAATATGTCAATTTTTAATCAATGTGAAACACGTGATTGCCATTATCATGTGACCATCATGAATTGAGTCCATTGGAATCCCCTCTCCAAACTTTCACGCCAGCCAGCAGAACTTTGACTCTTGGTTTATTTAACAAGCATCCGCCCCTCTACATGGAGAGTCTTCACTGGCATGTGGATACTAATGGACCAACACTCTACACTAACATTCAGGTTTTTTTTTAAACTATGCTATGCTATCGGGGACCAAATTTGATTTTTCAACTAGTTAAAATTCAGTATATTTATTCCGACTCATTATAAATTTTATTTTGAGAAATTCGTGAAACATTTCGCTTGATTGATACAATACAGAGAAAATCGTTTAACACGAAACCGAGGAGACAAATATTTTTTCTTGTTAAAAGATATTGCAAAATATGTATATATTTAACAAAATTAGGTTTATTTTTGAGTACATTTCATACATATATATGTATATATTTAACAAAATTAGATTTATTAGAGTACATTTCATACATATATATGTATATATTTAATAAAAATCAATGAAACAAAAGCGTTCACAAGAACTTAATGAAATTCAATACAAAATTTTTCAAGTCTTTTGAGAAACAAAACATTTATTGAATTTTTGGAAAACGATCTGATATTTTTCTTTGCATTGTCTTTTTTAGCATCAAATTCTCAACATATTGTTCGATATCCATTTTGTTATTCATTTCACCATTAGAATGTGCGTCTAAAAAACTGCGCTTGCTTCTCATGACGCTCCTCATTTCGGATGATATGGGAACAGGATCTGCATTATTCTTTTCATTTTCGTCATCGGAATCTGCACCAACGATATTTTTTGAGCTTTGATAAATTATAGTGTCATTGTCTGCCACTATTGCGGCTGTACACACATCATTTATTGCAACAAATTCTTTCGATGATACAGTGTGGAACAGTCCGATAATAAAGAAACTTTCTGAAACATTTTATTAAGTTTCGGCTCAGTGTTTTTCGTATTTTTTTTCAAGAAGGGCATTGTTTTGTGTTAAGGTATCCGACTACGTTCGGAACCGTGATTTTGCAAAAGCCTATAAATGGATAATATTTATGATATTTAGTGTCACTTAGACTAGAAAATGTATATAAAATTGTTTTAAGAATATTATGACAGTAAAAAATTATTTAAGTACAATATTTTGACAAAAGATGAACATAGAATGACCCATTTTCAAAATAGTCTCCTTTTGTGAAAAATGCTTCTATTATAATAATATTTTGCCTGTAATAATATTTGCCTTTCAGACCCTTGTACAGAGACTCAACTAGAATTTTTGAAATACACAACTTAGAAGTGGATTTATCCATGTTTTACGACAAAAGCAGGGAGAAATTTTATGAAAAAGACGCCGATAATTATTTCAATTGGTTGTAACTCTGAAAATAATGTAAATTTTTCAAAAATCATAGTTGAGCCTCTGTACAGAGGTCTGGGCTATATTCAGGCAAAATATTATTATAATAGAAGCATTTTTCACAAAAGGAGAACATTTTGGAAAAAGGTTGTTATAAGTTAATTTTTTGCCGAAATGTTGTATTTAAATGATTTTTTTTGTCAAAATGCCTTTAAAACAATTTTATACATGTATTCTAATCTAAGTGACACTAAATATGAAAAATGCCCATTTATGCGCTTTTTTAAAATCACGGTTCCGATCGTAGTCGGATACCTTAAGAGAAAAAAATGCAGGAAAACACAAAGAAGTTTGTCGGGACCGTTGCATTATTTCGTGTTAACCGAGATTTTGTCTTAAACGTTTTCGCGTTAAACGTATTTTTCTGTATATGCGGCCGTCTCCTGTTTTGGTCACGTGTGCGCTGCACACCTGCAAGGATTGGCCCTGATAGTAAAAGTTTTCATTATTCGTCAAAGGACTGTTGTGTAAGTAATGAAAACTGCTGCATGGTTAATGTAATCAAATTTCGAAATGCTCTCGCTGTGTCTCATCATCTTATCATGGCTCAAGACCGTTCCGTAACAGCTTTTGTTTAGTTCTAGAACAGGTGTCAGCAAACTTTCGTGAGAGAAGAGCCATGTTGCAAGTGAATGACTAAAGTATCATAGAGCTATTACATGCTGCGGAGGGGGCTGTTTTGCAAAATTATGAAATGGAATTATTATTATTTGTGAAATATTTTGAAATTTTACAAATTTTCTTGAAAATTGAGACATTTGTCTGTCTGAAAATGGGCTCCGCTAGGGATGGCGATTCTTTCCGAAAAAGATCGATCGATTTTTAAATCGATTCGAATCGTAACCTGATGAATCGAGGTCTAAAAGATCGATTCCTAAAAAATCGATTTTTTTTTCAAGTCTGCATTTACTCTGTAAATATAAATCTATTTTATGAATAACAAGAAAGATACCATAATAAACGATCTCTTATCAGTAAAATCAGGGAATTTTTTAGTTCAGGGAATTCGACAATACAAATATTTTTAATACCATATTAAAGTATCAGGTATGAAGGAAGACATTTATTTTCTAAATTATTTGTTACATTAAAAAAGTTTAGAAAATAGATAATATAGCTTATATCCAATGCTTAATACCTAAGATTTAAAAAAAAAAACGATCTGTCAAGTCTATTGGGATCCAAGCGGTTCCGCTCATCACTTGCGATGCTGCCGGCAATCGAAAAAAGGCGGTCACAAGAAACTTTTTTTTTCTTATTTATTAGAGAGGCGAAGGAAACTAAGCACACAGGCATCTCGCGAGTTTTTAAGTAGTTAACCCTTTATCTGTCAACACCGTGATATTACGGGTTTTAAAGATAGAACATTCAACTAATTGTAGATAATTTTATAGTTTTTACCAAAACAGAAAAAATCGAAGGTCGTTTTCTAGGATGAAATATCGATTCAGTGCTACATATCGATTTAAGAAATCGATTTTTTTTTGCCAGTTCGCCATCCCTAGGCTCCGCGTTTAGTTGAGGCTCTCGTACATTTAGCGATGACAGCCTTTTGTATTTAAAGGTAGACATTTTTAAAATGAAAAAATCTGTATTTTAATTACACAGTCAGTATTGAATTATTTATTTTTTTCACACACGGAATCATTTTCATTTATGATAATGAAAAGAAAAATATTTGGTATAAAAAATTTTTTTTTAATAAATGATTGATTGAATATTAACGTCGCACTGTTCAGCTACACGAGGGCTTTTGGCGGCGGACCACGTAATTTTGAACCATGGTCAAGTGACGTGGACGACACCTGAGCTGGCACCCCCCTCTCCTAACTACCACACCACACCAACGGGAGGACGTTTCAGCTCTCGACAGATTTAACGTGCATCGCTGCCCTACACGGCGGATCTTTAGTGATACTGGGCTCGAACTCGTGACAAGGCAAGCCACGGTCCGATACCTATACCACTCGGCTACAACGGCCACGTTTTTTTTTTTAATAAAAAAAAAATTGCACATGTATATATTTTCACATTTAAGAGTAGCACAGTGATGTAATCAATATAATCGAATAACATTTTCTTTCATTCTAGTAACGTAAACAAAGTGGTCAAAGTTTTTAAACAATGGTAGGTTATTGAAAAGTCTGTTGTATTTGCAAGAAAGTTACAGATTGCTTACCGAAACTCCTCCGATTTTAAAATTTTATGATAGGAAGAATATTGTCAATTCACATTATGTATGTGTATGAGGTGGCCCATTTGAACAATTTTTAGAATATTCAAATCACACACAGCGAATTTATGAAACGCATAATAATTTTATCTCCACCCCCTCCCCTCCAAAAAAATTTAAATATGAGACAGTTCCAATCTTTGAATCTGTCGAGGCTTTTTAAAGTCTTCACGTTGACGTAGTGTGAAAGTTTGGAGAGTTGTACCCCTGTCTCTCTAAGATATCACCCTCGTGCCTTAACTGAAGTTCAGAAATATAAGGTGCATCGTTAATAGCCTTAGAACAGCTTTCAAGTGTGACTTCTGGACCCCGATTTAACGAATTCATCGGGACCTAACATTTTGTTCGTTAATTCGGGGTTATTCGTTATATCGGGGTCCAAACAAAATTCAAATATTTTGTGTTTATCTTTTGGAAATTATATAAGAAACTCTACACACACAAAAAACATCCATTGCACATAAAATATCCAATTACATATTGCAGACTTTTTATTAAACAGCTAAAAAATACTATTAGCGAATTAATACGTATCAGAGATAATTAGAAATTTTAAAACACTAATAGATGTTTGAAAATCCTTTGATTCCTGACTCGAAAAAGATATATTTTTCGACTCAATGCTGAGAAGAAAATATTGCAACATTTACATCTTGTTACATAAGACAGGTATTTTTTCACAATTTCCAAACAATGTAACCGTTTTGATAGAATATTAACCTCGCACTGTTCAGCTACACGAGGGCTTTTGACGACGGACCTCGTTATTTTGAACCACGCTCAAGTAACGAGGTCACAGTTTTGATAGGAGTTTCACTGTCGAGATTTCTGCTGTAGAATCGCTATTCATTCACTCCGACAAATCCTCGAAGTCCTGAGCTTCAGTAGCACAGATAAGCAGCTCGTCATCAAATGTATCATTCTCGTAAAAAAATCTTAAGGTACCCCCAGCGTTATGGATTGGGATAAGAAAGGAATTTCCTGTCCTACTCGAGACTTACACGATAGGTCACACTCATGATTCATCTGCACAAGTCTAATAATGGTGTTCACACCATTTCCCGTTGAAATGCGCTGCTTCAAGAAAGTCTTAATTTGTTCCGGACAAAAAGGATAGGTCATTTGTAAAAAAAGATCCAATTTTTTCTTATATAAACTAATAAAAAATACTCCAAGTGCTAAAATAATTCGTTAATTCGGGGTTTGTTATTCTTTTAATAGGTTTTTTTTCCTTCACCGCAATCGGGGAAAGAAAAAAATTCGTTAAATCGCGACCTGATAGTAAATAAAACCAATCCTTGATCTGTAGGGGGAAAATTGTCGTCAATGTAACTGATTATCAGCTTTTTATTTTTATATGATATACATTTTCTGATCAGATTTAAACATAAAACAAACACACAAGAAGTATTTTATCTACGTGCATTATGCCTACATGATATGAAAAATTTTACTTTTTTTTTCTTCAATTCCTACTACTAACTCATTCTCTATATATTTATTTATCTTGTTCAAATTTCCAATCGTTAATACAATACTTTCTATTCATCCGATCAAGTTCAAATATTTTTTTTTATTGTAGTGGATGGCACTTGATGTTTTTTCAAATATTAATTAAATAAATTATTGGTTTTGACGCTATATTCGTTTCTATTGCTGTAACAATGTAACTGTTAAAACAAAGACAAAAGTTGGCGTCAAAAACCTGTTTTTCAGCCAAATTAGCCAAACCGGGCGTGCATTGTTACAACAATGCAGACAAATCTCATGCTCTTTTTTCAATTCCTACTCTCTCTCTCTCTATTAGTTCACTCTCTCCTCTTCCCTATATATATAAATCCTATTTTCCAATTTTCAATCGTTAATAGAATACTTTCTTTTCATCCATTCAAAGTAGGAATTGATTTAATTTTTATTTATATTTATATATATTACTTGTTTTCTCATTATTTTACCTTGTGAAAGTAGCCAACCTGTCCAAACGACTGGTTGATTGATTTTAAGTTGTTAAAAATAACTGACATGTTCTTTGAGTTGTTTATATTTGAAAAAGGAAAACGCGCTTCTAAATGCATTGTAGACGTTGTTATGATCAATCAAGGAAGTAACGAGTCAATGGAATGCTACGTCACTGGGATGGGAAAGTGAGTAGGAAATGTAACACCCGGAGAGAGAAAGAAGCTGTTTGTCTTTCCACTTGCTTATGGACAGACTAGGCAATGCAGTAAATGGCAACTGATATATGTGTGTGTGTGTGTAACATTTTACAATCAACTGCTTGCTAACCGTAAATGACGACCTTTCTGAAAAGAAAGAAGTTACGATAAGGATAATAAAACTATTAAATAAAATTAGCATAATAAAATTACAATCAAAAACTCATACCTCTACATCAGTGTTACCTATAACTTTGGCTAAATAATTGAATAAAGGAAAACATTTACAACAGTGAATATTCAATCGAGAAAAATTACAGCAAACTCGTATGTCAAGCGATAAATCTTTTAGAAAACCTCAGAATCAATAACACGTATTGTAAGCAACTTCTTCCCGAAGTTACTCTGTCACAGTCTTGCTTACCTAAGAGTGTGGAAGGAATGAAAGCAGAACCAGAGAATTCCATAATCCAGTGTTTCTCAAACTGTGGGGCGCGACCCCCTTGGGGAGCGTGACGACTCTACGAAGGGGGCGCGAGCATATTGAAAAGTCAAAAACAAAAGATTATTTAAAAAAATTATTAATTTATTGAAAGTGTTAGACATTTAAAAAGTCGGATCCAAATTTTTATGATCTTGTGTTGTTTTTCCAATCCCGTTCCATGATCTCAATGAAAGTAAGCACACCGATTCGAACCCGATCTTTTTGAGTTTCGTGATTTGTGGTTGGCAGCAACTGCAATGCAAATCGAGCGAGTATTTAAACTCGGCTCATGTTAGTTTTTCTTAAAAGGAAGGAGAAACAGAAATATAAGAAGTGTGTGAGTGGTTTAACTCTTAGAGGGAGAGAACGGCTGGTTGGCAATGCAACTGCAGGTTGCATCACCATTTTCAGATTAGAAATTCATTTTACAATATTAGAAGACGGTTCGAATCGGATGTCTTTGGTAATGTTGATTTTTGAACTTATTGTTTTTTTATCGCTCCAGTAACGAGAGCAGTGACTTTATGATTGATTATTAAAGGCCAATTTTAAGAAACTATTTTTCGTCTTCATGCCTCCTCGACACATAAATTTCACTGCTAGCTTTGCAAAATTTAAATTAGTTTACCAATAAGTGTAACAGAAAGTAAACAACAAAATATATTCTGACATAATAAAAAATAAAATACACATTTACAGTGATATATTACACTTATAAATGTATCAGAGCTACACAATGTATTTTAAAATTAATTTAACAATCCTAAGGTAACAATCCTAAGGAACAAGTTTAAGTTTAATAATTAACAGTGACCCCATGGGATTATCATATATAAAATTATATACAAAAATTAACACTTATCTTTATAATTTGTACGGCTTATAATTAATCCCTTAACTGCAGATTAAAATTTACGAGATTTGTTTTCCACGTAGGAATGCGTATGTGGTGTGTTTTTTTTTTTGGGGGGTGAAGAATATAAAGAGCAAATAATCGGAAATAGTAAATCTTTGACAAACATTGTCAAGGTCCTCTTATTGCATTCCAAAGCCTTCGGAATAATTATATGGATAGCAGTGTAAAGAAAAGATCGTACTTCGGAAAGACGTATATATACGTCCAGGGAAATTAACGCTTTGACTGAGAGAGACGTTTATATACGCCGATGGAACTTAAGAGATTGTGGTCGTATTGTAGTTTTAGCGACGTATTATTGAATTCAGTACATTGTTATTGTATGAGGGGGGCGCGATGAAAATTATGATTGAATATTGGGTCGTGACTATGGAAACTTTAAGAAGCACTGCCATAATCCCAATTATTTATTTAGTCAAACAAACTAATCAACAACAATCTATTCAGAAAGGGGAAGTCAAATGAGTAGCACGGAGAAAGCAAGGATTATTAAGCAAATGTGGAATCAACTTATTTAACTCAACGTAATCTATCGTTGATTCCCAAATCTACTACTTCAACTCAGTGGCAAAATACCACTCTTAATCTTTACATGCGGAAGTAAACCTTATTCAATCTTACCTGCGTAGCGAATATAGCTGCTTCCTATCTCCTTCTCTATAATTACAAAACTCTGACTTTATATAGTCGAAATAATCTGAATATTACGGTTTCTTCTTGAGAGGGGTGGCTGTGAATTAAACGCGAATGCTAGCTCAAAGATTCCCCAAGAAGATTAGTGATAGGACGCGTATAGATCCGTCACAGTATAAATTCTTCAATTAGCAAACTAACGATTTTGTAATTATGAAAAAATGAGCATTTAATTGATTAAATAAGAGACTGGTTTTATTTTTTTTTATCAACTTCCCACTCTGAATCATTGCAAAGGGGACTCATTCACTCACTCATGCGATATCCTGAACTAAAAGACCGACAGGCACACACGTTTCTTTTTTGTTGAGTAGAGTTCCAATAAGAAAGGGTTTTGCTGAAATCTCCTGCAGAGAGGGGGTTCCCGTGCGTTATAAATTTTTAAAAAAATCTCGTTTTAAAACTATTAGACCTACAGATTTGAAATTTTGCATACCTATTTCTTTTGCTGAGTAGAGATTCGCTAAAAGAGAGTTTTGTGAAAATTGACATCCAGAGGATGTTATAGGTAAGAAAAGTCTCATTTCTGAACTTTCAGACCTACTAACTTGAAATTTGGCAATCATATTTCTTTTGATAAGTAGAAATTCGCTAAAAATGGGTTTCGTGGAAGACGACTCGGAGGAGGAAAAGGGATTTGCGGAGGCGTAAAAGATAAATATATGTTTCAGAAGTTAAAAAGTCCTGTCCTCTCTTTTTAAATCAAGAAGGGATGACTAAAAAGAATGTTTCTTAATACAGTCTAAAGCTTAATGCTGGGACTTAGATATCAATAATTTAAAAACAATATATAGTCTTAAATTTTGTTGACTTGGCTCTATCTTCAACATTTCGCCAAGTTTCCATCGAATCACCATTATAATGTAAGGAATGGTGTTGTTTGCGAATATTACAATTTTAACATAAAATAAATGCAACAGAAAGTAATGTTAACGTATTACACACCCAAAATTAAATTATTTACACTACTTTAAGTATTCATTACCTAACATTCGCCACAATATCTTAAAAGCTGTGATATTAAAGTTCGGCCTCGGTGTTTTTAATATTCGTAATTTTTAAATATAAATTTTAGTCGATAAAAATTTCCAAGTAAGAAAAAATAATTTTAGTCGCTTTTGTGAAACCGAGTAGGATAATTAATTCTTTGACTATATAAAAAAAAATCTGTTTTTACCATCTACTTTTTCTATGTTTTTTTGTCACCATCTACTTTTTCTTGACGAATTTCAGTTGGCTGCTATCCGTGACCGACTGAACGACTACCGTGAACTACATTTGTAAATTTTAATAAATTACTGTAAAATGTGTTATCTTTTGTAAATAAAAGAAATTCTCAAATCATAACCGGGAAGTAAAACAGGAGGTGCCTTAATTATTTTTCGGAAATCTTTAGTTCATTAACCTTTCCCGAAAATTCTTCATCACATGTTGCATCATCACGTAGATAGTTCAACCAATTTTTTTCAGCTAAAAAATAACAAGATCAAAAATTACGAGCTTTTCCTTCTTTTTTTCCTTTCCATGTATTCTTTTCTTGTTGAATTATTCAAAAATTCATGAGCTTTATTGGGGGGAACACTGAATAAAATTAAAACCATTTTGAATTGTTAAGCAATTGAAAACATTTTAATAATGGTAACCAAATGCTGATTAATTGCTCTTTAGAGTCGCGCCACTTAACAACACGAGAGCTGTTGCAACGGACCTTGTAATTTTGAGCTATGATCAAGTAATGATGACGGCATTTGATCCAGCACCTACTCTCCAAAATTCCACTTCATACTAACGTGAGGACTTTGAGTTTCGACAGACTGAATATCAATTTCTCTACGTGGTAAATCTTTAGTGGAACCAGAATTTGCATTGACGAAACTAATATTGAAACACGGAGTAACAGATTTAATCATTCGAAATAGTGTTTCTTATTTTAAATAACTTCGTAATTATTTTTTACAGCATGTGACATGCCACCCCAACTATTATATATTTTTTCCTGTATTTCCACACTCTATTGCAATTTCTTTAATATAACATTAAAAATTTGGGGTCAATTATTTAAAAAAATTTTTATAGTAATAAATTTTAACAAATAATCGAAATCTTAGACACCAGGGTCAAGTAATAGAAATCTTAGATCTGGGATAGGCATTAACTCAATCGCGATCGAACGGTTGGACCACCAAGACATTTAGTAACCAACCAGGAGACACCTCTTCAACAAGATACCACCGCCAGACGATTGCGTCATCCCCTACCAGCTCATCGCCTCGATCCTTAGATGAACTTTTGTGCCGACCAATCAGGAGACTCTTTTTCCCCACAGACTTCAACATCAAGGACTCAAAAACTTTTCAAGATATGGGACGGAGGATTATTAATTAATCCAGTTCCCAAAGACATTCAGCGAAAATAAGACATTTAGGAGCCTTTAGTAAGACCTAAGAGGCGATTACTAAAAGAAAGATATTTACGGAACACCGACGCCAGCTAGACTAGAGATTCGGCTTTTCGTAATCAATATGACTGTGTTTACTTGAGCAAATGATTCGATAAATGTGTAGACGAGACATATGTACCGTCAATGGAAGTGCACGGTAACACTTAATACGTTAACTGCCGCTGTTGGAGGAAAAGCGATCACTGCTATGCCAGCCGTATACATGAATTTTTCCCCTTACGCCGACTGAAGGGGAGAATGAATGTTAATGATCAGCTTTTCCCACGATAGAACAACATTGCCTATTGACACATCATCCCGTAACCCGCTCGTGGTTGCGGTAACCTAGTGGTCAAGGTATCGGATCGGATCGTGGCTGGCTTTGTCACGAGTTCAAGCCCAGTACCACTAAAGACCTACCGTGTAGGGAAGCGATGCACGTTAAATCTGTTGAGAGTTCAAACGTCCTCCCGTTGGTGTGGTGTAGTAGTTAGGAGAGGGGGTGCCGGCTCAGGTGTCATTCTCGTCACTTGGCCATGGTTCAAAATTGCGAGAACAGTCGCCAAAAGCCCTCATGTAGCTGAACACATTGCGACTTTAATATTCACTCCCATCCCGCTCTTCCTTGGAATTGGGTTCTCGAATTGCAATCATGTTTCGCGATGGCTCGGGAGTCGGTCGCGGACAAATTAATTCGGTCTTAGATTCATCGGTTCATATATGCTCCCTGCTTGCTGCATTGAATACGTTTTTACTCCACGGTCTAGCAGTCACTCTCATAGTTGTTCTAGTATTCAACTTGATAATTCTGTGTTACTTGGGTTTCTGTATTAAAATGGTATGCCATTTTTTAAAAGCAACGAAAATGTGTTAAGAAAAGAAAACATAAAATTTTAATACAGAACGTTCACACCTACGTCACTGGGTGGACCACAACACCATAAAAACATTAGAAGTAGTCCGCATCCTGGAAAAGTTTGCCCACCCCTGTCTTAGATAATATTGATAAAAAATATAAATAAAATTTTCCGCAGATGTAATATTGTAACGGGTCTGTCTGCGAATCTTCCACAAATCCTCTTGGGTAAAAACATTCTTTCTTACTGTGAACGCTGTTGAAAACGTTCTAGCGAAAAAGAAGACGGGATTTATTGAAATGAGTTGTTCTATTTAATCGTTGGCATTTAGGTACGCGATGATAGTCGATAGTTGATAAGTGGTGGTTAAAAGTGATAAAATTGTGATCAAGAACGACCGGAGGTAGTATAATTAAGTAAGATATTTACTTAGACCTGAAGCGTCAAGAATGCTTCAGGAGTAAGTGAAATAAACTTTAACTATATATATATATATATGTTAGTAGTCTTAAGCCGCTGCGATTGCTTTTACGGATATTTACTAAGTGCATTTCCTACATTTAGTTGTGTTGATTAAGTAAAAGGGATAAATAAAATTGCGTTTAAAACTTGCTATGGCTGATCTTTGCTCGAACCTCAAACACCAACAACCCATAGCGGAATGTAACAATATGCTTCCATAAATACTACTCAGATAGAGAGAAAAAAAGATTACACATATTTTTACTTGTATATAAATCTGACTATTTTTTTTTTATCTATTAAGGTATCCGAATACATTCGGAACCGTGATTTTGCAAAAGCTTATAAATGGATATTTATGATATTTAGTGTCACTTAGATTAGAAAACGTATGTAAAATTGTTTTAAGAATATTATTACAATAAAAAATTATTTAAGTACAATATTTTGACAAAAAATGAACATAGAATGACCTATTTTCAAAACATTCTCTTTTTATGAAAAAACCTTCTATTATAATAATATTTTGCATGTAAATAGCTCAGACCTCTGTACAGAGGCTGAACTAGAATATTTTTGAAATATATAGCTTAGAAGTGGATTTATATCCTTATTTTACTACAACAGAGGGGAGGAATATTAAGAAAAAACGCCTATCATTATTTCAATTGGTGGTAACTCTGAAAATAATGTTAATTTTTCAAAAATCCTAGTTCAGACTCTCAGGAGGTCTTTTCTTTATATAAGCAAAATATTTTATTATTATAGAAGCATTTTTTATAAAAGGAGACTGTTTTGAAAAAAAGGTTATTCTATTTTAATTTTTTGCTAAAATATTGTATTTAAATAAATTTTTTTTGTCACAATGTCCTTAAAACAATTTTATACATGTATTCTAATCTAAGTGACACTAAATATCATGAAAATTATCCATTTATGCACTTTTTTTTAAATCACGGCTCCGAAATTAGTCGGATACCTTAAATTCACGCGTTTCTGACTTACAAAATATTGTAATAAAAATATAAAATACTAAAGGTATTTTATTCGAAAATTTTTTTGAAAATATCAGAATACAAACGATGACAAGGTAAAGTGAAACATGACATTTATATAACTTTTCAAAATCGATGACATTACAAAGTCTACGAATAAAATGGAAAATAATTTTTTATAATAAGCATAAAACGTGAAACACATTTGCATGTACAGTGAAAATAGTTTTACACAAAACTCAGGGGATGGGAATTTTTTTGTGTGTGTTAAAGGATATTGCAAGGAAAAAATCTCAGCGAAATTAAGTTTACTAGAGTACATTTTATTTAGATAGATATGTGTAATAGAAATACAGGGGGGAAAACATTTACAAGAACTTATTGAATTTTAATACAAAATGTTCAAGTTTTTTGTAAAACAAAACTTTAATTGAGTTTTTTAAATATTATCTGATATTTTTCTGAACGTTGTCTTTTTTTAACTTCAAATTGACAGCAAGTTGTTTGATGTCGTCCATTTTGTTATTCTTCTCAACATTGGAATGTGCCTCTAAATAACTGCGCATACTTTTCATGATGTTCCTCATTTCAGATGACGTGGGAACAGGAGGTGCATTATTCATTTTATTTTCGTCCTCGGAATCTGCATCAATGATATTTTCTAAGCTTTGATAAAACTCCAAAACGTCTTTGTCCGCCATAATTGAGGTTGTACACACATTACCATCATCTATTGCAACGAATTCTTCCGATGATACAGAAACTTTCTCAAACATTTCATTAAGTGTCGAATCAGACTCAATATACTCCTTCTCCCAGAAGTGTTAACCGATATTTTGTCTTAGGCGTTTTCGCACTTCACGAATTTCACTGTTTTTAATAATTCGCAAAAGATATTTCTAATGTATGTCAAGATTTGAAAGAAAAATGTCTTTGAAGAATGTGTTGAAAATCGCTTTTGAAAAATGCATGAGTGTAGTCTGAAATTCTTTCTCTAAAAGTTTAACTTTTCTTCTGCAGTTGATCCAAATACATAAGGTATCCGACTAGGTTGAAAAAAAGTTTTTTAGGTATTAAATTTTATGGCCATTAGGGAAAAAATATAAGTATTGAGGAGAAGGAATAACATAAGACTAGAGAATTTTAAATATATGTGTTTCCTTTCTAATACTTATTTGATATAACTTATAAATATATATTTGTAATTGTGTTGTTTGAAGAATAAAATTTTCACGATAATTTGTACACGAAAAAAAATGGGATACCTCCAAAGCAATCCAATAAAATTCGATGAAATGTGTAATAAGTCCTTTAGAGTATAACAAACCACTGGTTTTAAGATAGTTATATTTCATCCAATTTTATAGCTACTTTTAGCTTGGAACATAAAGTAATTTTGACGAAAAATAATTATAGTCAAATTAGAGAGAGAGAGAATGCTTATAATATTTATGTCTTAAAATATTTCTTATCCTGAAGTTTGCGACACTTCAGATGGATCAAGAAGTAAAGGGTGTTTTTTTAGAGGTATAGAACTTTAAATTGCAATAAAACAACGATGTATTATTCGATTGACATGAATTTTTTTATTCGAAAGATAATCTTGTGGCATTACATTTTAAATATGATCAAGCAAGGCGTAGATTCGTCGAATGGGCCCAAAATGAGATTGCCGTTGTTCCCGATTTTCATAAGCGAATTTTGTTTAGCGATGAAGCGCACTTCTGATTGAATGGCTACGTCAACAAACAAAACTGACGCATTTGGAGTGAAGCTAATCCACAAGTGTATGTCGAAACAACGTTACATCCAGAAAAACTGACTGTTTGGTGCGCTTTATGGGCTGGTGGAATCCTTCTTCAAAAACGATGAAGGCCACAACGTTACAGTCAATGGTGATCGGTATAGAGCCATGATTACTAACTTTTTCATTCCTGAATTGAACAATCATGATGTCCAGGAGCTGTTGTTCCAACAAGACGGCGCAACATGTCACACAGCTCGTGCCACAATCGATTTATTGAAAGACACGTTTGGTGACCGCCTAATTTCACGTTTTGGACCTGTGAATTGTCCTCCAAGATCTTGTGATTTAACACCGCTAGACTATTTTCTGTGGGACTATGTAAAGTCATTGGTCTATGTGGATAAGCCACAAACGCTTGACCATTTGGAAGACAACATTCGCCGTGTTATTGCCGATATACGGCCACAAATGTTGGAAAAAGTCATCGAAAATTGGACGTCCAGATTGGACTACATCCGAGCCAGCCGTGGCAGTCATATGCCAGAAATCATATTTAAAATGTAATGCTACAAGATTATCTTTCGAATAAAAAAAATTCATGTCAATCGAATAATACATCGTTGTTTTATTGCAATTTAAAGTTCTCTATACCTCTAAAAAAACACCCTTTTATATCAATGAAATTCAAATTACATTACATCGAATCAGTGCCGCACACAAGGAGGGGTCCTCGGGTCCAGACCCCCCTCAAAGTCTTTGATTTTTTTTCGATTTATTATAATCCTATGTACATAGTACGTAAAATTTAATAAAGTATTTGTTATTAATAATTTATTTTATTAATTAATGCTAATTGTTTGTTTAATAATTATTTATTTTGCTGTTTCTTGTTCCAGAAAATCGATAAAATCAAAAGAATCTGTTGGGTAGCGTATTGGAGCATGATACGAGAATGGTGGATTTTCAACCCTGGACCCCTCCCTCCCCTTTGAAAAATTCCTGTGTGCGCCAATGCGTCCAATGTATTTTTATTTAGTATGTTGTTTTTGTAAGTATTGAAAATTTTACTAAAATTATTTTAAAAACAAGGGGTGATAAATGCTATTTATTTAATAATTATGACTTTAAACAAACCTATTTGTATTCTTTAAAACAATAAAAATTCTTCTGAATTCAGTTTTTTGAAAAATTGGTCTCGGAACCTAGTTGGGTGCCTTTGCTTATTTTTAAAAGGCACTTATTTCAATTATTCCTTTGCTTCCCTCTTAGATATTTTTAATGACAATATTAAAAATTAGAAAAATAAATGTATTTTTCGAAAAAACTAATTCCATGTTCTAAAATGGTAAGATATAATACGGACGCATGAATGATTCTGGACTGTAGGAAATGTTTAACAAAGTGTTAGTAATAATCTCCAATGATTCTCATTATGATAAATAATAGAGAAAGAAACAATGGGTTGAAGAAAAAGCAAACTCAGGAAATGAAAACAATAAATGTAGAAGTAAAGGTCATTAGGAAAACAAGTTGAATAGAAATTAACGTCAAAGAGGAAGAGAATTCACACACACATTAACTTACAAGGAATGTATGTATATTAGTGCTTAAAGTATTAAACGTTTTCTTCAGTGGAAAATCACACACACATTTAATAATTTTGTATTTATTAAAATTCATTTACAAAAATCGAATTATTCTGAGAATAATATACAAGTGCAGCAAAAACGAATTGTTTTAAGTTTTTTCTCGGTAGAAAATTAAGTCAATTCTAAGCAAATTCTCCTTTCCCGATAAGCTCATGATGTAAAATTTGTGCGGGCGCTTGTAAAATAGCACTCAACCACCATGAATTTCAGCCGGTTAAATAAAAAACTTTAAATATAAATCTGATTACAACTTAAATCATCTGCTGATTTGTAACTTTTCATTTAACCCTTTATCTACCGACACGGTACTTATAAGTAACCTCACTTTAAAATTCTATCGAATAACCATTTTTACGAATACTCCGACGCGGTACTTGCAGGGATATCCTTTTAAATCTTTTCTTTCAAGATATATGGCCGCACAGATTCAATTATTAGTATTTTGGTGAGAAAGGCGAATAGTTTTATAGCAGAAGTTGCGTTTTCAGCTTGCATTTTGATTGGATTGCGAAGGTAGTCATTTTTGTTCCGAAAAAGTAGTTAATGATAAAAGGTAAGTGTTCGTATTTTTTTATATGTTAAGGAAGACCTAGAAAACGATTTGACTCTTTATTTTAAGTGAACGGTGTACATAATTAATTTTGCAGTTGAGTAACTTTGCGGTGCTTATAAACATGCACACTGGGTGTTTTTTCTCGTCCGTGTGGCTTATTGTTTTTTGTTGTGTTGTAGAGTCATCACCATCCCTTTAAGACCCAACCCGCACGATCGTGCGGGTTAGATATTCTTATACATTTTTGGTTCTGGAATAGTCGTATGTATAAAAATCCCGAATCCAACGATTAAGTGTGTTTGCAAAAGATGTAACGTATCATTTTTTTATCAAGAGACGGTGGTTATATAATCCAGGTTTTACTTTCAGCTGGCAAACCTAACTTGGTTTTCAAATACAACGAAAACACGTCTTCTTTTTATCTGTCGTAAAAAGGTAATAATCAATATATTTCTAATTGCTTAGGTACAAATTTTTGTATTAATGTTTAAATAATTATAAAATAGAAAAAATATTAATTATATTCTATTAATGTGGCTTCTAGGGCTCGGGATTTCGTTACCCACACGATCGTGCGGGTTATGCGTTACTTGAGTCACTGCAGCTGTAAAGGTAAGTACTTAACATGCGAATTTTCTTTTCTGTTTCAATAATTTTGATGAAAGCCAACATAAAAATAAAATATGTAGTTATATAATTAATACCAAATTTTCTTGGGGGTCGCCCTGTGGATGAGTTCCTTCTTTTTTTCTTTCTCTATCTTTCTTGCAATTAATTTTCTTTTCCATACATTTGTTGAAGAATATGGCATTTTTATCCTCTCCACAGATATCTGCATCCATATTTCTCTCCCCTCTAAAAATATCTGGGTTTTCCGGTGGCAGTTAGTATGGTGTGTTTTATATATATATATATATATATATATATATATATATATTTAAGTAATAAAATTTTCTGATACATTTTACTATTTTTCATGGAATACTGTGTTAACTTTTTTAACTAAAAACTTTTTCAGGTGTCTAAAAGAAGAATTCTCACAGAAGAAATTTTTCAACTGATGAATAAATCAGATTGAACTTAGATGAGAACTTAGTGATCTCTCGGATGATGACAATGCTGCGAACAAAACATATGAATCGCGTTTACTGGAAGGAGAATCAAGTTCAGATGAGAGCGATGAAGAAACACATAGGAATATTTGAAATGGAAAGACAATTTCGGATCATTCTTTACCATAAAAGTCTCCTGGACACATTCATTATATTGATTTAGCTGTTGCAAATTTTTGGTTTCTGTGGAAACAAAATGCAAAAATTCAAATAAAATTCCTCTAAAAATCAAAATGGATCGATTAAAATATAAGTTAGAGATAGTTGAAGCGTTTTCAGCCTCTCCTACTAACAAAAGTATTTTAACTGATGATGAAGATAACAGTGTTGTAATTCCACTCGCAAAAAGATCGAAGCGTTATAATCCACCTTCTATACATGTAATGGCTTTTATCCTGGCCATTCCAGGATAAAAGGCTTGACATGTATAGCCCTTTTCGATGTGTAGATGACATTTCAAGGCCTCGCAAGTGCACATTTGAAAACTACGGAGGCAGTTCGAACACATGTTGTGAAAAGTGCAATGATTATTTATACTTGTCAAAACAAAAAAGATTTTTGATTTTTGCAATAAATAAATATTGAATTAATAAAAGAGTTAATTTTCATCAATAATTTCCTTCTTTGTAACAATTTTAGTTGAATTAAGATTGTTTCTACTATCGACTTAGAGATAAAAATGTATAACTCGTAAAATTTCATGGGTGACCTGTTTCACAGATAACGCCCAACCCGCACAATCGTGCGGGTACCGTCTACATTCCGGGGGAGTGGGAATTTTTTTATTAGTTTTCCCCAATGTCATTGTGATCCATATAGTATTAATAACCAGAAGAATTTAATATTTGAACATAAAAATAATTCAGTCTTAAAGGGATAATGCAACAGAGTTATGCTTTTTTTTGGCATTTCTTTAAGCTTAACTTATTTCCTTTCCTTCTTTTATTATTTTATTGTAACGTTTTCAAAAATTTTGAACTTTGAATCTGAGCTTTTTTTTCTTTTTCCTCCCCACACATTTAAATGAAATATCTATTCTTATTAACATTTTAATTTCTTTATGTGTAACTGAGATTTAACAATAGAATAACAATTTATCTCCACAAATTTAGAAAATGAATTGATTCATGCTTTGGAACAAGCTATAGTCTTGTAAAATAAATTTAACACCTTTTTTTATGTTGAAAAGTCAAGTAATATAATAATAATAATTAAATTATGTTTGGGCATAATCAAAATTTTACTGAAATATGAGTGAAAAATCTGCATGATTTTGTTAATATATTATTAGAAATTTTGTGTAAAAAAGTGTAAATAATTTGTATTTGGATGTGTGTAGTGCAGTATTTCTCAAACTGTGGGGCGCGCCCCCCTGGGGTGCGCGGTATTCCTGCGAGGGGTGCGCGAGCATATTGAAAATAAAAGGTTTAAAAAAACAATTCTTTGGAATGAAGAAAAAAAATGCTTTCTGACATAATAAAAAATGCACATTTACACTGATATAATTTATATATATCATCTGGTGATCATCAAAAATAAAACATTCCACTTCAAACGTTCATTAGCTATATTTGATCCTATAACCAAATAAAAAAAGACATTTTGTTTGCTTTACTGTAACCACACGAAGAGAGATTTTTTTATTACGTTTCTTTTAACCCCCTAAAATACTACTTTTGACTATCATATATTTGACCTTCAAACTTACTGGTATGTTTCACTCCATCCGTTTTTCTTTTAAGAAAGTTGTAAATAATATTTTTCTGTTCTTTTTTTTCCATGCGAAAAAGTTATAAGATACATGGATAAGCATATTAGGTACTTTGAAGGATTATTTGGCCAACATATAATGTGTAACGGAAAACTTTTTACACAATTCTTTTTTATAACTAATATCCATATGTTTTATTGAATACACTTTTAACACGGGATCGGTTGCGCGATGCGCGGAGTCATCTGATGTTCACGAAATCGTTAATTCTGGGAAAACTGTTTATTTGTTACCAATGACCTTGACAGAGTTTTCTCCAACAAGACAGTCTTAATGGGAACTAAAATGAATTTATTACATTTCGCCCCCTTTTTTTGGGGAGTTGCAAACGTTTTTTTTACAAACTAGTTTTGATCGAGTTCCCTGCGCGACCACTTTTGTTCAAAAATATTTTCTATGAACATGCTTTATGTCCTTCATTAATGGCACGCAGATTTGGAGCATTTTTATTAGTTGGATTTTTTCTCAAAAAATCAAAGAAAAATTAAAAAGTCCTTGTAAGTAGGTAAGTATATTTTCTCTTAATTAAATTATTCGCTGGAGTTGTGATTTTTATCGTGTATAGTAAAAATAATTATAAAATAAATTATAGTTTAAAAACAAATAAACAAAAACACGCTTTTATAGTGAATCGAACTAAAAAGTAAAAAATATATATTACTTTGAGGTATCCGACTACGTTCGGAACCGTGATTTTAAAAAAGCGCATAAATGGATAATTTTCATGATATTTAGTGTCACTCAGATTAGAATATATGCATAAAATTGTTTTAAGGACATTTTCACAAAAAAATTATTTAAATATAATATTTTGGTAAAAAAATTAACTTAGAATAACCTTTTTTCAAAATGTTCTCTTTTTGTGAAAAATGCTTCTATTATAATAATATTTTGCCTGTATATAGCTCAGACCTCTGTACAGAGGCTCAACTACAATTTTTGAAAAATTCACATTATTTTCAGAGTTACAACCAATTCAAATAATTATCGGCACTTTTTTCTTTAAATATCTCTCCTCTGTTGTCGTAAAATATGAATAAACCCACTTTTAAGTTATACATTGCAAAAATTCTAGTTGAGCCTCTGTAGAGAGGTCTGAGCTATATACAGGCAAAACATTATTATAATAGAACCATTTTTCACAAAAGGAGAACATTTGGAAAAAGTGTCTTCTAAGTTAATTTTTTGCCAAAATATTGTATTTAAATACATTTTTTTTTGTTAAAATGTCCTTAAAACAATTTTATGGATATATTCTAATCTAAGTGACACTAAATGTCATGAAAATTATCCATTTGTGCGCTGTTGCAAAATTACGGTTCCGAACGTAGTGTGATACCTCAACGGATATACGGTCGGATAAGGTCTACATTATTTTCTACCCGATCTCAGTTGACGGTTGTAACCAAAATACCCAATTGGTCCAATGCAAAGGACATTAAATTTTTTTTGCTTGAATCCGATGTAAATTAAAAGATCTTTAAAATAATTGTTGCTTATTCTAGTAATTAATATTATTTTACTCATTACACTTTGTATTTTTTTTCTTTTTTGGCAATTTTTTTAAAGCAATTTCGTGAAGAAATATTTCGATTATTAAAAATCTCTTATATTTGCTAACTTTATCAGTATTAGTCTTAATCGAGAGGAAATGTTTATCAAAATTCATTTTAAAAAATTGTGACTAGCTGTGAAATCACTCGATATATCAACTTGAAAACTAGAAGAAATTATTATTATCTGCGTATGTGTATTTTTAGTTGTTTTTTATTAGCATGCTTCATGAAAAAAAATCATGTTAAAAAAATTTAACTTATCGGAAAATGTCCAAAAAAATTTTGAAAAGTAATTATAATTATAAAACAAGTAATATAAAAAAAAATTTTTTTTCGTCAATTCCTACTTAGATCAACAAAGAAAAAAATTTTTTAGCTACTTTTTATTAAATATTTATAATTAACATAAATATGTACATACATATGACAGAATCACAATATTAAGTGGCAATTAATTGTTATTAGTTATCTTTAAAGTATCCTATTGTAATTCCAAACAATCGTGTACATAAAATTTCAGTTCAACTGAATGCTTTAAAACGTGAGGGGGAAAAAAACCTTTTCAAGTTTTGACACAAGTCGCCAAAAATGAAGCCAACGTGGCTGTATCTGTAATTCTTTAAAGAAATAGTTTCAGTCAATTAATTTTTATTAATTACAATAAGATATCGTATTGTTACCAGTGGCGCACACAGGAATTTTTCAAGGGGGAGGGTCTGGGGTCGAAAGTTCACCATTCTTGTATCATGCTCCTTTTGATTTTGTCGATTTTGGGGAACAAAACACAGTAAAAAAACTAATTATTGAATAAATAATTAGCATTAATTAATAAAATTAATCATTAATAACAAATACTTCATTAAATTTTACGTATTATGTACTTAGAATTATAATCAATCGGAAAAAAATCAAAGGCTTTGGGGGGGTTCCGGATTCCCAGGACCCTCCCCCTTGTGTGCGCCACTGATTGTTACTCTAAACAATCGTGTATAGAAAAATTTTTTCAGTTGAATGAATGCTTTAAAACGTGAGGAAAAAAAACCTTTTCAAATTTTGACACAAGTCGCCAAAAATGATGCTAACGTGGCTGTATTTGTAATTCTTCAAATAATTAGTTTTAATCAATTAATTTTTATTAATTATAATTTAATTATTGTGTTGTCATCCAAAATAATCATGTATATACTATTTCAGCTCAATTGAGCGCTTTAAAATGTATTTTATTAACGATTGAAAATTCCACCAAGATAAATATATAGAGAGTGTGAGTAGAGATTTAAAAAAAAATTACGAGTTTATGAGTCTGTATTTATAAACAATAATTTTAATTGAGCCAAAATTTACGAAAGTTGAAGAAGTTTGAAATTCATAGATTCTTCTCCCTGGATGTCTATTTTATACTAAGGTGACCAATTGTTTTACAATGAAAAGGAGGACGAAAAATTTAAGAAAAAATTATTACGTAAATATATGGAACATTTTATTAACTAATCACACTCACATCCCTTTTAATTATTTACTTAAGAACTATTTTTCCATTGAGTCAATTTTTTGTCAATATATCATTTGCTAAAGTATAGGAAATTTCAGAGCTAGAAATATATTTTCATATTGAACTTAACGGAAAGTGTGTACAAGTAAAGTATCAGCATTCAACCTTGATTTCTCACTTGTCCAAAAATCATTACCAATTGAAAGAACTCTTTCAACTGCTGCATTAGTTCCTCTAGAATAACTAAACTTTCATATGAAATGTGTTCATTTTTTAAAGGATTAAATATTTCCACCCATCTTTTATTAATTTCAACATGCTGATTTTCCCATTATTCTAATTTATCAGAATTTAAATATATACATTCAGTCTTGTAATTTCTTCAAACAGACAATTGTCGCATTTCTTCCGATGAAAACTCAACACAATTTTCTATATTTGCCCAATTTTCTTGCAATTAATTCAAAAAACTACATTGAAAACTGTTATTTCCTGAGATATTTGTTTCATACCACACACACACACATTCTTCGCCATATTGGAAACATGTTTGATAAAAATTCTGCACTTCTTTGGTAAACTTTTCCATTGTGCCCAGATTTGATTCTTCTAAGTTTGCAATTTTCTTTTTATTATTAAAGGAATAAATTTTTCTTCAAATTGGGATTTATGTAGAAGGACAAAATCGTTTAAAATAAGACTAACTTCTGTAACTGAAATATGTTCACCATCAATCTTTTGAATCGTTTTGTAGAAAATAGATGCCTGATCATGAACGCGAAATATATTAATTTCTCCTTTAATTCATACCGTACCGGCACATGACACGTAACAGTTTGGCCTGACATCTCTAAATACAGGCATTAACAGATTAGTTTTAAAATATTGAAAAGGAGGACAAGTAGAAGGAAACTTTTCAAGGAAGGACAGAACCTATAAAAGGAGGACGATTGATCACTTTATTTATACTAGATTTTATTTTGAAAAACTGGGAAAAATAATACTGAAACCCACAAAGAGATCATAGGGTCATGAGAGTTATTTTTAGTGAATAAATTTTAAATATACTTGTGATGACCCCCCCGGGTCACACCTTGAACACCAAGATTAATTTGAGGCAAAGAACCACCAAGAGCCATTTTGAATAATATTATTTGTTTTGTTATAATTTCCTCAAAAATCTCTCTGATAATATATAATACAATAATGTTACGTCGTTTAAAGGGATTTGCCTTTATATTAAATTACTAAGAATACAATTAATTAATAATCTAGCTCAACTCAAGTAAGGTTTACCGAAATAGGAGATCCGAGAAACACACGTATTCGAATTCTTAACTGTCATTAACTTTAACTAAGTAGCTCAAACTGACGCTTACTTTAAGCGTACGTGAATTACATTTACCGCTGGCTTATATCAGCTTTCTGGCACGTCTAGCAGCAAGACGTCTTCACGAATCTAATCTCTTTGAATCTTCTAGTTATGCGTCTAACGTTACTGGCTCAATAGCCTACCATCATCTCTCTTGCTATCTCGCAACCCTCGACTTAAATACCTTATCTAATTTAAATATCCCATACTTCTTTTTGGAGTTGATTGGAAATAAACGCGAATTTATATTCCCCAGAAAGACGCCTAAGAAGATTAGTAGAAAGGTTCCGTACAGATTGTCACATACCAGAATTTTATAAATACTTATCATGATGCAAAGCCAGCTCAAGAATTAAAACTGGCACACAGTTAGTAAATGAAGTTGCGTTGAAAATTTTACTGTAATGTAACTAAAGAAAAATCAACTATATATATATATATATATATATATATATATATATATATATATATATAAAAGAGTGTTTTTTTTCAAGGTGTAAAAGTTTAAGTTGGCATTACTTTCCAAGATGGCGACCGATTTAACAGCTGTCAAGTGATTTATTCTCAGTTTGGTTTGGCAATTCATCAAAACGATCATCAAGCAAGGCGTAGATTCGTCAAATGGGCCCAAAATGAGATTGCCGTTGTTCCCGATTTTCATAAGCGAAGTTTGTTTAGCGGTGAAGCGCACTTCTGGTTGAATGGCTACGTCAGCAAACAAAACTGTGGTATTTGGAGTGAAGCTAATCCACAAGTGTATGTTGAAACACCGTTACATCCAGGAAAACTGACTGTTTGGTGCGATCGTTTTTGAAGGGATGGTGGAATCCTTCTTCAAAAACGATGAAGGCCACGACGTTACAGTCAATGGTGATCGGTATAGAGCCATGATTATTAACTTTTTCATTCCTGAATTGAACAATCATGATGTCCAGGAGCTGTGGTTCCAACAAGACGGCGCAACATGTCACACAGCTCGTGCCCCAATCGATTTATTGAAAGACACGTTTGGTGACCGCCTAATTTCACGTTTTGGACCTGTGAATTGTCCTCCAAGATCTTGTGATTTAACACCGCTAGACTATTTTCTGTGGGGCTATTAAAAGTCATTGGTCTATGTGGATACGCCACAAACGCTTGACCATTTGGAAGACAACATTCGCCGTGTTATTGCCGATATACGGCCACAAATGATGGAAAAAGTCATCGAAAATTGGACGTCCAGATTGACTACATCCGAGCCAGCCGTGGCAGTCATATGCCAGAAATTATATTTAAAATGTAATGCCACAAGATTATCTTTCGAATAAAAAAATCATGTCAATCGAATAATACATCGTTGTTTTATTGCAATTTAAAGTTCTATACCTCTAAAAACACCTTTATATATAAAAAATACCCTTTATATATATATATATATATATATATATATATATATATATATATATATATATATAAATGTGTGGATTTTGAAAAATCATAATTTTCACGAAACATCCGCTTAAAATTCTTATGTCAAATATCTAACTTTACCTACTTAAAATGACGCGCGTGTGTGTATATTTCTTATTCTCCTTTTTTGGAATCCATTATTTCACCTACATCCTATTCTTTGGACACCGGATTTCTTTTATTGCTTTTTTTCCAAGAACGAAATCACAACAACAGTTGTGCAACGCGTTGTGCTTTTGTGTGTATCTCTAGTTTTGCTCTACTGGTCATAACCTTCGAGACTTCTGAAGAGGATTAGAAGGTCACATACCGTTAAAGTTAGTAGTAAACGGAACTTGGACTGGTCAAGCAGAATTTCTATAGGATCAGTTTCTTACGATTGATAGTAAGTTTTATGTCATCCTGTCTGGCATATTGATTCTTAACCTTCATGATTCATGATCCAGAATGGAATTGCAGATTTGACTATAACAACACAGAAGAAAAGTAACAAACAGAAATATTTGATTATTTTTTGTTGTGTATTGTTTTATGGTATTATTAATACAACAAAAGCCACCCCCCTTGGAATTTTAAATGATATGTTCTTATAAAATTGCTTAACAACATGTGGTACATACATAGGTTTAAACTATATTTTGGGGGCTCCAACATTGGTCATATTTTTGAAAATACTTAAGTCTTAAGTGTTTACGAAAGCGCTAAACTGTTCAATCAGATGCATTTTTCACAAAGCAAGACTTTATCAGAGGTAGTTTGTTTGTGTATTAATTACGTCAAATATATTATTACGTCAAATATATATTACGTCAATATATAAAATTCACAGCAAGGAAGTTCTCAATTTTAACATTTAGCAGATGTTTAACAGTCGATACTGAAAGTCTTTCCCTTGTTGCAGACCAAATTTTTGCCCTAATTGAAAAGCCTTCTCTGAAGCAGACGTCTTGGGCAAAGATATATCGTACTCTCAACTGTTTTAGAAATATTGCAACATGAAATATCAGTCAGTTGAAACACCTTAAAATCGTGTTCTACTTCTCTTCAATTGTGTCTGGTACTTTTTAGAGCCTGAACCATAATATAAACCCTTTGGTTTTGAATTAACTAGTTCAACCAGAACATTCATCAAAAAGAGGTCATCATTGTTTATGGAATCTTTTATAATTTCGTTAATAGCTTCTGCACTCTTCTTTCCATCAAACTCGGCATTTTCGGTTCGTAAATTTATCCACGAAAACTTTATCAAGTATAAAAATTTGCGGAACTCAAAATGTTGGATACTATGTAGTAACAGGCGTTGATGGATGAAGGAAGGCATATGTGAGCTTATATAGGTATGTTATTCCTCTTTTAACGAGAACTTCGTTGGGAGTAGTGTACTTAGTTCTATTTGTCAGAGAAACAATTTATGTCGATATTTTTAAGTTCAGATTAGTATAGTTGTTGTGTTACTAATGCCACCTGATTGTCAAAAGCCAGATCAAGGCCGACGAAATTCCTCATGGCAAAGGGCTAAGTGACGCCTGTCGTTAGCCGTAATTTTGAGCACCATACAGGTGACAGAACGATTTAGCTCGTTTTCACCCCAATTTTGAAGGGAAATACCCTGGGGGTGGTCAGGGGCCTCCTAGTTCTCCTCCCCTTCCACCAACCTCACGAGAGGACTTGTTGCTCGACGGCTATTTAAAGCACCCCCATGCCACTAAGGCAATATACATTTACAAACATCCATGTCTTCTCCGGGATTCGAACCCAGGCCCAACGGCATAGCAGTCAGCGTCGCTAACCACTATACCGGATGGGTAACAATATTTTCTTTTAGGATGCATTACAATTCTTTGACTGCAAACAGCATAATTTTGTGTGGACTCTTCTTTTCTAAAATTGAAAAATTAATTTAGAATATGTCTGAAATGCGCTTCTGTTTCTGTGATACAATTACCTTGTACATTATTAAAAATGTACAACCTTAAGCGAATGTATAAAATAAAGATGTTGAACATATAGAAGTAACATTTTAAAAAAAAATTCTCACCAATCATAAAATTTTCAAAATTCTGGGTATTTTTACAGCTCTAAACATTGCCATGGGCAGCACTAAAAAACTAGGACTGTCCCTGCGATTCCCGGACGTATGGTAAGCCTATACATATAAGGTCTAATAGCGATTCTTTTATTGATATAATGGGCTGTGTGTGTGTTTGGATTCGTTTTGTTTTCTATTACTATTTCTCTAGAATATGAATAATTGGTAAAAGGTTCTAAAATTTTGAGTTTAAGTCAAGTGGCGACGACAGCACTTTGGCTGTGTCTCATTCTTCTCTCTCTCTCTAATTCAGAATCCATTTTTAAATTATTTTTTTTTAGTTAAAGTCATTTTAGTACCGTTGACGACATAGTTCGTAATTTTGCATTCCTATCAAGTGATGAGAACGTTGCCTGAATGTATACTTATTTTTCTTAACTACCATACCAGTGGGGGACTTTGAAGCTCAGTCTAATTTTTTTGTACGGCAGGTATTTTATGGAATCAAAACTCGATTTGAGCATCACTTGCTTCGAATGCGTGATCATGACTATTCTTCCACCATGATTCAATTGAAGTAAAAAAAAAATAGGCAAACACACACTCGCATTTATTCTGTTTCTGCGTGATTCTTATCCAAAGAAGCGATCTCGGAATTCGAAAGTTAACAATGTACAGGAGTGTAGCTACTACCGTATAAATGATACAGGGCTCTCAAACTTTAGGGACCCTAAAATGAGCAAGCAAACAATCCTAAAAGGTTAACAGGCCCCAAGGAATTTAGATACAGAACCTGCTTAGGACTAGCTACGCCAGTGCCAATGTAGCCGCAGTAGCCGAGTAGTCATGGCCATGAACTCGCAGTCAGCTTTGCTTCAACAGGATCATAAATTAGTGGCTTGGTGCCACTAATGTTCATCTTGTAGAGAGGCTTATAAACGCTAAGTAAGGTTCAAAGTTCTCGCATTGGCAAAGTGTGGAGGCTTAGAGAGGCACGAGCTAAGCTGGCATCTAAGGAATGCATGATCTCCTGACTGTAATCCGAAATTACAAAACCCTTCGCCAATATTCCTCTTGTTGCTTTGCGGTGGTAGGTTAATAAATTTTCAAGCAAGCAAATTAACAATCCTTTGCCCTTCTAAATGACAATTGCATTTCACCTATGGAGTATAAGGCATTGTTTTCCACGGGTTGGAAATACTCCCTATATATATAGTACATTTTATTTTTGTTACTAGGCAAGGTATTTAAGTTACGAGATTCCTTGGAATTAGGTTCCAATGCCATCTCATTAGACTAAAATAACATAAGGGAAGGGTTAAACCCAAAAAAAATTTTAGACAAAAATAAAAACCTTTAAAAATTTAAGTAGCAGGCTCGAGAAGTCTAGAAAGCCAGCGATGAGTTGCTGCCAAGATGTTCTAAGATTTTCTGTCATAAGCTGGCGCTGACAAAAAAAAAATTTGCTTCACTGTTTTAATTAAGTAACTTATTCACGCCAGATTTCTAATCCAAATAGACACGCTTGTTTAACAAACTTATCCTTCTGTAAAACAAATTCATCTTCTGATATAATCATTGAAACCGATTTGTAACGCACAGTCAACGGAAGTAATTATTTTCTAATTCTGAAATTAATCGCTTACTTGATCTTATAGCTAATATATTATTTATATTCAATTTATCTGTCTTTTTCTCAAAAAAAAAAACGAATAACGGCAAAGTAATTTATATTACTTTGCATTGTTTGATTTTGCTCCAATATTCATATTTCTAGTATAAACAGTATTAAATACAATTTTGCATTATTGATAAGAATAGTTCTTATTGTTTCTGTGGAGACTAATTTTCGACAATTTTTGTACTTTTAGGAAAATTACAAACGCCTTAAATGGTTCGCTAATTTTTAATTATGGTCTGAAAGAAAATAATAATAATAAATTTAAAAAAACTGATTTGGAAAAGAATGTTTCTGCATTACGGAGCTCATTTTTGTTCCCCAAAAGATTGAATTTAAGTGATCAAATTTTATATCTAAGGTAAAAAAAAATAAATAAAACATCACTACATGATTTATATTTCTTCTCCCTTAACTCTTTCATTTTTGGTGGTACATATGCTGTACCACAAATTCTTATTCATTTATTGTGTGGTGGTACATAAAACGCATCACTTGTTTGAATGCCTCAGAAATTGATGCTAGATGGTACCTTCTCTGAACCACCGCAGAAGTCAACTCCTAAACTAGTAGTTACTCGAGTTTCCAACAGATGTCAGAAGCTAATTGTGTGCAATGGGTTTATGCAGTAGTTCATTCTTTGATCAGCTGTAAGTCTGTTGAGTGGTATTTTTTGGAAGTATTTCTAAGTGTAAAAATGAAAGTGATTTTTGTGATATTTGGTACAAATCAGTTAAGTACATATATTATGAAATTAAATAAGTCAATATTACAATAATTAATACCTCCCATATGCATTGCTAGTATGAAACTAGGAGAGTCCAAAAAATGTGGTGGGACTAATCCCCATCTGGTCTAGTGAAACTATATAGACTAGATCCATGAGTCCATAAATCTGTACGAAGTCTGAGAATAGCAGGGGGATGCAACAGCCTCCTCACAGAAAAACCCCAGACATTGCAGAATGTGCTGAAGAGGAAAAAGGACTGATGTTACATTTTGGGCAAATTGGGAAGCTTCTTTTGTCACCCTCAAAATTCATGCACCTCAGGTGACCAGTCGAAAATCGTGAGAATGCCGTTTGATATGATCTGGAACCCTTGAATGATATGGCGGATCCAGGGTGTCTTTGAAAGTACCATGGGAGTACAGGAGGGACTACCCAGGTTCTACATATTAATTCTTTAGCCCGGGAGATGATCTCAGTCGATGTAAGGGCCATGTGGTTTTCTGGATCCACAGGATTGCTTGTAGCCGCCTTCGCAAGGTCGTCCGCAACTTCGTTCCCGAGAAGGCCTACATGAGAAGGGACCCACTGTAGATGAATAGGGTGCCGATCCGAAAGCTGTTGAAAAAGGTGAAGAATACTCCTGCTGGTGCTGTCACCGATTGATGGCCAATTCGATAAATGTTGGATGGATGATCGGCTGTATGTCAGGATCCAATTTTCTGAAACAGCTAGATCTCTTATGTTGTTAATAAATAAAAGACCACACATGATAGCTATTTGCTCCGTTCTAAATACAGAAGCATGGTCAGCATTTCTTTTCTGAAGTTTGATGACGTGGCCTGTTAGTTCAATTAAGACTCCACTGCCAGTAGTGTTTGTCTCTCCCTTACTGCCATCAGTATAGATCTTGGCAGCATCCAGTGGAATTCCAGCAATCACCTCCAGAGCCAATTTTATTTTTATTCACATTGGACATTAAATTATAATGGAATGTGACCCGCTGGAGTCCTAGAACAGGGTTGATGAAGGAAGTCAGGCAGTGGTGTTCCACATTAAAACTCCAGGTTTTGTGCAAGTGCCTGGGAGAATGTTAATGTACAACTACGCTATTGAAGGCCATCTTCTTTACAAACACAAAATGCATTCCGCTTATTTTTTCGAAAAAATGGACATGTTTATTGTGCCAGATATATTTGCTGTAAGTTACGAATTTAAAAAAAAATATTTATTAAATAATAGTACATACACACAAAAGTATACACATGTCCTGAATGAGCTATGTATAACATTATATATATATATATAGCTCGTGTTCAGGAAAAAAACAAATACAACTAATTCACTTATTATATATGTTGACTAAATAAGAGCTAGATAAAATAAAATAATGTATAGAAGAGAATATTTAAAGTTAAAACTAACATTAGGTAAATTAGGACGAAACTAAAATGAAGCTTACAACATTAGAGTAGAAAAAACTGAAAATGTTTTAATTTTTAGGATGAATAACTGTATAAGATGAAGAAGTGTATACATTTAATTATTTACCAACTATAAAATAACTAGCCAAAGCTACCATTGTACCTAAGGTGGAAAAAATCATGTGTTTCCAGAACTATCATTCTGCTTGAAGCGTGGTGGTACAAAATATGTACCCCTATTTTTTAAAACTTTGGACACCCTTTATTTGAAAAAGTGTTTATTATATAGGCCAGTTTTTGTTCAATAATTAATTTTGTGAGGTCTATCTAAAATATTTGTACTTATTTCCCTCTAGTGCATTATTTTTGTCAAAAATTCAGCGCGTGAAAGAGTTAAAAAAAGAAAAGAAAGAAAGAGGAAGAAAGAAAGAAAGAAAACGTATAAATTACACCAGAAGTTGAATACATTATGTTGCTGAAATGGTTTCCGGACCATTAAAAGCATGATTATTCTGAATCAAAAAAGTAATGATGAGAAAGAACAAAAACAACAGTTCAAGAAAACAATTTAATCGAATGACAGAAGCTGTACATTTCCATCAATGTTTTCAAAACAGTTGAAGGGAAAACAGCTATTTCAACTGGAGAAACTTTTGGAAAATCACAACTGTATCGTCACGAAACAATACGACAAAAAAGAGAAATAAAAAGTTACTCTTACATTTAACTCTTTGTTTTTAAATTCGCTTTTTTTAAAACAACGAATGTAAGTAAAAATCACAGCTCAGCAAAAAAAAAAAAGTATTTTTTTTTTTTAAAATTTCCCTTCATTGTTCTGATGTATATGCTTAAAAAATTGTTGAATGAAGGTGCTTTTTTTTTCTTTGGAATGGAAATAAATCAGAAAATCTTTTCTCATTTATTTATATATTTTTTTTATATTTTCATCACATATTAAAAGGAAATTTACGTTTATATAAAAAAAATTACCAACTTTTTTTTTCCTGTTACATAATACTTGCGTGAAATTTTTGAGTATGAACAAAATTTATGGTAAATTTTTGCACTTTGATACACGTATAATGTTTTTCTATATTAATGTATAAATCATTCATTATATTAATAATACAAAAACTATATTCATTGTAAATAACTGTAAATTATGATGACATTTTAATTTTACTTTTAAATGTTTTTATGTTAAAGAGAAACATGATTTTCCAAGTAGACATAATTGTAGTAAGAATTTTTATTATTGTGCGATCCTTTGAGATCCCGTGTGTGATCACTTTTTCTTTATGTCACATTAATAAAAAATTAATGTAAAAAAAAGAAGCTTTTTGTATGCCTTTTTAACAATTTAAACATGGGAAACAAAATATGTAGCACATATTCACAGAGGTAAAAATTTACAGATTTAAAATGAACCAAATAATATATGAAAAGGCGTCTCAGGGGTGTTAAATTTCTCTAGAGGGCCTGAAAATATAAACAATTTTCAAACAGGTATAATTATTTTAAATTTAAATTAAATAGTTCGAATCTTTTACACATTTATAAAGGAATGGGGCTTCAGAAAAGTATAAAATGTTTAAAATACAATCATAATTTTAAAAAATTATAAGCGTATGAAAATAAGAAACTTTTCTAAAAGAAATATTTATTGAGTTTTACGTTGCGCTTGCTATTTTCTAAAATAGTAGCTTTAATTACTAGCTATAAGTTGATTTATAAAGTTAAGTGTATCTTTATTACACTGTAGTAATATTATATTAGTAGAATACTAAATTATATTATTAAAAAAATAAAAAAATTACATTTTCGAAAATTTTTTAAAATATTTTTCAAATATTTTGAAATTTAAAAGATATATTATTCTTAAATGATGTAGGGTTTAAAGAGTATGATACATTTTATGATTCTATAAAGTTTTATACATCAGAGGCTACTATTTTAGAAAATAGCGTGCGAAATGCTAACATTACTTAATACTCATTACAGAATTTTCATATGCTTATAATTTTTTAAATTATGATTACACTAGCTGGTATACCCGTTCTTCGCACGGGTAAACTGAAAAATTAAACAACACAGATTGAAGGATATAGAAGTTTTTAATGAGTTAATTTTACGTGAATGGCAAATTAAACAAAAAAAAAAAGGTTTTTGCATATCTCAGCTAAACAAAAAAAAGAAAGAAAAAAACACATCTTTGTTAAATTTTAAGTATGTACATCTAATAGCTGATAAAAAGTATTTTCTTTTGTTTATAATTCTCCGTAACACTCTTGAGGGTCGATTTTTGAAAATACCTCCCTAAGCTGATCTCTGCTCAGCAAAAGTAACACATTGTTAAAAATTTTGCGTAATGAACGCTTAAAATAGTGTAAACAATTTATATCTGAAAGTGTAATAAATTAATATTACTTTCTGTTGTATTTATTTTATGTTAAAATTGTAATATTCGCAAGCAACGCCGTTTCTTAAATTATAATGGCTATAATGGAGATTCAATGAAAAACACAGCGAAATGATAACAATAGTCAAATTGACAAATGTCTAGCTACTTTCATAACTCGACCTTTATTAGAGCTTTGTAAGACCCGCCGTGTAGGGGTGCAATGCACGTTAATAATTTATCTACCACATTATGATTTACTGCAGTTTTTTTAATGCCATGTTATTTTTGGATCAGAACATTGAAAAAATTAAGGGATATACATAAACAAAATACTCCACTTTGGGAAATTTAATCCGTTAGAGATAATAAATTAAAGATATCCCACTGTGTGTGTGTGTGTAAAATTAATTATATACACCGTTCACTTAAAATAAATAGTCAAATCGTTTTCTAAAGTCTTCATTAACATACAAAAACATAAGAGACTTAAATTTTGTCATAAACTATTTTTCGAGACAAAAATAATAATCTTTGCAATCCGCTGAAAACGCATACCTGCTGCAAAACTGTTTGCCTTCCCCTCTAAAATATAATCATCATAGAACCCGTGCTGCCGTATATCTTGGAAGAGTGGATTTCCAAAGAATATTCCTGCTAAGTTGTGTGGGTGTGGTTTTTTAGGAGAAGGATGCCAAACAGGTGCCACGTCATGACCTTGGTTCAAAATTACGTGGTTCGTCGCCATTATAATTGGTGTAGATGAACATTACGACGTTATATTCACTCACTCACTCCAAAAAAGTAAATTGCCAGTAGTTATAATTATTTTTATACTCCAATATCCGCCTATTCAATTACAATTATAGCGTTATAATTAACTACTAACCACAAACAAACTATGCAAATATGTCCAAATGATGTGGTGTGAAAGACAAAGTTTATTTGCTGTAAGTACCAGAAGCAATAAAAGTATTTATTTTGAAAAAAGATCAATTTCTTACTACCAAATGTGCATAATAAAATCATTAAAAAACATTAAAATAAAGAGAGATTTATAACAACCTCTCCCTTCAAAATATAGTTTTATTCTGAAATAAAAAAATTAGGGATTATGCTGATCACAGGGATTAATTAGAAGCGAGTGCCTTGAGTAGCCAAAACAAAAAGCTTTTTTTGCTGCGCACGCCAGAATTGCTTGCAGATGGCAGAATTTTTTCCTATTTACTTGACAAATATCGTTATATTTTGGACACTTCTCACAATATCTTTATAAATTATAGCCTATGCTACAAATTACAGCCTATGTTTTATTCTGATGTATAAGCTATATTACTGTAAAGTTTCATTAAAATCCATTCAGTTGTTTTTGCGTGAAAGACGCCCAAACATCCTCCCAAACTTTCACATTTATAATATATATCTAGATTTCAAACATTTTGTACTTTTTTCAAGCCACAATATCTTGTAAATAATGTGTAAAAGATTTGAATTATTTAATTTAAATTTAAAAGAATTCTACTTGTTTGAAAATTGTTTAAATTTTCACCCCTCGAGAAAATAATTAACACCCCTGAGACCCCTTTTAATATACATGGATCTCTAAGCGTTAGTGAAATCGGAATATGCAAAATACGATACTAAAATTTTAATATAATTTTTCATTTTAAAAAATGTGTTTTTAATTTGGATCTTATATTCTTTAAAATAAGGAAAAGCAAAGTTTCTAATAACGAGCAAATCTTTGTAAAAAAAAAAAACTTTTTTATTTTTTATATGATATAATATTTTAAATTGAAAGAAGTAAGAATAACATAAATATATTTGCGAAAACCTTTTTTAAATACGATAGTATTCAAATAAGGGCTTATTAATGATACGTTCTTATTTAGGATGAACTGTTTATTGTTGTAGTTGTTACTGATGCCACCTGATCGGCAAAGGCCGGTTCGAGGCCCACGAAATTCCTCATGGCAAAGTGACGCCTGTCGTTAGCCGTAGATTCGAACACCATACAGGTGATAGTACGATTTCGCTCGTTTCCGCCGCAATTTTAAGGGAGTACAACAGGGGGGGGGGGTAAGGAGCCTCCCACCTCTCTTCCCCTTCCACCAACCTCTCATCTTTAAAAAAAACATTTATTGAGTTTGTGGAAAATTTATATTTTTCTTTGCATTGTCCTTTTTAGCATCAAATTGTTCGATTATCGTCCATTTTATTTTTGTTTCGCTACATCGTTATGACTACATTTTTAATGTAGACATAACAATCAAAATTAGCTTAGGAGGAAATAGAATGCTAATTTATTAAATCAATGTAAAGAAATAACAAATTTCGTAATGCAAGAATTGCCTTCCTCTTTTACAAATATTTCACTTGTTTATTCACTTGTTGATATTTTACTTTCGTTTTATTTCTTTTATTTACTTTGTCGTTTTGTTGGTTTAGTAACTAGTGCCTATCTGTTTTGTCAAAAATGCTATTCGCCTGATAGATGGATGGATGTTTTGAAAACATTTGTGAAAGAATAGACAACAAATGCGAACAAAATGAAATCACTCTGATAAATACGTGGCACGGTTTCTTTTTTGTGATACTGGATGAAAGAAGAAAAGCATTAATTTTTATCAGAATCACGTTTTCTGACTTAAGCTGTACACGAGGCTCACTAGACACAAAACTCAGTCAAGAAAATTTTAAAATATTGAATTAAAAAACTAAAGATGAATTAAGTTTAAAACAAAATTGTTATTATTCAAGTAATATATAAAAAAATTGTGAAGTCAATTCCTACTTTGAATACATGAATAGGAAGTATTTTATCACCGATTGAAAGCTAGAAGATATATATATATACATATATATAAATAAATACATATATATAAATAAATACATATAGGGAGAAAGTGAACTAATAGTAGGAATTGAAAAAGAGCATGATTTGTCTGCATTGTTGTAACAATGCACACACATGGTTTGGCTGCAAAACAGGTTTTCCACACCAACTTTTGTCTTTGTTTTAACATTTACATTATTACAACAATAGAGACGAATCTAAGTTGGCGTCAAAACCGGTAATTAACTAAATTTAATTTAATTAATTAATTAACATTTGAAAAAAATGTATTAACATCGACATCCACTACAAGTTTAAAAAAATGTATTTGAACTTGATTGGGTGAATAGAAAGTATTTTATTAACGTTTCGAAATTTGAACAAGAGAAATAAATATATAAACAAATATATATAGAGAGAGTAAGCTAATAGTAGGAATTGAAAAATAGACAAGTTTTGTGACGGGGTTTTCATCGCGATTTCAGCTAACAGTCCTCTTGGTTTCTTTGGGGCCAGAATGGCAATTCTTCCCAACCAACTCAAGAAGAACGTGGTTATGTAAATTAGGAATAATATATTTATTAGAAGTTAGAAGTAGAGCAAGGTCTTTGTCTAGGTCTGGGTCTATGTCCATGTGCAGAAGTGATTGTCAAGTGGGAAGTGAAGTCGCTAAATAGATAGATACCTTTAAAGTGATTTGAGATAAAGTTTAGAAGAATCCTAAGTCCGAGAATTAACCTAGCCGTACCAGTACAGACAAACCAAAGGTGGGTTCGAGACCGAAAGGAACACTGTCGGATTAAAGCCAATACAGAAGTGCTAAAGACGTAGACGTTTACCTAGGATATAGCGGTAAGCGAATTTATATAAGCTATTAGGAAAGTGCGTATATTAGTGAGATAGGAATTAATATATAAAGTTAGATTCAGGGGTCAATTGCGTGATTATTCGGTAATACGTGTTGCGTCTTCTCATTCTAGATCATCTTACTTAATTATTATTGTTGTGTTTTGTGTTTAAACTAAGATCTTAATAAACAGATTTTAGAATGAATGTTTTGAGTGGTTCTTCGTTCTTCCCCCTCAGAAACAGGTCACGTAGATAGTGTAGAAAGTGTGTCCCCACGGGCGGAGGCTTCACAGTTTAATTTCTTTTCTTTTCCTTAATTAGATTTCCAGTAACTATACAAACCTGTATTAATCAAATACATTTGCATACAACTATTAAAGTGTAGCTTTCCAGTGACTGCTTTAGACATCCACTCTTAAACACAATTTCTAACTGCTTTAAATGTTTCTCAAAAAAAAAACTTTTCCATTGATTTTTATGTTTATAGAACACTACATTAGTCCACTTCAAAGTGTAGTGCACTTGCACTATACTCAAAACACTTGTCCCAACGCTTTTGCCACAGCTCAAAACAGTTCTGGGACTCTTGAAAAGTGGCAATAGAGAGTTTATCACTGGCTTGATGTTTGTTTCGATTTTGGATCGTATCTGTAGCACCAAGACTCATCCCCAGTCCCAATTCTTAAAAAAAAAAATTGTATCATTCTGCACACCACACTCTTCAAGTTGCGGCAAACATTATCGTGGTTTTCTCTTTGGCCATCTCTGAGCAAATTCATTCATCATCTTTGAGCAAGCGAGAAACTAATTTTACAGACATCCATCTCATGCGCAAACCCTCGGTTAAAATTCGCTGGACCGTGCTCCATGACACATTCGTTTCCTCAGAATCTTCGCCAATGGTCTTTCGATGACCTTCATCTATTGCACTTTTGATTTTGGCACAATGTTTTCGTCATTTCTTCTTGTCAAAGGACGTCCTGAGCGTAGGATGTCTTCAGTTGTCATGTTGCCAGATTTGAAATGAGAAAACCAATCGTAGACCCATAATTTTCCAAAGCATCAGCATTAAAGACTTGCCGTAGCATTCCAACGGTCTCGGCTGCAGTTTTCCCCAACAGACAGTGCCGATTAAGCTCATTTCGGGCCCTGGGTGCAGAAGACCATTCGCACTGACGGTTCGAAATTTATTACCAGAAAAACTGGTTATGAATTCAGCTTATCCGGGTCCTTTAGCACCCTTATGGGTTCCTGGATGCCTGCCCCAAACGCCCAATGGATAAATCGGCATTGCCAACAGAAAGCAAAATTTCACACGCACTTTTTGTTTTTTGTGGTCGGCCATCTCGCTAATCACCAGAGGTTTGAAACAGAAACGTACACAAACAATCCACTTAACTCAGACTGACGCTGGTTCATTAACGGTCGGGGGGAAGCCCCCAACTAACTTCACCCAATAGCAGAAAACTCATATCTACAAAGTACGCGTGCGCAACATTTCGATTCCGGTTATTTTTGGGGCCACGACAACCGAGTGGTCTAGGTATCGGATCGTGGCTGGCCTTGTCACGAGTTCGAGCCTAGCACCACTAAAGACCCGCCGTGTAGGGGAGCGTTGCACATTAAATCTGTCGAGAGCTCAAACGTCATCCCGTGGGTGTGGTAGTTAGAAGAGGGGGGTGCCAGCTCAGGTGTCGTCCACGTCACTTGACCATGATTCAAAATTACGTGGTCCATCGCCAAAAGCCCTCGTGTAGCTGAACAGTGCGATGTTAATATTCATTCATTTATTCATTTCGGTTATTTTTGGTCTCCCCCTGTACTTTGTCTAATACTTGCACAAACGTATGAGTAACACATGAGAGTTACGCACTATCTTATAAACCTAGGCTCAAACTGATTCGTTGGATTGCTGCTTTTCGGCTAAATGTTGGTGTCTAGTGGTAGGCCTAGGTCTAGACATGGATGGGGGACATGCCACAATAAAGCAGTCTTGCATCTGTTACCAGTTGGCCCATAGTTCAAAGTTTTCATTTTTTCGGAAAATATGTCCCGGAATGACATTTGAAAATAAAAATTATTCGGATCATGAGCTTTTGAATGCCGAATTGAGAACGTGATGAGGCTACCTACCGAGACCGAGGTATTCTCACCCTTTCGAAGTCGGCCTTATTTCTGTCAAGTCGTGGGCTCGATTCCTGTTGCCACTAAAGACTCGCTTTGTAAAGGAGCTGATGCACATGTTAAATCTGCTTAGTCTCCAAGTCCTGACGCTGGCGTAGTATGAAAATTTGAAGGAAATAACTTAGTTGATGGTTGCTCAAATTTACGAGGTCCATCGCATAATACTCGTGTTGCCTCGATGTGTGGTGAGTTAACAAGTTATCAATCTTACATCGTCTCAAAGAAGTAATACAACTAAACTTAAACGGAAAGGTTCGAAAATAATTAAAAGTTAATAAAATGATAGTTAATTAAGGGAAACATCAAGAAATCCTTCAAAAAAGTATCATGCTTGCTAGAAATTTTAGTTTGAGGGGTGTGCAATATGGGCTAAATTCATGACTGTAACATGATAAATATCTTCCTTGTTTTCCATTCATATTCTCTGGCTCCTCTGACTTATGAAGAGCTGTATTCCACTTATAGAGGGAATAATCACTCAACTATTCCTCCTGTTCACCAATGGTATCAGGGTAAACATCCCGGTGGCTTCCTGTTCTTTCAGCAACACCCTAGAACAAACTGCTGCTACCCGTTTCCGCAGCGGACACCTTAGAACAGGGATGGTCAACCTTTTTGGGAAGAGTGCTACTATTAGATAAAAACAAATAGTTATGCCTACCACTGCTAACTTTTCCAACAGACAAATATGCAAAAGTGAAAAAAATTTACTTATAGGCTCATTGTGGGATTTCTACGCAAATAACACATTTTGTAATGAAAGTCCATGGAGTCGAAAGTATATACTTCGGTTTTATTGTTAAACTTTTAACAAGTTCAATCAATTAGGTTAGATATAAAATAAAAACAAGCAATATAAAAAAAAAATTTCAAGTCAATTCCTACTTACACCAAAGAAATTTTTTTATTTTAGCTACTTTTTATTAAATGGTTACAATTAATAATATATATATATATATATACATATATATATATATATATACATATATATACATATATATATATACATATATATATATACATGCATATATATACATGCATATATATACATGCATATATATACATGCATATATATATACATATATATACATATATATATATACATATATATATACATATATATATACATATATATATACATAGACATATATATATATATATATATATATATATATATATGACCGAATCACAACATTAAGTGGTTATTAATTTTTATTAATTATCATTAAAGTATCATACTGTCATCCAAAACAATCGTGTGTATAAAATTTCAGTTCCACTGAATGCTTTAAAGCGTGAGAAAAAAACCTTTTCAAGTTTTGACACAAGTTGCCAGAATTGTCGCTAAGTCGCCAACGTGGCTGTATTTGTAATTCTTTAAATAATTAGTTTTAATAGATTAATTTTTATTAATTATAATTAAATTACTGTATTGTCATCCAAAATACTCATCTATATAAACTTCAGATCAATTAAGCACTTTAAAATGTATTTTATTAACGATTGAAAATTCCACCAAGATAAATAAATATAGAGAGAGAGAGTGAGTTATAATAGTAGGAATTGAATCAGCAACTTGAATCATTTAACTCAAAATAATTGTTAAACGCTCAGTATTTATTTACTGTGGCTTACGAATTACTATTTTCTTTACCAAGTCATCTACATTAGAATTAGCTCTTGCAGATCCTAACAAAATTAGGTTATTATAGGTGCACATCAGCTAGTTTTGAGAGAAATTTATTTTATCATGTTCGTAGCAGAAAACATCTATTCACTAACATATTTTTATCCAAATTTGGAGTTTTTGTGCCTGAGACAAGCCCATTTCGATAAAATTGTAAAAAAAAAAAATAGTTACTTATCTTTTCAAAAATTAATCTTAAAAAATGGTTAATCTCTTCAATATTTTTTAAACTTTTCAGTAAGTCTTCGCGTGCCACTGTTACAACTCCACCGTGCCTCATTGTTGCACGCGTGCCGCCAGTTAGGCCACCCCGCTTTTGACCAACAATAAGGGGGTCGAATTCAAAGGCTTACTTAAGCCAAATAAAAAAAGGTTTAACTTTAGATGTACCGCAAAATCAATATTTATAGAAACGTAATTTTATTTCGAATAATACATTATAATAAACACAAATAAAAGAACAAGAAAAATTCAATGCTTTTGTCCTGCCACTTGACATCTCTTCTCTGCAACAATCTTTTCCTATTTAGGGAGAAATTTTGATATTTTATTATATATTATTGTATGCCGATATGTACTAGACGGGCCGCAAAAATGTTCGTTGTGGGCCGCGAATTTAACACCCCTAACCTACAATGATAAAAAAATTTCCCGACCTGGGTTTACCACGTCGGTTACTCTGTTTACCAGGCCTCTCCAGAACATATTCTTGATTGCCTACATCTCACATTACAGAATCTATAGCGAGTGAATGTTAACATCGCACTGTTCAGCTACACGAGGGCTTTTGGCGATGGACCACGTAATTTTGAACCATGGTCAAGTGACGTGGACGACACCTGAGCTGGTACCCCTCTCTCCTAACCACCTCATCACACCAACGGGAGGACGTTTCAGCTCTCGACAGATTTAGCGTGCATCGCTGCCCTACACGGGGGGTCTTTAGCGGTATTGGGCTCGAACTCATGACAAAAACAGCCACGATCCGATACCTATACCACGTGGCCACTACAGGATTTATATGAGCCCCTGTAACGTTTGAAAGAATAACGGTAGCGTATTCTTGGTTAATTAAAATATGGAATTTATTTACGTCACAACTATTGAATATTATTTACTAAATGATACATTAAAGTTATTAAATTTAATTATAGATTGTTTGAGTCAATATTTTGTGAGAGGAGGATTCGTTGGCTACCGCTCCCGTGCAAGTTCAAAGCATCTCTCGGTCATCTTCCGGTCGACGGGGTTAGATTCCTCGGGGGGTCAAAAGGGGTTGCGCCGCAGCTGCAAGATGCACGTGTGGGTGTCGGATCCACAAAAGCCGACCGCTGTTGATATTTCGGAGAAGTGACGTTACAGCTCTCGCCCTCTCTTATACAACTTTTCCGTTGAGAAAAGTTTAATGGAATGACGCTGAGACAGCTGACAGATTACCGACACATCCCTTCATCAAGCACCACTATATTTCTGAGCTGCACAATTTTAACTACTATAGAAAGCGCTGAACTAAATTTGGAATTACTTATTTCTAGTGAGTGAGTGTTCTTGCTAGGAACTTGCACAAATCCATATTACGAAATGATCAATAGCAATGTAAGAAAACATACTATAACATTAAATAAAAATACAAACACTCCTATCACAATGCCTATTATCAATTATACTAACAAGATGTTATATCAAATGCTAGTGTAAGACCTTACACATAAAATATTCTTCGCCACAAAAACTTAATAAAAATTATACTAACGACATGTTGATATGATATGCGAAGTGTACAACCTTACACACAAAATATTTTTCACAATATGCCTCTTGTGTAAACTAAATACTCATGTTTATTTTAAAACCCTATACACAAAAATTAAGCATATTAATACATTTGCTTTTCATGGCTTTATCTTTTGACACGCATCTCCATTCGATATGATATACAGTACTAGTAAATAAATAAATGTAAATAAATAAAATTAATACAATTATTAACCTTTAACTAAAAAAAAAACATTATAAGCAACAATTATTATTCATGAGCAAGAGAACATTGTTAACAATTCCTAATTATCTATCACCGATCTGCTGAGACTATCTGCATTTTTTTGACTTTTACCCGACCGATGTACAATTCTAAAATTATATGATTGCAAAGCCAAAGCCCATCGCATCAATCTAGGGTTAGAACTAACGTTTCTATTCAACCACACCAACGGGTTGTGATCGGTCATAACTAAAAATGAATTTCCATCTAAGTAATAATGTAACCTTTTAATTGCGAAAACAATACTAGAACATTCCTTCTCCGTCGTACAATAACGCTTCTCTACCTCTGAAAATTTCTTACTCAGGTAAAGGATTGGATGCTGCTCACCTTGTTCATTTAATTGGGTTAAAACTGCTCCCATACCTGCGTTTGAAGCGTCCGTTTGAACAATGAATTCTCGTTCAAAATTTGGCGCGTACAAGACGGGCTTATCTGTTTGTTTCCCCTTTTGTTCTCGAAATGCGTCTTCACCCTTGGTCGTCCACGTAATTTCTCCCTTCTTTGCTCTTCCCTTCAACGCGTCCGTCAACGGAGCAGCGATTACCGAGAACAGAGAACAGATTGATATATTTTTGGTAATAACCTGCTAGACCTGGGTTTTCGTGCGAGGGGTAGGGAACTCTAGAACAGCCTGAACTTTGATCTCGGAAGGGGTGCGAAAACCCTGACCCACAATGTGACCCAAAAATTTGACATTTTGTTGCGCAAACTTACACTTTGAAGGTTTTATAGTTAACTTAGCTCTCTCTTTATTCTCTGCAGAACCGTTTCCATATGTTTAATGTGCGACTCCCAAGTATCTGAGAAAATTGGATATCGTCTAGATACGGGACAACGAAATCCTCTAGTCCGTTAAGTAATTCAGCCATGAGTTTACTAAAGAAATATGGAGCATTCTTTAATCCGAAACTCATCCTTAGGGGTCTGTATGTACCAAAGCTAGTACAGAAGGCTGCGTATCGCTGTGCAGTTTTACTCAAAGGTATTTGCCAATATCCCTTAGATAGGTCTAAGACGGTAATAAATTTAGCCGCCGATACTTTTTTTCTACGCGTTCTTCGATATTCGGAAGAGAAAAATATTTCCGTTCTAATGATCCCGTTTAATTTCCTGTAATCAATACATGGACGAGGTTCTTTCCCAGCTACCTCAACTAAAATCATAGGGGACATGTAATCCGATTCTCCTACCTCAATGATTCCTAATTTTATCATTCGGTTAATTTCGTTTTTTAAGATTTCATTTTGTCGGTGCGACATTCGATAGGGTTTCGTCCTAACTGGTTGATCGCTAACTAACTGGATTTCGTGTTCAACCAGATTAGTTAAATCGGGATTGTTCGAAAACATTTAGAGTATTTATTTAATAATTCGTGCAGTCGATCCATTTGTTTGTCGTGAAGGTGTTTGTTCAACTTGCTAGCCTGGATTACGTCCTCCAAATCACAAACAAGAGAATTGTTTTCTAAGAACGGGATTTCTAATTCCTGGTCTGCGAGAGAGTTTTTTATTTCATCATTAATAATTACGTTAACGTGTTCTGGCCTTTTGTAATATGGTTTTAGCATATTTATATGATAGATTTGAGATGTTTCGCGTCTGCCGGGGATTTCGACTAAATAGTTCGTTTCCCGAATTTTTTTTAAATTGTCCCAGGACCTATCCACTGCACTGCTAATTTATTTGCTCTGGATGTAGCTAACACTAGGACTAAATCCCCATCCTTAAATTCCCGTTTTACTGCGTTTTTATCATACCAAGTTTTCCGCTTAACTTGCATTTCCTCCATTTATTTATAGCTACTTCTTGACATCTTTTTAATCTATTTATTAACTTAAACATATATTCAGTGACGAGATCACCTTCGTCTTCCGGTTCCATCCAATGTTCCATTACTAACGTCTCTGGGGTTCGCAAATTTTTCCCATACACCAACTCTGACGGTGTATACCCTGTACTTTCGTGAGATACAGTTCGTAACGCTAAAAGAATTGACGGAAGATGTTTGTCCCATTCGGAGCCTGCATCTAAACATAAGACTCGTAAGAGTCGTTTCAACGTTCGATGAAATCGCTCAACAGGGTTACTCTGTGGATGATACACAGAACTATGCCTGACAAGTATTCCGAATCTTTAAAAAAACTCGGTAGTCAGAGCACTAGTAAAAGAAGTACCCTGGTCACATTGTATTTCACGGGGAAACCCCATCCGACTAAAGATGTTTAACAGCGCATCTGTGACACTAACGGAACTAATATCAGACACCGGAATAGCTTCAGGAATTTTGATGACATGCAAATGGCCGTGATAAGATATCGATTCCCTTTAGATGTGATCGGGAGAGGCCCACATGCATCAATATTTATCTTAGTAAAACCTCTTGAATAACAGGGACCAATTTTAGTGGAGCTTTCTTTTTATCATTGGGCTTCCCGGCCCTCTGACACTGATCGCAAGTTTTTACAAACTGTTCCATATCTCTATAGCAATTCGGCTAGTAAAAATATCGGTTTAATTTGTCTTTGGATTTCGTAATTCCCAAATGTGCAGATGTTCCCTCATGACACAAGGATTTAATGGGGTCGCGCAACTCTTCCGGCACTACTATTAACTTCACCACGTTACCTAACGTATCTTCCCGATTTTTGACCAATAATTCCTTCTCTAGCGAATAAACCTGATTGGTAACCTGCACTTGACTGGCTGCCTGTTCGTATAAGGATTTAATCTCCTCGCTATTTTTTGAGCATTGATTAAATTTTCTCGCGTAACCCTTAGCAGCGCTAATTCGGGAACAAATTCCTGGAGTGCAGGTATTAAAATTTCGTCCCTCTGCATCCGAAGAAACAATTATAACCTCATCTTCCCCTTTTTCAGCATCACCACTATCTATTCCCCTTTCTTCTCTAGCCGCTTTGACTTGAGACCTTGTTTGGACAGCATTCAATATTTCGACTGGCAGGAAATTATAGGCTAAATTTCCTTTTATTAGCTCGGCCGTTTTATTTCCAAGCAAATATCGACCGTGTTGATTTAAGTGATTTCCACAAACCACTGCCTTAGTTTGCACCGTTCCAAAATTTCCGGAAATTTCCACGACCGCCAAAGGTAAACAAACTAATTCTGGGCTTAACGGTTGTTTTACCCAAACATTTTCACCAGAGAAAGAAGAAGGATTTATGTATTTTGCACATACTAAATCTATTGTCGCTCCTGTATCTCTAAGAATGTCTATCTCGTGACCATTGACAGAGCCCTTTGTTGAATATGAATTAAGAAAATCCTGGTTTTCATTTCCTTCAATATTATTGAGAGTTTCCGTCGTTTTGTTTTTTATTAATTTAGGGCAAACGGCTTTTATATGTCCGGGCATATTGCAATGATAACATCTTTGTATCACGCGTTTTTCAAAAAGTTCTCTCTCTAGTACCCTCCGGAACAGAAGCTCCTAATCTGGGGGAAGTTTTCCCAAATCTATTTTCTTTTTCCTTGACCCCTGAGTATGTCAAAATTTTATCATTTCTGCCCCACCTATCCATGGGTTTCGAATTTACCTTTCGGACGTCCTCATAATTATCAGAGTTCTGCTATTTGAGTAGCTGATTTAATGTTTGCCCAATTATCTAAAAATGATCTTTCATACTAGCATTGGCGCGTTTTTTAATTGATCTACCACCATTAGATCTTTAAGATCTTGAAAGGTATTTATTTCTAAGCCAATCAACCACTCATCTAGATCATTCGTAATTTCAAAAGGGAAATCCTTCCAGGTGCTATCGGATTTTTCTGGTGTTGGACAAATTTTTGCCGAAAGACCTCCGGACTTAACTTGAATCTTTTAAGTAATAATTTCTTTACATAATCGTAATTTTCGTCTTGTTTCTCCGGTTCGCGAGCAATAAATTGCACGATCTCTAGGGTAACAAACCCAATAATTGTCCCACCCACTCTTTCTTTTTCTATTGACGCCCTTTTAGCCTGGCGTTCAAAGATCACTAGATATAAACTAATATCTGACTGCTAGATATAAACTAATATCTGACTAATATCTGACTGCTTAGGATCGAAATCTGGGATCAATTTTTTTAAGTTTAAATTAGAGGTTACAGAACATGCATTTGTAGAATCGTTTGATTCATCGTTTACCCTAAATCCGGATTCTATTTTAAACCTTCTAAATCAAATTTCAGCTGTAATTCTTTCTTTTAATGCCTGCTCCTTTACTAACTCCTCCAATCTTATTTTTTCAGCCCTTTCTAACTCCTCCAATCTTTTCCGTTTGCAATGATAGTCTCATACAGATTTTTAACAAATTCCTCTTCATAACCTTCACTGTTAGTGATTGCAATTTTATGCTAGGGACAGTCATATTTAAGGTGGCATTTATTCCTAATTCCTCAGCAAGTTGCAACATGTCTTGCTTTTCCCTTTACCAAGGAAAGCCATTTTTAAACAATATCAAAAAAATGTCAAGCTAAATTTTGCACTATTGTTACTATTCTCTATTAATACAATAACACTGGTCCCATGCATACACAGAAATACACAAAGAAAAACTTAACACTAAAAATAATCAAAATCATTCAAGAGACTTAAAACACAATAAATCTTAAGCTAAAATTGCTCACAATGCTTGAAATAGAATTACAATTCTCTAGAAACAAAATAACACTGTTCCCATGCAAGAAAAAAAAAAACACTAAGTATTTCAAAATTTGTAAAGTACATTTTAACCAAAATTCCTAATACAATATGCAGTTTGCAACTCAAAAAATATAACAGTACTCACCATTTGAAGTACTCAGCTTGCTGTCAGAAGCAAATTATGTGCAGTAATATGGCACTAGTGGTTTTGAACTCTTCCGTGTGAACAATGGTCCTTTCTGACTAATCTTGAATCTTTTACCCTTAACAATAAGTGTGGTCAGTTTGACCAGCCTGAATTCGTGGCATTGCTTCAAAGATGAATTCAATCGCAGCACGGCTTCGAAAATCGCTTTCCCTCCGGACACTCTGGCCGTTAACACTATAGATCAGTTTGATCTTCTTTGAGCAGGACGCTCTCCTTCTCCGAAGCTGAATTCAGTTGCAGCACGGCTTGCGAAGATCGCTTTTCCTTCGACACTCTGGCCGTTAACACTATAGATCAGTTTGATCTTCTTTGAGCGGGACGCTCTCCTTCTCCAAAGCTGAATTCAATTGCAGCACGGCTTCCGAAGATGTCTTTCTCTCCCTGCGTTGCGGTCCGTCCGTAAAAACCCAAAATTTCCTCCTCTCACGGGTCCTGAATGCTAACTTTTATCCCAAAGCGCTGCCACCAAAATCTCTAAGCTGTAACGTTTGAAAGAATAACGGTAGCGTATTCTTGGTTAATTAAAAATATGGAATTTATTTACGTCACAACTATGGAATATTATTTACTAAATGATACATTAAAGTTATTAAATTTAATTATAGATTGTTAGAGTCCAATATTTTGTGAGAGGAGGATTCGTTGGCCACCGCTCCCGTGCAAGTTCAAAGCATCTCTCTGTCATCTTCCGGTCGACGGGGTTAGATTCCTCGGGGTCAAAAAGGTTGCGCCGCAGCAGCAAGATGCACGTGCGATTATTAAGAAAATTCTTAAACTTAAGTACTGACAACTCAAAACTCTATTTATTTCAAAAATACATTTTGCACCTTAAGGCCGTATCACACGTATACATTTCAAGCAATTTTTCGTTTAATTTGAGCAATTTTACTCAATTGCTATAGCAACCGCTTTAGAGCAATTTCTTGCTAGTGAGCTCAAGAAATTGCCCGAATAAAAATTGCTTGAAATTCCAGCCAATAGGAATCCTGTAAGCTCGAGTGGTATAAAAAAATAATGTATGGTTGTTTCCGAAGGAGAAAAATCGGCGAGTAACATTTCAATGTGGTGAAAGTGCGCGGTTGACGCTAAAGCAAGTCGTTTTGTTTACGGCAACCCTACACCCTCAGTAGGAGGAAAAATTGCTTGAAATTAGTCTGCGTGTGATACGGCCTATATAGTAGTAAATATTATAGTCATGTGGGCAATTCAAATTAAAGTAACATTAGTGTGCTTTCTGCTACTGATGATGATTATAAATGAAAAATAACTTATATTAAGATTGTATAAGATGTTACTTTTAGCAAAATGCACGCTAAATTGGAGTCATCTGTCAAACACTTTCTTAGCGTGTTTTTAATGCTATTCATCTCTGGAAATAATGACTCGCAGGCGTAGATAGATGAAAATATGGTTAAAATAGTATGACCCTGCTTCTTCAAGCAGTTAAATGTGTTTGTAATCGAATTCCATTTTTCCAAAATTTCATTATTAGCATTTTTACTTATATTGCTTGTTAGAATCTTTCTGTATCAATCAATTCCAACTTTCTCCTTTTTTAACAACAAATTTTTGAATCCATATTAAACCAGACTGGAAATTCATCAGTTGTATTTCAAAATTTTCAATTTCCAACCATCAGAAATGGGACAAGTTCAGTTTATTAAATGAAATTACATCAGGGGACATAAACGGAAACTTGGAACGTTTCCGATAATGCTTTGAACTGAATATCTCGCTGAAAACTGCGCCCGATTAGTCGCGTTTGTTCGTAATACTTCATACTGAATAATATTTTTGAATTAAAATGAAAACCGTTTTGATTGGTTGCGTGCCCAAAATATTGTGTTGCGTGCCATCAATGGCACGCGAGCCAGTGGTTCGCCATCCCTGATCTACACTGGTGTGCAAAAATTAAGGACGAAGTCGAAAAATTAGCATAACAGCTGAACGAAGAGGCAGAGCGGACAGAAAGTCCAATCAGGAGATTAAGTAAGGTGATGTACGGTAACACATGCGCAGATATGCAGATAGACAATGGGGAGTGTGTCTGAGTAGTATAAAGCATGTTGTCGGTGTAAGATCAGTATTTCTGGCAAAGAGATTGCACGCTGTATAGCAAAGTTAAAATCACACCGAGTTGCTGCCTCAGCGAGAAAATGGCGAATAATCAATCTGTTAGACGACATCTGGATGCTTTTACCCGAGGTCGAATCATTGGGAAGTTGGAGGAAGGCCGCAGTGGGACAAGTGGGGCTGCAGAGTTCGGAATTGCTCACAGCATCGTTTCACGACTTTGGAGACAATTTCAAACTACAGGAACAGCTATCCGGGGGTTCAGTAGTGGTCGTCCACGAGGAACCCCACCCGCAGATGACCGGTACATTGTCTTACAGGCCAGAAGAAACAGGCGGCAGTCAGTGGGAGAAATCGCTAGACACACGACACAGGCGACTGGACGACGGATATCGCGTTTTACCGTGGCCAGAAAACTGCACGGTGGTGGTCTGTTTACGACACCCTGTACGGTGTGTGTACCTTTAGCGCCTGCCCATCGGGGAAGGCGTTCTCTGTGGTGCCGGGAACACCGGAATTGAGAGACAATGAATGGGAACGAGAACTCTTTACAGATGAGAGCAGATTCAGTTTGAGTAGCGATTCTCATCGCATACTCATCTGGAGAGAACGGGGAAGCCGCTATCATCCCTCGAACATCATTGAAAGGGACAGGTATGGGAGGTCGCGGTGTTCTCGTTTGGGGAGGCATCATGCTTGGTAGTCGTACAGACCTTCACATCTTCGACGCAGGTCAGTCAACGGGTCTGCAGTTCCTTTTCATGGACGACAATGCCATGTCATCGCACAGTAGCTGCCGAACACCTCTTAGAGAGTGAGGTTATTGAACGTATGGATTGGCCGGCACGATCTTCCGGATCTCAATCCCATCGAGCATGTATGGGATTTTCTAGGCAGACGCTTGGCAGCTCGTACCTTACCACCAGTAACGATTCGGGAGCTTCGATTGGCGCTGCAAGACGATGGGCAGCAATGCCTCAACAACCTATTGACACCCTCATTCTCAGCATGGGCAGACGCTGTGAAACCTGCCTAGCAGTCAGGGAGATCATATCCCCTACTAAAGACCGGATGTTTCTTGCTGGACACCCATCACAGGGATGTTTCGGCCTTCAGTCGCATTGCGCTCCATGCTACTTTTTCAATCAAGCTTCTTTTTATCCCTCTGATTTCTCTTTTTAGTAAGTGTTGCTTACATTACACATGTCCTTACGTATTGGGATCTTACGGTATTAAATGTGTTGATTTGGAAAGCTTTTTGTACAAAGTTATATTGAAAAAACCGTCTCGTCCTTAATTTTTGCTGATACCAGTGTATATCATCTATACATGGAGATAAGCAAAAGCAACACTTGTTTCCCATTGAGTTAAAAACTGTCATCAGACTCGTACTTGTTCTACTAGTAAAATTTAGGTAAGATTTCAAATTTGATAATTGGGTAAATATATTTAAACAGAACGATTCCTCAGAATATTTTTTTGAAGTTAAACAAAACCTTCTATTATATGTGTATATTTTTTAAAATCATGAGAATTTTTTCCGGTTACCTATGTTCGTTGTTAATGTGCACAAATACGTACTTTTTAAAATAAATTTTCTGTAAAAAGTAAACGCTGGCAACAGGTAAACGCATGTTGGTGGAAGGGGAAGAGAGGTGGGAGGCCCCTGACCACCTCCAGGCGTGTTCTCCCTCTAAATTGGGGTGATACCGAGCTAAATCGTTCTGTCACCTGTATGGTGCTCAAAGCTACGGATAACGACAGGCGTCACTTAGCTTTTGCCATGATGAATTTCGTGGGCCTCGATCTGGCCTTTGCCGATGAAGTGGCATTAGTAACAACTGATCGGCTGAAAACACGCGAGTGCATTAATCAGTGGATTATGACGTCTCATGAAATTATGAACTGATTAGCTGGAAACACGAGATCACAATTATCATGTGACTATGCCATTATATAAATTCAACTCATTTTGATATTGCACTAGAAATGTTTTAAAGAAAAAGACAGATTTTCAGGCAACTTGAAACGATTTATTTTAACAAACACGTAACAAATAATTAATTTGCTTCGGTTAAAGAAAAGTTAAATAATTAAGTAATTAAAACGCTTTTATACATTAAAAATGTTTTAATCAATGAATGTTTTATTGTTTAAATTACTTAAATCCCTTTTTTTTTAATTAACTGCTGTTTAATATAAACCGAAACTTTTGATAATTTCATGGAATTGTAGTTTAATGTACAGTTTATTTCCTAGAAGCATTATGATAATTTGCATTTTAGAACTGAAAAATATCTTAATATTCACGCTCAAGTCATACATATGTATTTCAGAAAAATGTTTAAAATCATGAAAATTTCAGAATTTACATGGACTTTGGTGTATTCGTCGCATAGTTAAAAATTGTTTTTTGAGCATGTATCTTATATAATAGATTCATAAAATTAACCTTAAACTGTCATGCCCGAGATAATCTCGGGCACGACTCTGTGCTTCGAAATGTAATGGGGTAATTTATTCTGTGTGCATTTTTGTTATTGTTATCCGTTTATTTCGGTTTCATCTCTTTGTCAAACACGAATCTATTACGGGAAAAGTTATTTTAGGCTCAATTCAATAGATAAAGTTTAAGGAGCAGTATTTATGATATCTCTAAGATCAACCTCAAAAATTAAAAAAAAAAGATATATTCAAGCCAAAGATTATTTTTGACTTCAATCTAAATATGAGTGGTGTTGATCGATGTGATCAGGAAATATCCTTTCATCCGGCAATCCGAAAACGTCAGGAAAAAAAAATTATAAAAAGATATTTTTCCTTCGACTAGACAAGGTTCTCTGGAACTCATTTTTGTTCTATAAATATGCAATGGGCTCAATTCATGTGACGTCATAATCACATGATAGTGAAAGCCACGTGATTCTAGCCAATCAATTTAAAATCTCATGAGACGTCATAGTCACCCGATAAAAACTATCTAGTGTTTCCAGCTAATCAGTTCACGCGCTCCGGTGTTGCCAAGTTTTGCTCTTTGCAGGAACTTTCTTAAAAGTACAAAAGGGTGCAAAATGCTTTTTATTTAAAAGTATAAACATAAAATATGATTTTTTTTAATTAAAAAAATCTTTTTGAAGAATTTTTTCCCCTAATATTTAAACATCTTTACCCAAATATGAAAATTGAAATTTTATCTCAGCTTTAGAAAAAGAACAACAAGTACAATTAGTTTAATGTTTGTTTTGAATTCAATGGAAAACACGTGTTTGTTTTTATCATGCGACTTCATGAATTGAGCCCATTGGACAACGAGAACTTCAAGTTGTAGAAGACAGGGCCGCTTTTCCACTTAGGTACGCTAGGTACGTGCCTACGGAGCAAAAAATTTGGGGGCGAAAAAAAAAGGATGAAAAAAAAAAAAAAAAAAAAATTAAATTACATTGAATGAATCATGTATGCGTTATGTTTGTATATGTGTCCGTGCAGAACTATGGAAAATAAAAAACTTAATAGTTTTATGTTGCGTGTTTTTATCCAGGGATACATATGAAATACAAGTGGAAGAACAGAAACATACAACACAAACAGAAGAATAAAGACATTTACTACAAATCATGATCCCAGCATATAACAGAAAGGGTGTGCTGCTTTCCATTCAAGACGGAAATCGATTTCAGGCGAAAGTTCGACTTCTTTTCCCGAAGTAAATGCATCGATGCCTTACTCGGGATTCGAACCCGGATCCACTCGGTTACAAGCCGAGGGTCATATCCACCATACTAACTGGGTGGCGTTTTACGTTGGTATGCACTCAAATTGATTACTATGCAACGTAAATTGATTACAAGGATGTCATTAATGATTTTGCAATAATCCAAGCTCGAAGAAAACCTTTATTGTACTTCAATGACAGTGACTTAACAAATGATTAAGATATTAAAAGTAACAGATAGTAAAGCGATATAAGCGATGATAATTAACAAGTTGATAGCACTTCATACAATAATGTATACTCTAACGCAGTGTTTCTCAAACTGTGGGGCACGCCCCCTGGGAGGGCGCGATACCCCTGCGAGGGGGGCGCGAGCATATTGAAAATAAAAGGTTTAAAAAATAATTTTTTTGGAATGAAGTAAAACAAAATGTTTTCTGACATAATAAAAAAAATACACATTTTTACACTGATATAATTTATTTTTATCATCTGGTGATCATCAAAAATAAAAGATTCCACTTCAAACGCTCATTAGCCATCTTTGATTCTATAACCGTATTAAAAAAATATTTTGTTTGCTTTGCTGTAATCCCACGATGAGAGATTTTTCATTACGTTTCTTTAACCTCAAATATTACTATATTACTTTAGCTGACCTTCGAACTTACTGGTATGGTTATCTGCGTACTTTTTTTAGGGTAGTTGTAAATATATATAATATATTTCTCTTTCACCTTTTTCCATGTGAAAGAGTTTTATGATAAATGGATAAGCATATTTTAGAACCTGCTACACTTTCCCCATGTACAATTTTGTGGTTTTGATTGCTGTGCTGTACGACTTATTATGGTTTATAAATGTAAATGAGCAGAATATTAAAAAAAAATGGGCATCTGTGATCCCTATTGAAGGAAGTTGAAACTAATCAAGCAATTGAAGAACCTACTGAAATAATGCATATTAATTAAGATATATATAGTGAAAGTAAATATCAGAAAAGCGTTAGACATGAAACGTTTGAGTCGATTTGAAATTTTCAAATGCTGCTTAAAGATCTTTATGAAGAAAACTATGAACCCATAATGTAGCACTTTCGCTTGTCAAAAGACACAATGAAGAAAAAGTTCAAAAAATGCTATTTGTAGATCATCGAACAACAGCACAACTACAAAAAATGTGACAAAATACGACAGTTTTACTGCAAAATAACGTTCCTGTGTTGTTAGCGAAAAGTGTCTGTGATTTAGGTCCTTCATTAAGGACACGCACATTTGGAATATTTTCTTTAGTTTTATTGGATTTTTTCTCAAATTTTCAAAGAAAAATTGAAAAGTCCTTGAAAGTAGGTAAGTATATTTTCTCTTAATTAAATTATTCACTGGAATTGTGATTTTTATCGTGTGTAGTAAAAATAAATAAATTGGAATTGTGATTTTTATCGTGTATAGTAAAAATAAATAATTTATAGTTTTAAAACAAACTAAAAACACACTTTTATAGTGAATCGAGCTAAAAGTAATATATATATATATATATATATATATATATATATTAATATATAATATATATTACGTAAAAGTTACATCTATAATTTAATACTTATCTTGTTAATTTGTACGGTTTATAATTATGATCGTATTGTAGCTTTAGCGTCAAAGTGCATTATTATTGCATTTAATACATTATTATTTTTAGGGGAGGGCGCGATAAAAATTATGATTGAAAATTGGGTCGCCGGTAGTGAAAGTTTGAGAACCACTGCTCTAACCCAAGGATGGCCAACCCAAATAACTTCGGAAGAACTTTACAATCCCGCGAGCCGCATATAAAAATATGTATTTATATTAGATTTAGATCCATTACACACATTTGTTGGAGTGAAAATTTAAAACAGAGTGATATATTGTAATTGTTTTCATTGTTTTTCATGTATACAAACATAGATAATATAATAATAATGCAATGATCAAATAATGTTTAATTTATTTCATTAGTGAGGTATCTGTTTCTCAACTCTTTCACTTAGTTTTTGCAAATCGATCTCTCTGAATGTGTATTTGCATATCGTAATTGATGTTGCAGATTTTCGTGCGTTAAATTTGAGCACGATTTTTGTTTGATCAATTTCAATTTAGAAAAAAAAGAGATTCACAGCAACAGAAGCAAAGTGATAAAATAATAACAGTTATAGGATTTATTTTTTTACAAAAAAAAATCTTTATAAACAAAAATATTGCACAAAATAAGTCAAATGTTGTAAAGTTGTAAAGAATCTCGCGGGCCACATGCGGGCCGCGGGTTGGACACCCCTGCTCTAAACCATAATTGCAAACGATTTCATTAATTTACTATATTAATTCACGAAATGGAGGGTGGTCCGTGATGCCGTTAAGTAAGAATTGAACAAGAGTGTCCAAATCATGCCACAATCCTTTCCTTATGCTGCCGGTTGCCAGCCCGGGAGACGGTGGTTCATAGTTGGTGGATATTGGAAAGACATCCCAAAAAGCAAAAACAAAGAAAGGAAAAAGAATAAGATAGTTAAGGGAAAATATCTCTTGAATCAAAACTGGCAAGGAGGGGGCTCTGGAAATAGTAAGAGCCGTAACAATTTGAAGTGCCTAGAGCGCCAGGAAGGTTAAAAATGGCCCTGATAGAAGAGCTTTCTACATAAATATGATGATGCAGCATCTGGACCAAAGAATTTTAGAAGACCACTAACAGCAGATAACTCTGCCCCCCCGTCATAATGAACTACATTTTATATCCCATATTCCTCCTATTCCTGAGAAACGTGAAGACAGCGCGAAGTTTGTTATTCAAAAAAGGATACTAATGGGGGAGATAAGTAAAAGGAAAAAAAGATTCTCTAGTTAGGCATGGCGATTCTTTCCGAAAAAAAGATCGATTTTTAAATCGATTCACAAAAAAGTCGAGGTCAAGAAGATCGATTTCTAAAAAATCGATTTTTTCTTCAAGTCTGCAATTACAATATAAATCCAATTTATGAAAAACAAGAAAGGTACCTGGTAGAACCCCCCTAAGTATAGAGGGCGCTGCTTGTAATAACATGTGTTGTTGGCACCAGAGATCTTCTGTACGTGACTGAGTGCAGACGCACTCCATATTCCATTAAACTTATTATTTAATCTTACACTTGTATTCGATGATTTATTGAAATTAATTGAGTCTAACGGATTGTGATGATATGAAAGTTGATTGATATAAAAGCATTCTACCACTGATTAACTGAACCCACCGATGATAGTAACATTGGTGCAACGGCCTGAAATTAATGAAAATTGATGAAAGAATCATTTTTGATACCCTCGACCAAGAGGTTGGAATATCATCGTCGACAGTGAATTCAGGTAAGCCGAATTTTTATTGAAATTGAATCATACCTGAATAGAAGATTAAAATGTCAGAAGATCTCTCAAAATTTAAAAAGAAGCGTACTGCGGTACGTTCTTCGTTGACAAAATTGATAAATAAAATTGAAGGAAAGATCAACAATGAAAATGAACCTGTTGATCAATTTGAAGCTTTTATAGAGCAATTAAATGACAAAGAAAGTAACTTAAGTTTATTAAATACACTAATTGAAGATCGTTTGTCTGTTGACACTATTACTGAAGATATGGAAGCTTCGGAAGAAATTAAAGAGGAGATTATATTTTGGAAAACGAAGCTTTCTTCTAAAATTAGGAGAATAAATTCTGACTCTATCCAGGTTGATACAGTTTCTCGAAATATCAAGTTATTGATTCCAATAGTTTTGAATGTATGAACATAAATTTACCTAAATTGCATATAAATAAGTATTCTGGAAATTATTCTGAATGGTTAGATTTTTATAATTTTATTTGAAAGCTCTATTCATAATAACAATAGACTAAGCAAAGTTGATAAATTTAATTATTTAAAATCATATTTATGTGGTAATGCGCTTGCTTGCATTAATGGATTTCAATTTCTGATGATAATTATGATAGAGCTCTTGATTTATTAAAAGATAGATTTGGAAATAAAAACATGTTAATTAACGCTCATTTGAGCAATTTATTAAATTTAACACCTGTTAGAAACCCTACTGATATTCCGCTTAAGAAATTTGTACGATAGAGCAGAAACGCAAATAAGGAGTCTTGAAAGTTTAGGAGTTAAAGGAGAATCCTACTCAAACTTATTAACACCCATCCTGTTGAAACAGATACCCTCGGAACTCGTTTTGGAATTCAATCGTTCTCAAAGGACGAAGGGTTTGACCTGAGCGCTCTGTTGCGGTTCCTACACTTTGAAATACGCTGTAGGGGAACGAGCTTCTCAAATAAACAGTCATAAACTATGTCATTAGTAGGTAGAAAAAGCCGATTCTGCTGTAAAAGGCGGTGCAGGCGGTGCAGGCGGTGCAGGCGGTGCAGGCGGTTGCAGGCGGTTGTAGGCGGTTGTAGGCGGTTGTAGGCGGTTGCAGGCGGTTGTAGGCGGTTGCAGGCGGTTGCAGGCGGTTGTAGGTGGTTGTAGGCGGTTGCAGGCGGTTGTAGGCGGTTGCAGGCGGTTGTAGGCGGTTGCAGGCGGTCGACGGCAGTGCAGAGTTGAGTTGTTTCGTTCCTACTGACGAGTTGAGTTGTTTCGTTCCTGCTGCTGAGTTGAGTTGTTCGTTCCTGCTGCTGAGTTGAGTTGTTTTCTCCTGTTGAGTTGTTTCGTTCATGTTACCGAGTTGAGTTGTTTTCTCCTGTTGAGTTGAGTTGTTTCGTTCCTACTGACGAGTTGAGTTGTTTTTCTCCTGCATTGGCTTTGGTTTTCGAGCTGAGGGCGAGTTGAATTGTTTTTTTTTTCTACAGCTAAGTTGAGTTGTTTTTAAAAAATGTGCACAAAAAATGGAAGTATGGGAATGTTAAACGTGCTCATGGCGCCACCTATTGATTAAAATGTACACTAATTATAGATTTTAAAATGATGGAAGTAAATAACGCTCAAATTAAAAAAAAAATCCAGATTCAAACTCACGGCCTCAGATCAAAATGTCTCCACAGGACAATAGTTTTCAGTTACGCTAACCATTATCCTATGAAGGCATACAGACCTGAAGAAAACTTATGTTTATAATCTCATGAATTTAATTTTGCAGGCGAAGCAGACGGCGACATGTTTTAAAATCATTTTCTTGATTAAAATGAAATAAAAAAATATTTAATTTATATTATTATTTTAATAATGTGTAAATTTTAATTCAGTATAATGATTACATACACACACAGTAAAGATACAAAGTAAATTGATTATTCAGAAAAATGTGCCGTAGTATACTCGTCATCAGCGTGAACGGGTTACGATTTAACTTGTTTTAGCTTGTCTGATCTTGATTCTACAAGACGGCGACTGAATTCTACGTCAGAAATTATCTCAATGCTTAGAGCGGATGAATACATTGCTTTCAACCACTCAGCGAACGCCGCTCAAGTGTAATTCGGTTTATATGCGTTAAACACTTATCACATTTTAGTTCACAATTCATTTCGTTTGTTAGTATTGCGGTGGGCTGTATTCAACAAGAAAAAATATGGTGATGTCTGAAACACATAGTGAAAAACGAAAGTTTGGAAAAGCCGGGAATCTTCTGTAAATAAGAAAGCCAGAAGAGAAGTTTCAAAAGTAAGTAACAACATTAAATAAATTTAATATGTAATTTTTATAATGTTTTTTACATTTTTCTGATCTTTATTAATTTTTGTTATATTATTTTCAGAAGTATGGAAAATTTACCGAGGATTGCATACCAGATGGAGTATTTCCAATTGGAGATGATGTTTTTGTCTTTGCAAGCACCTATTATGATTCCGCATCAGTACACATAAGACGTTTCAAGAAATATGGCAAAACATACTACCCAACTCCCGAGGGAATAACATTAGACCCACGGTGGATCGAATATATCATGCGTAAAAAGAAAGTGCCGGAATCACTGGAGGAATTACCAAGTGGACTTTTCCCTCCTGAACGACACATTCAAATAACTAGTGAGAACTTCATTGATTTTACTTTCAAGCGCATTAAATACAGTCCGGATAAAGAGCCCACTTTTAAAGAAATAACCATATCCCGAGAGCAGTGGGCTGAAATGATTAAAAAAATATGGTGCTATTGAAAATGCTGCTATAGACAATATGTTTCAGTGTATGGACTTTTTAACTGCATATAAAACCTTCTGCGAAGGCCCCATAGAAAATACATTACCTTCTTCTTTGGATGTTAGTCTGGGTCAACAATACTTGACGCAAATTTTGAAAAAATCTATTTGTAGCCTCCTGAACGAAAAAGGATTGAAACAGCCTCAGACTTTCGCTGAGGAGTTATGGGGAATCGCGAAGAAACATTTAATTCATGTTTCATCACTTGAAGCTAATGAGATAGCTGATTGTTTTTATCATAATCTTTTTGAAAATGAACACTTTTTATTGTTAAAACCTGTACATTATGTAACTCAAGAATTTTTAAAAAATCTTCGCTTGGATATTATTTTAAGAGAAGTAAGAGACATGTTATGTCCACCTGATTGTTTTGAATACTATGAGGATTTTGTTTAAAGCTTTTTATAAGATTCACACAATATTTTGTTTTTATAAATTTGAATAAAATTCTTTTTTTTATATGCTGAATTTGAGTTCTTATTATTTTTATTGTTTGTTAGTTTAACTTATGTTGAAATCGTTTCACATCTTAAAAATAAATAAGAGTATTTTTAAAGAAATTATCAAAGTATGTACAAGTGATATTTTAAATGTATTTCATATGAAAGTGAGAAAATTTATGCTCATGTTTTTATACATAAACTTTTTGCCTTTCCCAAAAGTATATATAATAATATAACTATTCATTGTAATAGTCATTCAATCAAGTTCTTTTCATCGGTAACAATGCATCAAGATTTAGCAGCGTTTTACGAAAATCCTGAAGTTCCAAATAGCTTCGGGGGTGTGGAAGCATTACATCGCTCTGTAAAAGGGAAATATAGTAAAAAAGATGTGAAACATTGGTTATCGCAGAAAGATGCTTACACTCTTCATAAACCGGTTCGACATAAGTTTCAGCGGAATCGAGTGTTTGTAAGTGATATTGATCGTCAGTTTCAAGCGGATTTAGTCGATATGCAATCTTTAGCAGAATTTAATAAAGGGTATAAGTATTTGTTAACTTGCATTGATTTATTTTCAAAATTTGCTTGGGCAGTTCCTCTGAAGATAAATTTGGAAAAAGTGTAAAGTCTGGGCTAGAAATTATTTTTAAAGAAAGGAAGCCTAAAGTGTTGCAAACAGATGCCGGTAAGGAGTTTTTAAATAAAATAGTTCAAAATTATTTAAAAAATCTGAATGTAAATTTTTTTTTTTTTTTACAAATAACGAAACAAAAGCTAGCATTGTTGAAAGGTTTAATCGGACATTAAAAACAAAAATGTGGAAATATTTCACTGAATTTAACACTAAAAATTACATCGACGTCATTGATAAATTAATACACAGTTATAATCACTCGTATCACCGTTCAATTAAAATGGAACCTGTTTCTGTAAGTAGACATAACCGAAAGCAGGTATTAAAAAATTTATACGGTGGTCTAAGAAATGAGAAACCTAAAGCCCCTAGATTTAAAATTGGTGATGTTGTACGCATTAATAAACAAAAACTTCACTTTGAAAAGGATACGAACAAAACTGGAGAAGAGAAGAACTTTTCATAGTTTTTGAAATCGTGCAAAGAATTCCGATTGTTTATAGATTAAAAGATTTACAAGGTGAAGAGATTAAAGGTACTTATTACGAAGCAGAATTACAAAAAGTTGTCGACTCTGGTTTCTACCCTGTAGAGAATGTTATCAAACAAAGAAAAAGAGGAGGAATCACTGAATATTTTGTTAAATTTTTAGGCTATCCTGAAAAATTTAATGAATGGGTGACTGATATTCAAAAAGTATAAATAGTTAAACTTTTTTATTGCCAACTCATTTTCAAAATGTCTTTCTACGTAACATTACCTTCTGATAGTTCTATGCATTTCTTTCAGAAAACAAAATATCTCATTTCAAAACTCAATTACCCTCTCCTGTTTGTTTAAAGGGTGAATGGGAAGTGGGATTGTCTGAAATAATCTACCCTCATTCTTTTTCCTTTCGGTATCACACAAAATGAAATTTATAGAATTAAGTGACTCGTAGTATAAATAGCAACATCATTCATAAAATTATTTAGTTTAATCATGGATTCTCTCAAATTAGTTCATCCATTTACTTTAATCTTGGCTGGGCCATCTGGTAGCGGTAAAAGTCAGTTCGTTAAAAAATTAATCGAAAATAAAATGATTAAACCCTTTCCTAAAAATATAATTTGGTGTTATGGAGTTTACCAAGCGTTGTATGAAGAAATGCCGAATATTTCCTTTCATGAAGATATCCCCTCTAATTTGCACCAGTATTCGGATGCGTTAATTGTTATAGACGATCTTATGGGAGGTTAGGAAATGATCCCCAATTAACAAAATTATTTGTAAAATTTTCGCATCACAGAAATTTAAGTATAATTTTTGTGGTACAGAATATTTTTCATAAAAGGGAAAGAAATTAGAGAAATTTCCTTAAACGCTCATTATCTTGTATTATTTAAGAATCGAAGAGATCAATCCCAAATTACACATTTAGGTCGCCAATTGTATCCTCGTAAAGTGAAATTTTTCAAGAATGTTACGCAGATGCCACATCAAAACCGTACGGATACTTACTTATTGATTTGAAACCTGAAACTGATGAATCCTTGCGTGTGCGCACAGGTATGTTTCCTGGAGATGTTTTTATGTATATCAACCTCGATGACCCATTACTTTGAAGCATATAAATAGATTCAAATTGTTCAATGAATATTCAATAGTTCACAAGATGCCGGTGTGTTCTGAACAAACTTTAGAGCTCTTAAAACTAATTTCTAAAACAAAACACCCAAAATCTATTTTTGAAAAAGTGTTCAAAGAAAGAAATAAAAACTTTTGTGCGAGTGTGTGCTGAATGTTTTATGTGGTAACATATCATTGACTAAAATTAAAAAAATCGTTTATCTCCCTATAAAGAAAGCTTAAGAAAACTTTCTAACAAAAAAACACCTCTTTACGAGAAAAGAAAATTTTAATTCAAAAGGAGAAGGATTCTTAAATATTTTATTGCCTGCAGCTATTTCAGTCATCAGTTCTTTAATTCAAAATGGAATTTAGCAAAAAATTTGTACTGGTACCCGAAGAAAGTTCAAGTAACGGAACACTTATCGGAACTTGATCAACGCATGAAATTCATTCTCCATAATAAGGATTTAACGGAAGAAGAAAAACAATTCTCTATTTACAAGTTTTACAAAAATATACGCACTTTTCTAACGAAAATCGAAGAGAGTCTGAACCAGTTCCAAATGCAGCATCTCTATCAGAAAATCAAGAAACGGAATCATTAAAAGAAAATCTAAAAGAGTCAGTAGTAAAGACGGAAAAAGAAGTGTTTGAGGATGAAATTTTTAGAATTGTTCCAGCTAGGTATAAAGAAAAAGCAAAAAATATTTTCCAGTTTTTAAAGCTTCAAGAATCTTTCAGTTGGAATTCTGATGGTGAAATTATTTACAAAAACACTGTTATTCAGGAAGCAATATTGCATTCCTCGTGAATGATTTTCTACGGAATCGAAAATCAGCACCTGAAGGAAGATATGTATTTTTAAGAGCTTTGAATGATGTAAATTTACCGAAAAATCTAGATGTAAATAAAAAATTGTATCAGAATAACAAAATTATTAAGAAACCAATAATGTATGCTCGCAGAAATGCATGGTTGAAACTTTGAAATAAATGATACTCATTTGATTAAAAAAATTGTCTCAGTTGTCTCTTTATGATTTGAACAGTTTTCTTTTGCTGAAGAAAATATACTTATTTGATAAAATTTAAAAGTTTCAAATATATAATTAAATAAAATTATATTAATCTTTTTGGGTGAAAAATTTATCATAGAAAAAAAATTTTTTGAGAGAAAAGAAATTTAACATAGAAAAATATTAATTTTTTTTTTTTTTTTAGGAAAAAAAAATTATCATAAGAAAATAAATAGAAAATAGAAAAAAAAATTAAAGAAAATAAAAGACACACACATATTTAGTTTCATTCCATTTTTTATTTTCTAAATACAAATCTTACACCATATCGTTTCTTTACAAATTGATACATTTGAAAATCATTTATATACAATTGATTCAAAATATAATGCATAGAATAGCCTTGGCTGCGTTTGAATAAAAAGTAAATACAGTATTGCGCACAAACATTAGATGTTGGTGATTGAAACACTTTAGAATTCCATAATACATCTAAATAGGTAGTAGTACTAATGTTATAGAATACAGGAGGTTGTCCAAACGAGTCATAAAATTCTAATTCTCTTTTATCATTTACAAATAATGCTAACCAGTGTGTTCCAGGTTGTGATGAGTCATCAGAATTCACAATAGCACACATGTTTTCTTCAGAGGAGGGAGCGTATCTCTAGAATAAACACCTTGAAAATAGGGGGACGTTGTCTTCTCTTGAGATAAAACTGTATACATTTGCATTCCATCCATTCTTTAATTTCCGAAATCATACAAGATATTTCTCGATTTGTTTATTTCGATTAAATTTTCAAACTCGGCAAAAACGATAACACATACGGTTTGTTCTAAAGATTTGCTGAATTTTAATTCTAATCGCAAATTGCTATGTTTTTTATCAGACTTAAATGTTCTCCTGAAGAACATAAATCCGGTGAGAGGTTAAATCCAAACAATGTATTTGAATCTTTATATTCTTTTCTAGAAATAAATATACCTCTGTCTTGACCCATTCGATCTGTCCCAACAAATAGAGTTTGATAGGCCCGTATGTATTGATCTTTAGAAAAATCGAGTTCTAATGGATTGTGAGGCACTGGTTGTCCATCCACATACACTCCAATAAAATTTAAATTAAAATGTTTAAACTCATAAGGAGATTTTGAAAATGCTCCGTGAAAAGCTTCATTATCTACACATCCTACAAAAAGTTTTTTTTTGGCATTTGGCCTGAAAATATGTTATCTTGAATAAAAGACATGCTTCCTTTAGGAATCGAATACACCTTGCACAGAACTCGGTTAATGGGGTATTTTGCGCTAGTTTTTTCCAGTGCTTTCGCATGACCAAGAATAACTCAGGATTCACACGAACTTTTCGTATGAATAAAGAAACATGATCCAAAACAACTTTAAATCCCTCAGATCCTTGTAAAAGCAAAATTCGGGCTTGCTTCGTATTAATTTTATTTTCAAATCCACTAAATTGAGTAAAAGACGATCTTGATGAAATAAATCCGAATGTATACAACCAATCATGTCTACAGTGGCACTTTCTTTAAAAATTCGGTTCTTTTCTTGAGACCATCATCAGAATCCTTGTAAAATAGTTCAGCAAACAACTCAACTCAACAGGAGAAAACAACTCAACTCGGTAACATGAACGAAACAACTCAACAGGAGAAAACAATTCAACTCGGCAGCAGGAACGAAACAACTCAACTCGTCAGTAGGAACGAAACAACTCAACTCGTCAGTAGGAACGAAACAACTCAACTCGTCAGTAGGAATGAAACAACTCAACTCGTCAGTAGGAACGAAACAACTCAACTCTGCACTGCCGTCAACCGCCTACAACCGCCTGCAACCGCCTACAACCGCCTGCAACCGCCTACAACCGCCTACAACCGCCTACAACCGCCTACAAACCGCCTGCAACCGCCTGCAACCGCCTGCACCGCCTGCACCGCCTTTACAGCAGAATCGGCTTTTTCTACCTACTTACATACTCACACGCAATCGAAAGGTCGAATTGTGGAACTGAACATATGATGATGATGATGTCAGGTATTGTAATAACTTTCTTTATAAAAAAAGTTCATCAAAACAGTCTAGATTGTTACAACTTATTCAAAAAGTTTTGTAACTTTCGGATTTAAGACGTGTGTACAGGACAACGTCTGTCGGGACCGCTAGTTATATATAAAAATTAACACTTATCTTGATAATTTGTTCGATGTATAATTAATCTCTTAACTGCCGATTTAAAGTTACGCGATTCGCTCCCCAATCCAACCGTTTTCCGCGTAGGAACACGTGTGATGTATTGTGGAGGGGGACGGCGGAAGAAAAGGAATAAATAAGCTAATCCTCTGAAATAAGAAAATACTTTGCAAACTGTGTTAATGCCCTTTTGTTGCATTCTAAAGCATTCGAAGCAATTTTATGGATAGCAGTACACAGAAAAGATCATGCTTCGGAAAGACGCATATATATATCCGGGGCAATTAACGCTTTGGCTGAGCGAGACGTTTATATACGCCACTAACATTTAAGAGATTAAAGTCGCATTGTAGATTTCGCTTTAAAGTATAGTATCATTGAATTCAATTAATTGTTATTGCATGAAGTGGGGCGATGAAACTATGATTGAATTTTGGGTCGCAAACATTGAAAGCGTGAGAAATACTGCCTTAAAGTATTTCCTAAGATTTATAAGACAGTGCTGAAATTTTCTTAAATCTGATAACGTGACACACAAGAAATCTAACACCTGACGAGGCCGGACTAAGAATTATCTAAAATTCTTACGCTCACACTAAAAATTACCTACAGTATGATGGAGTATGAGCTAAATTATGAGATATTTTGTGTTCATTGTGATTATGAATTCAATGAAGTGTGTCGTCTTAAGGCACGGAATGACTGAGTCCGGGTCCAGGGTCTCGGCCACATTGGGGTCTCTTCTCGTTCTTGACTCAGCCCCGAATCGAATATCTTCAATGGTCAAATGTTATTTCCGGTTGTATTCTCCGAAAAATTGGGAATTTCGAACGATGTGCCAACCGGCTACAAGTGATGACCGTCGTCCATATATAGGTCTAGGCCAGGGGTGGCGAACCTTTTTTGATCAGCGTGCCATTTTTTTTAAAGAAATTTTTAAGGAGGTATAGACGTGCCGTCAAATAATTTTGATTTGTGACAACTTAAAACTCTTTAATTACAACGAAAAATAAATTTTGTACAGTATAGTAATAAATGATTTATTAACGCGTGTAATTTAAATTAGTGTGAATTCTGTTATGGCAGATTAGATGACAACTTGTATTAAGATTGTAAGATGTTACTTTTATCAGAATGAAAGCTGAATTATTGGGTCCTCTTCCAAACGGTTTATAAGTGAGTCTTTAATGTTGTTCATCTCTGAAAATAATAACTCGTAGGCATAGGTAGATGAAACTATGGTTAAAATAACACGAACCAGTTTTTTTAAAACAGCAAAATGTATCAGGAATCGAATTCCGTGTTTCCAAAATTTCAAAACTAGCATTTTTACTGATATTTCTTGTTAATTTTTCTGTTTTAATCCATTCCAACTTTTTCCTTTTTTTCAACAAGCCTTTTAATCCACATTGAATTAGACTGAAATCAATCAGTTTCATTTCGAGAATTTTTCAATTTACAACCAATAGAATTGGGACAAATTCAGTTTATTAAATGAAGTCACATCAAGGTACATAAAAAAATTGAGCATTTCCGATAATTCTTTGAAGTGAGAAAATCTCACTGAAAACTGCTACCGATCACTCACGTTTCTCGTAATACTTCATATTGAACTTTGTTATTTTAAACTAAAATGCACACCGTTTTGATCGGTGGCGTGCCCAAAATATTGCGTCGCGTGCCATCAATGGCACGCGTGCCACTGGTTCGCCATCCCTGGTCTAGGCCTATTCCCTTACATCCTCATTACCAGTAGCGCACACAGGAATTTTTCAAGGGGAGGGGGGTCCGGAGTCGAAAGTCCATCATTTTGGTATCATGATGCTCCTTTCGATTTTGTCGATTTTCAGGAACAAAACACAGTAAAAAACTAATTATTGAATAAATAATTAGCATTAATTAATAAAATTAATAATTAATAACAAATACTTAATTAAATTTTACGTACTATATACTTAGAATAATAATCGGAAAAAATATCAAGGGCTTTGGGCCCCCCTCTTGTGTGTGCACCACTGCTCATTACTCATTCAGTCAAAAGGCGGCAGTTGGTTCAGCCGGTTTGTGCGATCGTAAGTAATGCAGATTTATTGGTTTCGGGTTGTGTATACGATTTTTTTGACAACGTATGATATGTACTGTCTGCTTTTAAGGTCATGGGGGGGAGTCTACATTTGTGTAAGGGCCCAGGGCTTGCATTTGCATAGGGTCTCAGGGCCTCAAAAGTCTTAAGGCGTTACTGGATCCAGTAATGTTGTTGCTGTAACAAAACAACAGTAACGTTCTTGCATAATATCGAATTCTTGTACCCCAATAACAGAGTCATTAACTCAAACTCAGTGGCGCAACAGCCCATGAGGGTCAGGGCCTACTGTGCCCCTCCCAGTATACGTGACCATTGAGCGCTGAGGTGCATGAGCAGATGTCCCGATCAGGTGGTCAGTCTGAAGCTAGACCCCCAGTGTTTAAGTCCCCAAGCAAGCTTGGTACTCATTTATCGACTCATTGCAGTAGGGATGAAAGGTTGAGTCGACCTTGCCCAGACCGGGAATAGAGCCCGAACCTGTGGTGTGAAAGCGCGAAACGCTACCACGCGACTACTCTGGTTCAGAGTCATTAACCATATACTACAAATATCGCGAATCTTCGTAAACGTATTTGATAATGACTGAAGGATTTTAAAATGAGATTGATCCTATATATGTATTGATTTATTTGTTACCAAAGGAATTTTTTGTTTGATTAATTTTACAGAGAGGGAAATTAATCGAGTTTTGCAGGAGGAAAACAATTAAACATTATTTCTATTATTTGATGAAAATAAACTGCACATTGAAGAAAAATACTTAAAATTTTAGAAAAATTAGAAGAATTTTGCATATAAAATATTTAGTTTAATACTGTAATTAATTTGTTATTCAACAATGAGAAAAATGTAGTACATTAAAAGAGGTATATTAATTATATATATATATATATATATATAATTCATGAACTTCATTTATTGAAAACAAATATTAGAGTATTTCAATGATTTTTTGAAAAAGTATTTTTTCTTCCAAACAATGAAAGTCACATAAATTATTACAACAACCTTGCGTAAAATATTGCTGATACCTTATTCTACGACACCACAAATTAAAGTTCCTTTTTATAAGTAGCACATATGTTCTATATTGTATTTTAATTTTATTATATCTTTAGTTTACATTCATTTCAGGAAATGGACGAAATAACTTAATAACCAATAATTATGTGTGTGTTTTAATTTAAATTATATAGATTCTTATGTTACATATAGCAACGAGGTCCAATAAAATAAAACTTGCATTATTATTTTTTAAAAAAAAGCTAACGAAATGCTTATTCTTTATGCATTTTTGAACTAACGTGGGCTTAAAAACATATCCAACCAGAAAAATTTGCGTACGTTTTTTTCTAATTTTTCTCCAATACTTATTAAAAAAAATACTTTGCCATATAAAATGAGAAAAATTAAACTCATAAAGAATAAATTATATTAATTTAAGCAGTTCTATATTATTTTAGATTAACTTTCAGTTTTTATAGGCTTGATATAAGATAAGCTGAAAAAAGCTTTACTTGTGTTATTTTCCTCACTATCTCTAACAGCATTTTACAGTCATTCTATCAACTTTTTTATCTTTAATTTATCTTTTTACCATATGGTGAGCATTACAATGTTATCTGGTATTATGTTTATTCTTTTTTTTTATTTCAGAATTATGCTAGAAAGTTCTAAACAAGAAACTTATTTTTAGGAGGATGTAAAGTTTGCTTATAATTTAAAATACAAATAATGTCACAATGTTATTCATAATTTAATTATATATCTTAAAATTCACTGGCGTAGCTAGTTCTGAGTGGGTCATGTATCTAATTGCCTAGGAGCCCTCTTTTGAGGCCTCTTAACTTTTAATAATTTATAACTTATAGATTTTTGGGCCTCTAAAGATTGGCGGCCCTGTGTCATTGATACGGCTGTTACGGGCTGTATCAGCCGTACTACGCCCCTCAATGTCTAAATTTTAGACATTAAGAGATTACTTTCACGACATTTATTTATGTAATTAGTATCTAGTATTTGTATTTAAACTAAATTTTTAGCATCACAATTTAGATTCACTATTATTGAAATAGCCTATTGTATCGTTGTAGTTAATTTTTTTAAAATTACATATAACTATTGAAACTTACTGATTTTTTTAAAATATAATTCTTAGTGTCAATTAAATAACAAAACACAAATATCATACAGAGGCTTTTTAAATTCTATTATATATAAATTAATAAAAACTTCTAACTAAAAGTTTTTAATTCCTCAAAGCTTTTAAATAGAGACTTTTAAATTTAATTAAATTTATCAAATTAGAATTTGTTTGTTGCTGTTAAGTACAATTTAAACCGAGTGTGTGGAACTTAAAGAATTAACAAAGCCGAAACCCATTAAAAGAAATTTTGGTCAAAATAGTTTTTATGGAGTATAAAAATCTGTTGTTATTATAGTTACGCCCCATATAATTTCCAAATTTCAATAAACTGCTCTGCACATCTGAGATTTTAACTGGCACAGCATATATTTTAATACCACCAGTGCTCTCCTGATCTACAATTGATAGCGTGACTCTTAAAATATTTGCTTTAAATTCAGAGACACACATTCGAATCAATACCGCTACGCATCTTACTTTCAACAAAAGTTTTTATTGGGCTTAAATCCGTATCTAGAGGTACATTTAAACACGAAATAACTGTCAACGAGTGTATTTTATCCATCAAATTTAAAAAGGAAAACGCATAATATCGGAGCTCTATGATCTCTTTCGAAATCACTAAAGCAGAGAAGCCATCGAATCATGACGTGACAGCTCGCTCACGTGATTAATACCCGGGACTCAGACCAATAAGAATTTGCCAAATAAAGCTCACCGCGGAGAAAAGTCGCGCTAGTCATATTGCATCAACTACATTGTTGTTCAACATTGAAGAGTGCTATCGGCTGTGGTTTATCCTGTAGTTGTATAATATTTGTGACTACCTGAAATATTACGGATATACTGTTTATATATCATACAATCAAAATCCAAGTGCATCGTAAGTAATAATTCAACTTAAAAAAATCTTATATGTTTCAAAATCACAGATGTGGTTTGCCAGTGTGTTGATAGTTCAGGGTCAAGTGATTGACACTAGTTCATGTGGTAGACGTACACATCAATGATAAAACTTTTTGATATAATTTAAGATTCTCTGGGATAAAATTTGGGAATCACAGAGTGTCTGTTGTGATTGGGTTACTTACTGCGAAGTTTTATTAAAATGGTACATATATATATTTAGCAATCTCGAGGTAAGAATACGATTTCTTATTCTCGTGATGCGTTTTAGCAACTAAAAACTGAAAAATAGTAAACATAATGATAAAATTAGACCAGCTTGTAAAATTGCAATTGTTACAGCCCCTTATAATTAAATTTCAGTTGCAAAATTTGAAAATAGTTCCAAAAGAAATACTAAATTGTCATCAAATGTTTAGTTTTAGAAACGTGATGTTTTGAAATTGCACTTCCATGTAAGATGCTTTTTTTGAATTCGTATACATATGTTTACTTAAAAGTTGATAAATTCCTTTAAAGAAATGGATTTTTACTTCAACTGTTTCATTTTGAAGCAGCGTTTCAAGAAACGCAAAATGTATTTAAGCATATTTTCAAGATATAAATTTTTAAAATATGCAAACTTTTAATGTTTTGCAATTAAAAGATAAGGTTGTAAAGTAAGGGGATTTTACAAGTAAAGTAGTTTCTAATAACATGAAATACTTTGGACATGTTGCCTTCAGTCCAAATGTTCAGTCCAAAGGACATGTTGCCTTCAGTCGCTTTAAAATGAGATGGGTATTTTTTGCTTGACAAAGTAGTCAATACATGTCATAAAAAAAATCATTGATTTTCATTAAATTATGTTATATATAGATGTATCTGAATAAGATTGCTGGTTTCAAACCTTGAAATATTGTACTTATGTATTGGTCTATTAGCATAAGTTTTTGAATTATATGCAATTTTTTTTTCATATATCAAATTTTTTAGTTCTGGTATTTTCATTGAAGAGCTTAAGAATTAATGAGAGCTCAATAGATTTTAATAAATCACTTTAGTAATATCACAGATATTTTCATTGCTGTAAATTTAAAGGTGTCGGGGGTTTTTCTGTTGATTTTTAAAGGTATTTCGGTTCAATACTTTCTTGTATTTGTAAATTTTCAATTGATTCTAAACACATATTTATATTTTAGATTCTAAAATAAAACAAAATGTCTTTGCAATTGATAATAAAATCTTCGACACAGAGTGTCGAAGACTTTGCTTTGCCTTGTGAATTGACATGGACAATTGCTCAAGTAAAAGATCAACTCAGCACTTCGTATCCTACAAAACCTGTAAGTAAAAATGAGCTTTAAATCTTGAGAAGTAAAGAATGGATTACGTATCATAAATGTAATTTTAGTTAGTCAGAAAATTATTGTGAGTGATCGCAAAACTACTTTTAATGTCCTTTAGATTTTAAAATCAATATGAAATTTTATTGTAATTTTGATTTCATTAAAGCTTAAAAATTGTTATTTTAAAGAATAATAGTTGGATTATTTTGTATATTACTATATTAGAGTGAAGTAATTCTTGAAATTCCAGAATATTGAAGTAACTTTCAGTGTACTAGTTTTTACTTTAAATTTGATGTTATAAATGTCATACTATTTTGTGAACTATTATTGAAGAAAAACCTATAGATAAATGTATAAATGTTGAAAGTTATCAAGAAATTATCTACTAGGTGCAAAGGATCAGACTATTTTGGTCAAAAAAATTAGCCACAACTAAAAACATCTTAACCCCTTAATGGCTGCATAATTTTGAAGAAAACTTGTCATAAAAGTGCCTACTATTTTATTCCAGAAAATTATATGAAACTAAGTGCATGTACAATATTTTTTTTTAAAGTTTTGGGTAAATTTTTAGCTTAAGGGGACTTGGTACCCTTTGAGCAAATTTCTTTATTTATGTATTTAAAAATTATATTTTAGCATTTTATACAATGTTTCTATTCAAGAAAATGATACCAGATGAAAATTTTCATATATTATTCACACAATTTTAAAAATTTAAATTTTTTGAAGAAAATTGAGAAAATTTTAAAATTTTACTCCTTTTGTAAAAATTAATTTTTTGACCTGAAATTTTTCTTTTTTTCTTATGGATATTCTGAACAACTTAAGGGATCGATTTTAGAATAACTTCATTCGTTTTCGAGAAAAAGAAATAAAATGTTGATATACAGGCTAAAAATCAATGAAAAAGCCAACATATGTCTTACATTTTATTTTTTTAAAAATTATTCAGTTTATAGCAAAACGGATCCCTAATTTTATTACATGCTTTATTTTTAACATAGAGGAAAAAAATGGAAGTGATTGGTAAATAATTGTCGAAGGAGTAGTATTTTGAATGCACTAAGGTTTCGAAAAACAGAAACTGAGAAAAACCAGTTTAAAATTTATAATTCTGAAAAAATAATTATTATAAGCTTAATTAAACTTAAAATACCATTTTAAGATATTAATTATATGTTTTTCTTTAAAATAATTGCATTTTCATATTTTTTCAACCCACACATTTTTATAAATGATCAACTTTTAGAGAGTACTAATTGCACAAGAAAATTCAAGAAAAACGTTAAAAACTTCTTTTTTCTGTCACGACTGAAATTTTAGCTGTTTTTCTTCTTATAATATTAAAGTATGACATTTGTATGAAAAATATATCAAGGATAAGAACTGAAATTATAAAATTTTTAATATAAAATGCCTTAATTTAAAAATTTTACATGCACACATTTCACAAAGAAAAAAAACGATTGTATGCATTGCCTCGGAAATATTCCTACTTTATATATTTGCACATTCTTTTTTTAATGTTATTATTTCTCTTTATAAATTAGATTTTTTTATCAAAACGCTTTTTTTAGCTTTTTTTTTTCTAAAAAGGAGATGTGGATGAATCGCCTAATTTGTTTTCAAATGAAGTTTTATTCAACTTCTAACTTTCTGACATGCACAAGTGATATATCAATCGAAAGATAATAATGCAAAGAATAAGATTAAATGAAAATAAAAAAAAACGATAGGTTTGTGATTTTAGGGGTACCAAGTCCTCTTATAAAGTATAATTTTTTTTTTAAAGTAAACATTTAGGGTTATTATGACTGAATGTTTGTTTTCTAGCAAAGAGAAAAAATTAAACATATAGCTTAACTATTAAAGGAGAATTTTATTCCACTCATGCACAATGTAAATACACATTAGTAATTTTTCTTGCGAGATAAATTTCTAAGCATGAGATGCAAAGGCCAACATCACGGGTAACAGTACAGATCCATCATCACTCCTCTCAGATTCACTAACTGAACTTTCAAAACAATCTATTATTTCAGAATCACTCTTGGATCCATTTGTACATAAAGTTGACTCCAATTCACTTCCTGACAAATTCCATATATAATGCAATATTAAAAGATATATTTATTTTATCTTGGAATGCAACCCATGTGTATTTACAAAGAGCAGAACTAAGTAACTGAGCTAAAGTTATAAAAATATTTGGCTTATATACATGTTTAATTGTGTGTTAACATCTAGTTTAAAATAACTATCTCTAAAATAGGATACTAATAATAGGTACTGCCATCTGGTGAGAAATAAACCTAATTCCAAGGGTAAGAAATAAATAGTTTTTTTTTTTTATCTTTTTAGCACATTATTTTTGAACGCTCCATCCATAAAAATCATGGGTATGAGAAATAGGTAAAATTTTACCACGTGATTTTGATGTCAGTGAGATAGAAGGGGTTTACTGTGCAATCCCATGAATTTTTCAAGACTCAATTAACACACTCACTCACAGTATGACTGATACATGATTTGAGTTACCAAATATATTTTGTTTTGAAAAAAGTTTTGTTTTCTCTTCTAAGTTTAAAAATCTGTTTAAGTGAATCTAGTTTATTCAAACTTGGGGGTTAAAAAAAATTGATTATTTTATGTACATGCCTGATTTTATTGCATAAAGCATAAAAGTTCTGATAAGTTCATAATGGGGGGAGGAAACACACACAAACTTGTATCCTTATAGAACAAATAAACTACTCTTAATAAAAAAGAATTTAATAAACTATATGAAAATAACATGGTAATATTTTTAGTTTTAATGTTATAGATTTTATTTTATAAATATTACTGTATTAGAGGTAATGACTACTGAGTTAAGCATATTAAAATATCAATTTTTATTTTTATTTAAGAGTTTTTTTTTACTTCAAGTTCAAAATGTATTCTTCAAATGAATACTTTTATTTATTGAAGGAGATCAAATAAATTAAGGGAATTAATTGTATAATAAAAGCATTAAATTTTAAAATGACTATGGGTAATTTGTGTGATGTGGTTTTAGAAATGAGCGAAATCTTTTGTTGAAATTTTGTGTATTAATCATTCTGATTCAAAATCTAAATTTAATGGTTGTGCAACAAAAAATTATAAACTAAACACATTTGCAAATTACTGATAAATAAGTGTTTGTTACCTCTCCTCTTTGTTTATGTATTATAATTATGGAAAAATTCACATACTTTTAAAAAAATTTTCATCCTTGTGGTGGAGGAATTACTTTCAAATGAATGAAACTAATCTATCCTTCTAAGTTTTATTCACAGTTGATCAATATTTATAACCTTTTCATTTATTTGAATCTAAAATAATTCCTAGATTTAAAAAATTGAGAGTTTATTAAATGTGTGTGTGTGAAATCTTTGAAAATAGATTACATATGAATAATATTGATTTTGAAGAAAAATAATTTAATATTAATATTCCTTTAATTACCTTAAAATCTTTTCTGGCATTTTGAGCTTACATGTAAAATTTATCTGGTATTGTATTGAGAGGGTTTATCTCTTAAAATTATTGCTTTAAAATTATAATTTGATAAAGAATATATTTTTATATTCTAGACATTAAAAAATGTTTTTTATGTTAAAGTATATTTTATTAAACTTAATTTCTATTCTTGAAACATTTTGTCTTCTATACTTGTAAAAAAAATCTTTATTTTTGTGGAATATATTTTTAAACAGTCAATTTTGATTATGTGCATGAGTGTTTACTGACCTTCTACAAAAATTATAATTTGGGTCAAAATCTAATATTTTTTTTTCAGTTATTTTAAAATGTTAAATTTTTGAGTAGTACTTGTTAAATAATTTTTAATGAAGACCCTTCTACATTGTAATTGTACTTTTCATAGTATTTTGACTTTAGTGTTCGGGGCTTGCCTTGTCACGAGTTTGAGCCCAGTACCACTAAAGACCCGCTGTGTAGGGCAGCGATGCACGTTAAATCTGTCGAGAGCTGAAACGTCCTCCTGCTGGTGTGGTGTGGTAGTTAGGAGAGAGGGGGTGCCAGCTCGGGTGTTGTCCACGTCACTTGACCATTGTTCAAAATTACGTGGTCCGTCACCAAAAGCCCTAGTGTAGCTGAACCGTACACCGTTAATATTCAATCAATTGACTTTAGTATTTTCATTTTAACTCTTTTAACTTGTAAAAAAAGTAACTTAAAATGTTTAATATAAGAGTGCATGGAGAGTTTGTTCCCAAACATCTTTCTTTTTCACTTAAGTGTTCTCTATAATATATTAACAGATAAGCATTTATATAATTTCTTGTCCTCTCCTTTTGTAATGATGGATTTTAAATAATTCTGTTTTACAAATTTCTTTTATTCTATTTTTTTGCTACGTAATGCCCTATGAAGATTCTTACCAGCATCAAAATACATAAAATGACTTTTGACCTTTTTTAAAAATGAATTATGTATTTATTTCCAGAAAAAAGAACATCTGAAGCTAATTTATGGAGGAAGGCTTTTACCAGATCATCTCTCTCTAAAATCTGTTTTAAATCCGGTGAGTTACACTATTGAATGTTATCATTTGTTGATATATATTTTTTAGGAAATTAGGTCCATAAGTTTAGGACCAACAGTTACCTCTGACAACCAAAACATGCTGGCTGCTCAATGTGTTAATTTACAATGGTTATATCCATGTTACCTGTTTGAGTTGCTTGTAGATATTTTATTCTGAGTCTAATTATTTTTGTTCCGATACATAAGAGATGAATTCTCTAGAGTAATGCCGTTACATTAAGATTTTGTTAATATTTAGAAAAAATGCACAAAAAGATTTAGGGTATATATAGAAAAATGTGTAGTGTGTGTGATTCTACATTGTGGTGTTCAAATGTGTAGGATTGATATGAGCGGTTTAAAGAAGGCAGAGATAATTCTTCACAGATGATCTCTTTGATTGATTTGCAATTTAATGGACTAAAAAAACATTATTTTACATCTCATTGTGTTCGCAGGGATTAACTGTCAAACTCATAAACATCAGTAAGACTACTTATCGAAGACAAGCTGTCTATCTATTTTAATAGTGGATCTTGGCATATTCCAATATTTACATAGTTCCAGTCTTTTGACTGTGAACAAAAAGAAGGAAAGATTACTGAATGAATGGATCCAACTCTTTAACGAAACATGATACACACACACATGAAACCTTTGTTTCATTTATTTGATATTCAGTTAAGATAGGTCACTTCCATGTTCATGAAACATATCTCATTTATCAAAAGAATTCTGGCAAGATTGCATGAAAGAGAAGACCATGATGGAGAGATTATGTTTTTTGACTCTCTGATAATTTTTTGTTCAAAATTAATTTTAAAGGATAGGTTTGTCTACAAGAATTTATCTAGACATCTTATGTCATTTGGGAATCCATTTGTCTTGAGAGACCTAAAATGTGACTGATGCTATTTTCTAGGGAAACAATCTAGTACTCTTGCTTCTTACCTTTTCAGTGAACTGAACCTCATGTGATTTTTATTTCAATTAATGAAAGAATCTGCAAAAGCATATGTCATCACACACACACAGATCAAAGAAAAACATCATTGGGGGGTCTTTTGAGTGATTACAAAACATTGTTTCGGAGAACATTGTTCCTAAAGAATTGTTGTCCAAGTACATAATTTTTTGAATAATTATACTCCAATATTTTAAAATATTACAGGTAAAGAGTTTTATGCCAAATTCCTAGACTTTTAGATCTTGTCTTGCAGATATATTGTAAAAATATTGTATTTTAGTCTACTTTTGTTAATAAACCTTTCATATGAACTTTAAATTTCTTTGCATGTAATTCAGATTTCATAATGGCATACTTTACACTGCTATGAGAGATATTAATATTCAAATGGATTGGTATGTTTACAATTTAATTATATAAACTTAGCATTGGACTTTTTATTGCTCTGGTGCTATAAAACTGAATGTTTTTTTTTATGTATACATTTTAAAGATATCAATACTTGCAATGTAAATTCAGTGCTAATTTTTTAAAAAAGGTCCTGTTAATAAGTTATAACTTCTAATGAGATTTATTCCTTATGAATAAAAAAAAGAAAGTTGAATACAAGCAGTAAAAGTTGAATGCCATAAAAAATGTTTAAGCTGTTTTATTTTTAGATGTAATAGAATTGCATAACTCATTATTGGATTAGATTTTGGACAGCTAAAATGTAAAATTTGCCCCTTATTAATTTTTTCAATTATCTTTTGTCGAAATTAATGTGTTTGGTTGAATAAAAATTTAAAGTCTGATTTTTTTTTTTGTGTATAAAAATTAGTGAATGTGGGGATAAAAGAAAAAATCAATATAAAAAGTCTTAAAATGTGTAAGAATTTTCTGAAATGAGTATTTGTTTTTATAAGTACATGAATCTTAATTTATAATTCACATTATTCTAATCTTAATTTTTCTAGACTCAAGATGTACATATAGTTCATTTGGTATGCTCATCTCCATATAATACTGAGAAAACAAGTCCTAAAAAAGATGTAAGTTTAAATTCTTATAAATATTCTACAATGTTGGCTTAATGAATGTTAAGAATGTCTAAAAAGAGCAAGTCTTTTGAATCTGTTGACTTTTATTATTGTAATAAAAAAAAATAGAAATTGAAATATTTAAAGTAAAATGCCTCTTTTCTTTACCATAACCTTATTCGCAATTTTTGATTTTAAAATATACAAATTTCTAAATTTTCTATAAATGATTTTTTTTTTATTTTAGCATGTCTATCTTCAAGGAATAGATTTTATCTCTAGCATTGTTATAGAAACTAATTTAAGATTTGTTATACATACTTTTGCTTTCAATTTGGAAAAATTGTTTTTATAGGAATGTAGTCATAGGTTATCCGTGAAAAAAAAATCCAGGTATAATTATTGAATAATTACTTTGAAAAAGTAGTATAGACTTTTGGCAGCATTCGGTATTTCTGAAAAATCTAGCGTATATTCTATAAAATTTTCAAATACAACATCACATTGATACCTTACCTGATAACAAATGTGAAGTAATTTTTTTCAATTCGATGAATCATTTCTTTTATAAGAAACTCAAAAATAAGAAAAATCTCTTCAAGTAACATACTTAACTTTATTACCCAAAACATTCAAATGTCAAATAACTCATCTGCCAAAAGTAATGTCAAGTTTTTTTCTTTCTTGATTTTATTGTCCATGAATGTCAACATGCATTCAGAAAATGCACTCTCAGATTTTTGAATAAAATTAAGTGGAACTAGAATGTATACAATAATCACATTTAATGCATTTAAGGAAATAATTCATTTTCTGAAATTTGTTCTTTATAAATTTATTTTAATAGAATTTTTCTTGATAGGAACCTGTGCCTCGTGTATCTACTTCTCCCCTTCCATCAAATTCAAATGGAATACATCCACAAATGAATGCTGAGGTGCTAACTTCAAACATAACAAGGTATTCCTATTATGTATGTATGTAGTTAGTTTGTGTAAATGTGTATGATAAAAAGGAAATACTCAAAAGTATAAAAAAATTCAGATAATTATATAAAAATGTAACATCTTCAGTAGAAGGTATAAATATATTTTAATATATTTTTTTTTTCATTGAAAGTATATTTAAAATAGGAAATATCTTTAAGTGTGTGTGTGTATATATATATATAATTATAAAATTTAAGTGGTATTTTAAATTTTTCAATATGCATTTCATGTGTCATAAAATATTAAACAATTTTTATTGCAAAAAAAGCAAACAATACAATACTTGAACATATATCCGTCAATAAAATTAAAATTAAATTTTGAATTTTTTGGAATATCTTATGCATGTGAAGAATAGAAAGTATGTAAATTAATATGCACACTTGTTGAACATTTTTATGAGCTTCGTCAAAAAAGGAACACATATGAATGAAGGTACTGTCTAATACATAATTTTTTGTTTGAAATTTTTAATGTTTGCTTGAAATTTTTTTAGCTTTAATTTCTATACTTTTTTTTGTTTTATTATCCAAGAAACATTTTAGTTACTGAGGAAAATTGAAATATTGTTATCAGAAATGCTAATTTTTAAAATGTATCTTAGTTTGTTAATCAATAGTGAATATATGTATATATAGATATTTGAAATTGCAATTTTTTTTAGCGGCTTACAAGAACCGGTTTCGTCTTCCATTTATAATACTGCTGATCCTACACAACAGTATTTGGCAATGCAACAGATGTACATGCAGATGATGGCTCAGTACTATGCTCAGTATGTCTTATTTTTTTTTTTTTTTTTTTACAATTAATATTTAGTATCTTATATAATTAACAATTTTGTAGTTTTTCTTTCAACATTCTTAAATCTGAAATTGATTTAAGAAATGGTATGTGTTTTTAAATGTAAACAATTCATTTGCATAAGGTGGAAATATGTCAACTATTTTAAAAATCAGCACTTAGGGATCTATTCCCCTCTGATTATCTTTAAAGAAATTACTGTTAAAATATATTCTAAATTAACTAGAAATAATATGGAGATATTATCACAGCTTTATAGTTATTGATATTGTTATTGAATTGGTGTGTACATAATTCATTGTATTCAAAATCCACTCATTGAGTTAATTAATTTGATGTTGTCAAAATATGATTGGATTTAAAAATGTTTCTTCCCCTTAACTATTTTTTGTTTATTAAGAAAACTTATATCATTAAAAATAAAAATTAGGATTTATTAAATAACTTTTTATTAATTAGGAGTAAAAGCATTGGCTTAAATATTTACATCTAACCTTAAATGTAAATGGTCTCGAGTTGTTTCATAGTAAATGTGACAGATGACTAAACCTGTAATTTTGTATCTTTAACTACAGTTCTTTTATATATTAAATTGTTAACATTTTATGTTAAAAGCTTTGGTGTGTTTTGATAACAAAATTTTATTATTAAATGCTTTTGATAAAATGAAGTTTTAAATATTTTGTAATCTCAGAATGGTGTTCAACTTAAATTACAAATTGCCTTCTCTTTATTGCACTGATTTTGTGGAAAATATTTCATTTTTTTTTAATTTAAGTTTGTTAGAATGTAAAATAAAAATGTTATACTGACCTTGTGAAAATCATTACTTTTCCTGAACTTAAATCACTTACAATACCATAGAAACAATTTCTGTAATTATGAGGTAATGATGAAACAATGCTTTTTTTATAATTATAGTTTCTATATATAGAATAATTATGAGGAAAAGATGCAATGATATAATTTTATTGAAAAGGGCTCAAATAGAACCAAACAATAGAGTTATTGGTGTATTGTACGGTTTTATCTTCAGCTTATTAAAAAACCATTAGTGGAATAAATTTCAGCCACACTTAACAAAAGTAGAATAAATTTACCATGCCTAATGATATTCATATTTAAATCTTGGGTCAGATTATCTTGCATTCGTAAAATATGTAAATAAAAATTCGGTCTTTAAAATTTTTTTATATTTTAATTTAGTTATACGCCAGCTTCTCCAGATAAAAGAAAAAAGTACCTGTTTTACTTTTTAATTTAATTGTTGTGCATCAATATGCTCTAAAGTTAGTCTATTATATTGACCATGCACATGACTGAATATGTCTGTTTATAATTGGTGTTACTGTTTCTGCTAGTACCTGTTTTTACTTTCTAAAGTCTTTTAGACTCTTAAAAGTATGGCCCTTTTTTGTAGTCTCAATATATTAAAAAAATTCAATGCATAAAACAGGATTTTTAAAGAATAAATTTGTATTTTAATTTAACCATTATGTAGAATTTTTGGATTGAATTAAACTTGGTATTTAAGTTTTCTAATGATGTGGATAGGAAATTAACAAAATTGTTTTGGCTCAGATTTGATCTTGTGTCATTTGACTGATTTAAAAACCTTTTTTGTTTTTCTTGTGCGGTATTGATAAAATCAAACAATTATTTTTTAAAACATTCCACTGAAAAATAGAAATTTGTTCTGCTTAATTCTAAAACTAGTTTAGAAATAGAACTAAAAACCTAATGTACAGGAATTAATGTCAATTTGACAAATCAAATTTTGAACATTCCATGCGATCTGTTTTGTTGCTGGTATGATTTATTCGACATAATATATCATTCTATTGCATTATTGTGATTAGAAAGAATCAAGGGGAAAATTGTAGCACATGTATTGCAGTTGTTATTTTTTTTTTTTATCTATTTTTTGTGATATTTTGTTACTTGTAAATTCATTGTAAGCACACATGGCATATTTCTGAACTTCTGATTTCCTTCAAATTCTAGCAATCTATGTCATTGCTTTCTGGCAACTATGTTTGATTTTTAATTTTTTTCAGTGGCATAGTTATTTTCATTTTTGAACTTCAATATTGTTCTTTCCTCTCTTGCTTTTACCTTTTGTAGGATTTGTCAACCAAAGAATAAAACGTACTTCAAGAGGGCAACATTTTGCCTCGGAAATACTTGCATACAGATGCAATAAAATTGCGTTTCAGAGATCACTTCATTTATAATATTCAAAACATTTGAATTTCTAAGTGGCAGTTAAAAAAGCTTTGTACCCTCTACCGCATCTTATATATGGTTAAGTTATTTTTGAATCTATTATATGCGAGTGTTGAAATCATCCCAAAAAAGACACAGAATCCAGCTTAAAAACTTATAATTAATAAATTATTCAAATGTTGCTGTGCAAACATATATATATGTAAATGTAATATTTTTACTCTATATTCTTTCTTGAATGAGAGAGAAAAAGCTGTAAGCTGTCAATTGGGTTATAATAATATAAAAGTACTAATAATTTGTGAACTGTTGTACATCTGATTTTTCAAGTTCTGTAGCATATTCAACTTAATTTTTTATTGTATTATTTTTGTTCTATAACTTTAAAAATAAATATCTTTATAAATATTTTTATGTATTCTTTTAGGTTATATGGTGGCATTCCATATGGATCAGTCTTTCCAAATCCTCCTGTACAAACTCCTGCACCTGCATCGAGGCCAAATATTCCACAAAATGTACCAGATAGGCAAGCAGAAGAGGAAGAGAGGGACTATATTGACTATCTATATATTCTTAGTCGTCTAGCTATCTTATTCACCGTATTGTTTTATTATTCTTCTCCAGCACGTATTATGGGAGTCCTTGCCATGGTTTTAGTTATTTCATTGTAAGTGTACTTTCTCTTGTGCATTGTAATTAAAATATTTGGTTTAATAATTTTAATTGCAGTTACTATAATATAATCATATAACTGATGAAGGAAAACCATGCAGTTTATGTGTACTGTATTTTTATTATTGTATATTTGAATCTCGGTTGTATCCCATATAAACATGTTTTTGAGGGGACAAAATAAAATAGTGTAAAATGGTTTATTGATATCCAATGTTTATGTAATTTAAAAAATATTAAATTGAGAACTAATAAGAAATGAATAATTTAATTTTTTTTATCTGTATTAACTTTTGAATATAAACTTGAGCCTGTAATTACTCTAACCTTCAGTATCATGTTCAAGTTCTCCTATCTGGTGAATTTTTCCATCTTCGATTCTAAGCCGCACCAGATTGATTATTATGATTATTAGTAACATTAACATTGGCAAAAAAAAGTGCCAATCGGATAAATATGGTTTATGTATGGTAATTTATTATCTGATGTGTAAATAAAGCAAATGGTAAAGAATTGTTAATATATGCATGTAAATAAAGCTTTATTCATTTAAAAAATCCGATTATGCAGTAAATTATATAATGAACTTAAATTATGCAATTAATTTAATTTTATAATTAATGTATCATTTTAGACATGTTTTCACGTTATTTGTAAAAGTTGACATATACTTGTTACTATTCAGGCTACTTATTATCGTGTTGTAGACAATCTTTTTTTTATATATGGTTGTTAAATTGTAAATTCTGTTAAATTTTTTAAATTTTGTAGATTTTTGTATGAAATATTTTGTTGACACAGAGTGGGGCGTAGGAGCTTCTTTTTTTTATTTGAAAATGTAATAAAACACACTACATGTTTCATTTGACTTTATTGTTATTTTCCTCCTACCATGAAATATTGGAAATTTTAATTTACAGTTTTAAACATAATGCCTGTTAAATGTCGTCTTCCATTATCAACACGCTGAAGCAGTCAATTTCGAGAACTTTGAGTCACCTTTTCAAGCATATCAACTAGGGATATTGTCAATTTTGGCTTGGATGTGGTTCCTTAGGTCTTGGAGCGATCTTTGTAAAACCACTGGAAGTAATCGGGAGGGGATAAATCAGGCGAGTGTGCAGGCCAGTGTATGTCCCCTTGCAGGGAGATCAGTCATTTGGGGAAGGCTGCTCTTAAAATGCCCATGGAAACCCTGGTGGTGTGAGCTATGGCCGCATCTCGTAACTAAAGATTGTCCAGATCCCTTAGAGAAAGGGTAAGAATATTTGTTGACCATTGCCTCATACCGGTCAAAATTGACGCACGAACTTGTTCCACATTTTCAAATGTTATAACTGTCTTCAGAAGTCCTTTCCTTTGGAGACATTCCCCATTGCTCTGAAGGCATCCATCCACATTAAGACACATTTCCGATCAGGAATATGACCTTGTGGAGTGACAACAAAAGACATGTTGCACTGCCATCACCGACCACCGTAGGAAAAATATGCCTCCATGGCAAAAGCGCGCTGCTGCATTGACAGCAACATGTTTGAGGCTGATATGGACTAGAACACAAGTATCCCACTCCACCCATGCTCCTCCCCTCCCTATGAACCTTACTGGAGCATATTCAAAATGGGAAGTTCTTGCACCCTATCTAGTATTTTTAGCATTTCTTGGTAATCCATCTTCTGAATTTTCTTTTTATGTTTAATTATGATAAATTTTTAAAATACTTTTTTCTTCTAGTTTTGCAAAAATGAATAGACAGCCCCGACATGAAGAAGTACAGAGACCAAATGAAAATCAAAATGCATCAACTGAGCAGGCAGCAGCTGACAATCAAGCTTCAGAAAATGAACAAGTACATTTTTTTTTAATAAAATCTGCAATATTTTAAAATTTTCTCATCTATATTTAAGTGTACTTAATAAAATATGTGTGTTGTACATGTAACTAAATAATCTGTAGTTTGTATGAGTAATGTATTTGTGTTCTTCATTATTTAAAGTAAAGAAACATATTGTATTAAATAAGAGTCTTGTATTTTATTCTGCTGAAATTTCAAATCATGCTGCTTTATTTTATTGTGAAATATCTGACAGGCTAGTTAACAGTGCATTTAAATCATTTAATCAATCATCTAAGCTGCACATCCAATATAGTGGCTGCTGTGTCCTTGGGCCGTATCTCAGAGAAGGCATCGATTGAAAAATGTATGAACCACAAGTCTTGAGAAGTAGGTGGAAGGGGAAGAGAGGTGAAAGGTCCCTGACTACTATTTAGAGTGTTCAGTCTTTAAAATTGGACTGAAACCAAACCAAATTGTACAGTCACCCGTATGGTGCTCAAAGCTGTGGCTAACGACAGACGTAAACTAGCTTCTTGCCACGATGAATTTCACGAGCCTCGATTGGACACCATCAATTGGTGGCATCGGAAACAAATCATTCTTGTTGTTTAAATCAGTGTTGTTTTTTTTATAATGAAATACATCAGTGTAATTAAAAAACTTTACAATTATCCATCAAAATTATATTTTCTAATTGTGTCCAGATTGAAAGTGATTTGAATTATTTTTGTGTGTATGTGAATTACAAAATCATAGCAATTGAATATTTATTTCAGCCTAAATTTATCTTTGAAAGCGATTAAATAAAATTTCAATCACAATATTTCATATAAGAAAAAAAGGATGTTTTGGGAGTAAAGGAGTTTAATTTTAAATCTTTTATTTCTAGGCCCCAGAATCTGTTCCAGAAAATCAAAACACAAGCCCATCTGCAACATCAGTGCCTTCAGTTTTCACTCTAATCACTGCATTCTTTTCTTCACTTATTCCATCAGATCCATTGCCTGTCAATGTAAATTAGCTTTCGGAATGAACTGTTTTTGTAAATAAAAGTGTATTTATTTTCTTTACAATAGAAAATCAATCCTGTTATTATAGGCTTTGTGCTAAAGTGAAGCTGGAAAATCTGATATTTTTCTGTGCTTTGAGTAGTTATTTCATATTTCATAACAATTTTTATCATCTAGTCCATGTTTATGTTTAGGCGCTTATACTCTTAATGAAAATGATTGACTCATTGGATTGCTTTAATTCTATTTAATCTTTTGTTATTTGTTTTGCAGCAAGTACGATTCTAAAGATTAGAGTCATTATGTGTATAATGTATTGTGATAATTGAGATTTTAATTTATCTTTTTTTGTTGATTGTTTTGTCAAATTATTTAAAATCTGCTTTCATAAAGTTTTATTTATTTTATAAGAATGTTCTTCTGAAACCAGTGAACAGTGTTTTGTTTTTTGCAAAAGTGGCTTCCTTCTGCTTCATGTTTGTAAATAAATTGTTTTTAAACTTGCTTTATTTGTTTAAGTCTGTATCATTTGCACACACATTTAAATGCCAATCTATTTACTAAACCAATTTTATTGGCAAACATGTTAAAGTGTTTATCTCCAAATGTATTGCTTCACTATTTTCAATAATTTTTAATGAGACAATTTATATTTTTAAAATTCAAGGCACGTATCCACTCATTTCAATCTGGAATTTCTTTTTAAAAAACTCAATTTTTTTGGAAGTTTTGTTATTTTTTTGTTGTTAAAGGGCTATTTAGTATGGAAATTTTTATTTAATTCTTAATGTAATTCAGATGACATAGAACATTTACAAGCAAATATCTCTAGGATGATTGTTTAATTTCTTTTAAGCTTTTGTATTAAGCTTGCAACCTATAATCTTGGATGATAAAAGAAAACTTTGACAATCATATTGTAATAATTACAATGAGAAGTGCAGGGCTCCTGTATAAAATATTCAATTCTTCAAAGACTAGAAAAGATCTCCAATTTTTAAGTATAATTATCTTTGCATATTTCTTGTAGATATTTATTGTGCCTACAGTTGTAGGTAAGAAGTCGGTCACATGTATTTGCAAGTGTTATAATTATCAAGAAAACAAGGCTATACAGTAGAGTTTGAAATATTCCAATTAAGTCTCTTAGTAATTGAAGTGTTGAATATTGATATCTAGTTGAGCATCTTCCTTGGGAAAAATATGATGTAGGAAGGTTTGTAACTTTCCTTGCTGCAGGAGTAACCCAATGGTTATGATTGGGAATATTCAAATCTTAATTTTATCAAAGATCCATTATGTGGAGTAATAGAGGCAAAATAAACTGAGCTTTTAAAGTACTGTTGTGATGTGTGCTATTTAAACTACCGTAAAATCTGGGGTATTTTTTTGAGAAAAAAAAATAAGATCTAAACTTAAGGGTGCGCGTTATACGCAGAGTATAAAAATGATAGCCTTAAAAATAACAAGAGAATAGCATAATTTTTTTTACTTCTACATGTATCTAAACACTGTTTATTTAAAAGAAAGGATTTGTCTTATGAACTAAAAGAGTAGTAGTTCTAGAAGTATACTATTTTTTCAAAAGTCTTGGATAATATCTCGAATAAATGATTTCAAAACATAAAAGCAATGTGTTCTGATATTTCAGATTTCTTCTTTGGTGTGTGTGTGTATATAAACACTCAATAATTATAAATGCAGGCATTTATTTTTCTTGGTTATCTTACAGACATTATTTTTCTTGACAGTATTTTTAACATTAAATGGTTATTTAGAACGAAATTTTTTTTGTAGGTATTATAGACCTTTTTGACACCTACAGAATCTTGTATTGCATATTTTGTGTAAAAATGATGATCAGTGTTTAGGTTTTGTGTTGAATAGTAGGAAGTATATATTCCCTAATTTTAATATAAAAACAGTATCTTCTAGAAAAATAGCAAAAGTGTAAATAAACATAATATTGAGAGAAGTGCAAAAAAATAAAGTGATCGGAAAACAAAGATTAAAAAAAAATTTCAAAAAGATTTTCAGGTTTTTGGGTTTTTTTTAACCGTATATGTGTATATATTTTTGTATTAGCACCAGCTGTACAACCAGCACATTTTTAGTTTCAGCATTTATCAGATTGCTAATAATACATAAGGTTAGAAATACCAGCTATATTTTGCAGCATTTCTGTTTTAAAATAAATATATGCCGTGGTGTTAGACTTACTATTTCATCCTCACTATTCTTGGTATATTTTTAATAATTAATAATCATTTAAGGATGAATAATGTATATTAAATTGTTTATTAACTCCAAAAATAGGTATATGTAAATAATTTTGAGAAAATAAGGTGTTTTTTTATATAGCATCAGGAAGCAAGTAGGTAGCATCAAAGCTTTTCTTGAAATTCATTTGAATGTGGAAATAAAGCTACTGTAGTTGATTCCCTATAAGGAAAAGGGATGGGAACTAAAGTACCTTGACCTATTAAGGAAAAGGAGAGGGGAAGAACCTATGCAAATGTGTGAGCATAAATTAACCTAGGGTAGTGTAGCACAAATGACCGATTTGAGGCGTTATCTTCAAATATTGGTTTTGTACGTTTAATTATGATTTGAGTTTAGATTTGTGAATGTGTGTGCTTGTATGATGCTGTATGGAATTGTAAAACAATTCTGTATAATTTAATGATGAAATTTGCTTTAAGCTTGACATGCATATCACTGTGTAAGACACTGTTTTTACATACCATCGTAATGCCTTAGTCCCTATTCTGAAAATTTTTAGATTGGATCTGGGTTTTTTTTTTTATGTGGATAGAGTAGCTGCTGTGCCTATATAGGGCCACCAGCTATGCTATTGGTCAAAGGCCAATTTACCTGCTTGTAAAGAGTTAATTTTTTAAGTGAGAGTGAAGAATTTCTCCCAATGAGGGAGAGGTACTGAGGTATATTTCAGACCAAAAACTTTCAAATAATTAGTTCTATGTGTTACTGGTGTTAAGTTTTTGTGTTACTTTATTACTGTCTATATGCAAGTCCAGATAATGTACAAGTGACAAATTAGTCTGTTGTCTTCAAAGTGTGTGAAGTGAATAACCTGATGCACATCTTTTTGAATATTGGTACTGCCATCTGTTGAGAAGAAAGGACATTATCGAGTTTTTGAAATTTTTTGAGCTCTTAAAAAATTATAATATTAAAAATAAAGGACATGCTCACGTACACATACTGACATGAAACCAGAAAGGTTTAAATGTGCTTAGAAGTTTCTTCCTTGTACTTTATTTCTGAAACAATCATTCGTGGATTTCTGCTTTCACCAAGGAAAAGAAGTTATTTATAATGGATGAGTAATTTTTAAATACAAAAATATTTTTATTATATTTTTTGGAAATTTAAAAAATATTATGGAGTTATGGTAGCTTTATTTCAAATGTTTGCAAAATATTTAAATCATAAAACATGGATATATTGGAATCATGCAATAAATATTAGCATGTTTTATGTGTTGATCCCAAATTAATTTCACAAATGTGTAGTCCTTCTTAAAGAATAAATGTTGTATTTAAGATTCTAAATGGATAAGGAGCCTACATGCACTCCTTTTAATTAAAACTATCTCAACAGATAATTGAATATGAACATTGCACTGGCCTACCCATGTATAAGTTATTAAAAAGTAACTAATTTAATAAATAGATATTTTTTGTAGATTTCAAATGTCGATAATTATAATCAATTTAATCCTCTAACCTTTTAATGATTTGCCACATCAAATCATCTTTAAATTATGAACAATTAGAATTCCTTCTGCATTTTGCTTTCAAGTATGTCTCTTCCATTTTGCTTCTTAAGTCATGTAACCAACTTCTATTTTAAAATTTAAGCTGTGAAAAGAAATCTGACATCATAAAACACTAATCTTGGCATAAAACTTAAATTTGGTGTATTAGTGGGTAAATTAGAAATGATTATTAGAGTGCTTTTCTTTTACTTTTAATAAAGAGATTCATTGACCAATTTTTGATTTACCAAAATTCATCCGCAATATTTATATTCTATTTTATAATGCACGTATCTCTTCATCTTTGTGAATGTTTTAACTTTTTTGTGAAAGCATCACGCAAATATAGTATTTTTAAAAAAGTCATATTCTCTGAAATATAATTTTAAACAATTCTAATTTTTTTTTATCTCTATTGTTTTTTTTTCGCATTTTACTTTTTCTAAACATAACGAAATCTGACTTTTGATTCGATTATCCTCCTACATATTTTTTTGCAGAAGTTTAAATTGTTTAAAAGTTTAGTGTGAGTGTATATTTTTTCAAATTTTTCACTATATTTATCGTCTGCTCAGGTGTCATCCACGTCACTTGACCAGGGCTCAAAATTACGTGGTCCGTTGCCGAAAGCCCTCGTGTAGCTGAACAGTGTGACGTTAATATTCACTCACTCACCAAATATGTTTTACTACGATAAATAAAGTGATGTAGGAGGTGTTTTCAGAATTTGGGGACAGTTATAAAGATATCAATGGCGTACATTGAGGCACTTGGCGTCATTTTCCTGTTGAAAAATGAAGTAATCTCTAATACTCAAATTTTGGGTAGGTAATTTAAAATTTCTATTTAAAATATTTAAATAGAGCTCATGATTCACAATACCATCAAAAAATACCAAATTACCTAATTCTGAGGCCGATTTACACCCCCACGCAAGAACACTTCCGCCACCATAGCTTATTGTTCCAACTAAATTCTTGGGATTAAGTTTCAGAAAATTCAAAATTGATTGGGATGGCAGAAAATTAAACATTTTTGGTTCCAATGGGCATATAATAGCTTGTAAATGAAAGAATGAGGAATTTAATCCCTTGAATTTATGCAGAACAAGAACCCCTCCACCTCCATGCTTCGGGTGGGGGTGTAAATTTGCTTCAGGATTAGGTAATTTGGTTTTTTTTTTATGGTATTGAGAATCATGAGCTCTATTTAAATATTTTAAAGAGAAATTTTAAGTTATCCGTCCAAAATTTGGGTATTGGAGACGACTTCATTTTTCAACAGGATAATGACGCCTAGCACACTGCTCTCAATGTACGCCACTAATGTCTCTATAACTCGTCCCAAATTCTGAAAACACCTCCCAAATCATTTTATTTATCCCAGTAGGATATATCTGATGAGAATTTGATTTAAAAAAGAAAGAAAACATGACATTTAAGTACATAATGTGTAGTAAAAATATTAATCGCAGAAGCATGATGGAAAATCGATGCAGAAATTACAAAAAAAAAAGAGTGATTAAATCTATACCAACACGTTTAAAAGTTGTGGATACTAAAAGATATCCTACTAAGTACTAAATTAAGAAAGGAATACAATATTTGAAGCTATGTTGAGATTTTTATTAAGTGTACGAAGACTTTTGTGGCGTAATTTTTAGTAGATTTTTGACTATTAATTTTTAAAAATAATTGTACTATTTTTTTAAAAAATAATTATGTCATTGCATTAAGAACAAGTTGCAGACGTAAAAAATTCCAATATATGAATTTTTATTAGTAGAACACATTAAATTTTATTAGAAATTGTAAAAGTGTACGAACACTTTTGTGGTCCACTGTATGCATTCAATTTTTGGATATGATCCTGTTATTATTTTTTGTACTCTTTATCAAGTGGATAATTGCTCTAAAAATGCACTTTGTTTGCTTTAAAACTTTTAATTATAAATACTGAGAAAAATTCCATATATTCCTTCCTTTTAAGTATTTTTAGAATTCTATACAAATAAAATACAGATGCACTTCTAAGAAAGTTTTCTTTCCAATAAATTAGGAACAGAAGTTATTTCCTTTTATGAAGAATCCTATCAAATTCAAGATCTTTATAAAAAAAGATCTCCTTTCTTTTGTTTTCTAATCATATGATCAAAAACTCCTATCCTGAATTAGTCTTCAAGTAGATGCCTTGAGAATAAAGCGGTAATACAATTTTTTTCGTGTTATTCTTTCAATCTGATTGATTTTCTACTTCAGCTTAAAACTTAGAATATGCATATTTTTGTAATGACGAATGTATTACTTCAGTTGATTAATTATTGATGCAAGTTTTTTTAAAATAAATATTAAGAATGTTTTTTACGAAAAAACAAACGTAATGTTTTATTTGAAATTGTGCAGAAGTTGTTATTCTGTGCAGAATTTCATTTTAAAGTTAATTGGTGGCTTACGCACTGTTGTAACCATATTGGAGACATTGAATAAAACCCACCGAATTCTAAAAACGGAATACGCTGAGGGGATATGGGGCGCGTATTTAAAAATATTTGAAAAATAATAGGTAACTATAAAAGAAAATCAATAAAAGAAAAAAAATTGTATAATTTAATTTCATTTTTTAAATTTTACTATTGTTAATTATCTAGTCTAGATATATATTATAAATGCGAAAGTTTGTGAGGATGTTTGGCCGTCTTTCACGCAAAAACAACTGAATGGATTTTAATGAAACTTTACAGTAATATAGCTTATACATCAGAATAACACATAGGCTATAATTTATAGCATAGGCTATAATTTATAAAGATATTGTGTGAAGTGTCCAGAATATAACGATATTTGTCAAGTAAGTAGGAAAAAATTCTGCCATCTGCAAGCAATTCTAGCGTGCGCTGCAAAAAAAGCTTTTTGTTTTGACTACTCAAGGCACTCGCTTCTAATTAATTCCTGTGATCAGCATAATCCCTATTTTTTTTTATTTCAGAATAAAACTAAGTTTTGAAGGGAGAGGTTGTTATAAATCTCTCTTTATTTGAATGGGTTTCTTATGATTTTATTATGCACATTTGGTAGTAAGAAATTGATCTTTTTTCAAAATAAATACTTTTATCGGTTCTGGTACTTAAAGTAAATAAACTTTCTCTTTCATACTACATTATATGGACAAATTTTCAAAATTTGTTTGTGGTTAGCAGTACATTAAAACGCTATAATTTTAATTGAATAGGCAGATATTGCATTTTTAAGTATAAAAATAATTATAACTACTGTACTGTAATTTTTGGAGTGAGTGAGTGAATATTAACGTCACACTGTTCAGCTACACGAGGGCTTTTGGCAACGGACCACGTAATTTTGAACCATGGTCAAGGGACGTGGAAGACATCTGAGCTGGCACCCCTTTCTCCTAACTACCGCACCACACCAACTTTGAAGGAATATTCTACCAATACTTTGCAGGAATATTCTTTGAAATCCACTCTTCCAAGTTATATGGCAGCACGGGTTCTATGATGAGTATTTTAACGGGGAAGGCGAGTAGTTTTGTAGCAGATATTGCGTTTTCAGCGGATTGCAAAGATTATTATTTTTGACCCGAAAAAATAGTTTCTGTCAAAATTTAAGTGTCTTATGTTTTTGTGTGTTAATGAAGACCTTAGAAAACTATTTGACTACTTATTTTAAGTGAACGGTGTATAAAAATAATCTTACAGTGGAATATCTTTAATTAATTTATTAGCTCTAACGAATTAAATTTCCCAAAGTGCAGTATTTTGTTTATGTATATCCCTTAATTTTCAATGTAGTGATAAAAAAATAATGTATGAAAAAAACTGCAGTAAATCATAATGCGGTGGATAAAGTATTAACGTGCATCGCGCCCCTACACGGCGGGTCTTACAAAGCTCTAATAAAGCTCGAACTATGAAAGTAGCTAGACATTTGCCAACTTGACTCTATCGTTAACATTCCGCTATGTTTTTCATTGAATCGCCATTATAATTTAAGAAACGGCGTTGCTTGCGAATATTACAATTTTAACATAAAATAAATACAACAGAAAGTAATATTAATGTATTACACTTTCAGATGTAAATTATTTACACTATTTTAAACGTTCATTACACAAAACTTTTAACAATGTATTACTTTTGCTGAGCAGAGATCAGCTTAGGGAGTTATTTTTAAAAATCGACCCTCAAGAGTGTTACGGGGAGTTATAAATAAGAAAAAATCCTTTTTATCAGCTATTAGATCTACAAACTTAAAATTTAACAAAACTGGGTTGTTGTTTTTTGTTGTTTATCTGAGATATGCAAAAAGCTTTTTTTTTGTTTAATTTACAATTCACGTAAAATTAACTCATTAAAAACTTTTTTATCCTTCAATCTGTGTTGTTTAATTTTTCAGTACACCCGTGCGAAGAACGGGTATACCAGTTAGTATATGTATGTATATGAAAGGATAATTAAATTAGATAAAAAATTAATTCCCTATCTAGCACTTAACTTAATTTTTTCATTTCATCTTCAAGTATCTAACTAATCACCCATTTATTTCTTCCGAACATATGACCTAGCCAATAAACATGTCTAATTCCAGATCGTTAGATTTAATAGAACTATTTGTCAGAATTATCTTTCAAGTACAATCATAAAAGCAGCGATACTTACTCCATCGGTGTTCTAAGTGCTAACCCCACTTAAAAACACACTGTGGCGTGTTTTTTCCTTCCTGCTCTTAGCGTCAGAAAAGATGTACTAATTCTAAATAAAGACTTTTTTAAAAACTAAGTCTGATTCTGACTCAGAACATGTCATATATATATATATATATATATATATATATATATATATATATATATATATATATATATATAAGGATAATTAAATTAGATTAAAAATTAAATTCCCTATCTAGCACTTGACTCATCTTTCTCAGTTCCCATCTTCAAGTATCAAACTAATCACCCATTTATTTCTTCCGAACATATGGCCTAGCCAATAAACATGTCTAATTCCAGATCGTTAGATTTAATAGTCAACATATGTCAGCATTAACTTGCAAGCACCTTCTTCAAAGCAGCGATACTTACCATATGTTTTCAAGTTTATCACTTGAAACCACCACTATGGCGTGCTTTTTCCTCCCTGATCTCAGTGGCAGAACAGATGTACAAATGAAAGAATAAAGGTCGTCTTTTCACTTTTCTAACTTTAATCTGATTCTGTCTTAAAATCATAGAAATAAAGCCGGCAGGATTTTTATCTGCGAATGGATTTCAAACCTTAACGTAAAAACTAATCTTTTTTATAAAATAATTTAATATAAAAACTAACGCCAACGAACGTAATAACTGATATGGAGAATTTTATGGAACTTCGACGGCACTCAACCTCTTTGAAGACGTCAGGTTGCCGGAATTAAAAGGAATACTGCTCTGTGGTACAAAAAAAAACGCGCTTGTAATCCCCGGAAGAACATCGCTCTTAACACCGAGAAGAATGCAGTGTTTACCGCCGAACGTTATTTCTTTTTGCCATGAAAGAACCAACTTTCGAATGGCGAAAAAAGAAACAAAGCAAAAAGAGAAGCGTGAATTCCCCAACTCAGTGATGAAAGACGTCAATCCCTTCCACCAGAATAATAATAAAAAAAAATGTTCTTCTCCGAACAGTATTATGATTTAGTTCCAGTGATACAAGATGGAAGGACCAATATTGAAAGAAAAATAAAAGGAAAAAATCTTCTTTGCCGGAAAGTCTGCACATTACTACAGTGAATTGACCATCGCATGCCATAGTGAAATACCAATATCGAAATAAATAAAATTTTACTTGTGAAATAAAGCTACAACATCTGGATTACCGTTCACCAAAGGTTTCTGGCGCTGCAAAGTGGAGGTCAGTTAGATGGTATATTTCCAATTTTAGTAACATTGAAATAACTGAGTTTTGCTGAACAGAACTTTAAGAAAAAGAATAATATATGATATGATATGGTATTTAATTTTTATAATATAGTTGTGTTATAAATGAGATATTTTCTTTATATTTTAATTGAGAAAACAAAGTATATAGGTTTAGTGATACAAAATTTTGAGAAATTTTAATATACTTCTCATAATTTTATCTTAAGATGTCGAATGAGTTAAAAGTTACGATAGAAATTGGTGTTTTAAAGTGAAAGATATAAATTAAGTTTTTAGAAAAATGACTAATGAGAGAACTAATACTAGAGATATTGATTTTTATAAGAAACAAAAGTAAAATCAAGTTGTATTCTTTTTCTCCATTGAATTCAATTGTTTTGTTAATTATTTTATTCAGCAGTAATATCTTATTGCATGTCATTTAATTTTTTTTTATTTTGAAATTGTGTGTTTTGATATACCGGCCATATATCAGAATTCACTATTTCTCGAAATTTTCCTCATCTAAAATTAAAATTAATTTAATAACTTGAAGCTTATTTTTGGATATTACACAATGGATAAGCGAGAATACAATCATTATAATTTTGCATATGTCTCGAAACATTAAGAGGACAAACTTGTTTAGTTTGATATGTACACCTCTCATTGTTTCTTATCAGCATCCCTGAACATCTGTGAGTTGATGACGCAGATTTCTCAGAGAGATGTGTTCAAAATTAAGTAAGGTGATACAGTTTTATTAGTGAATGTGTGATGCAAGAGAAACTCAAGAATTTTTGTCTATGAAACGTATTTTTAGAAGGTTACGGAAAGATTCAAAATATTGCATGCGATATTAAGTTACAATGAATATTGTGAAAATTTTTCAGAAGTACTAAAAGTTATTATTGAAGTGAGTCCACTTTTCCGACTCAAAATAATAAAAAAGAGCTCTTATATTTTTATATTCTTATATTGTTATATTCTTATAATTTTTATATTTTATAACGCATATGAAATAAAAAATTGTTTATTGTGTTGGATAGTGCATAGAAGTTGTGTGTTATACACTTTTCATATTATTAATAATTTCATTTTATTAGTGTCTATATTTTTTTATCTTTTTAAAAATGTATTTCATATATGCAAAATGTGTGTAACAATATAAGGTATTACTACGATGGCGCCAGAGTAGATTTTTATACAAAATTATTATTTTAACATTTGTATGATTTCATGTATTTTTATATTTACTATCTTATTGTTTGATATATTATTTTCCAACATAATTTTTTTGAAAATATCTACCAGCTATAATACGAATCTATTGTTATGAAGGAATAGGAGGAAACGCGAGCTCTTATTCTAGATGTCGAATAGATTTGAACAAGCTAATCTTCAATTATATGTATGGAAATTCATGTTTATCAATTGAAATGTTGGAAGTGTCCTTACTGTGTTTATTGTTATAGTTTCGTTTATTGTATTGCTTTTTGATTTTAGTATTACTATTGCTTAAATATTTCTACTGTGTTTAATATGTCTTTCTAAATAATGTTATGTATTGTTTTGTGTTTATTGAAAATTGATTAAGTTTGTAAAGAGAGAAAAAAACCACGCCATGACTCCCTTTTAAAATTGGGGGCAAATGTAAGGATAATTAAATTAGATTAAAAATTAAATTCCCTATCTAGCACTTGACTCATCTTTCTCAGTTCCCATCTTCAAGTATCAAACTAATCACCCATTTATTTCTTCCGAACATATGGCCTAGCCAATAAACATGTCTAATTCCAGATCGTTAGATTTAATAGTCAACATATGTCAGCATTAACTAAGCACCTTCTTTCAAAGCAGCGATATTACCGCTATGTTTTTCATGTTATCCACTTGAAACCACCACCATGGCGTGCTTTTTCCTCCCTGATCTCAGTGGCAGAACAGATGTACAAATGAAAGAATAAAGGTCGTCTTTTTCACTTTTCTAACTTTAATCTGATTCTGTCTTAAAAACTCATGACACACACACACACACACACATATATATATATATATATATTATATATATATATATTATATATATATATATATATTATATATATATATATATATATATATATATATATAATTATTACTATAATAATTATATTATTGTTAATTTTACAAGATGTATTCACAAAAAGTATCCGGCCTTGAATTTTTCTGCGCACAGTAGAGATTCTGTAACGACATCACTGTGCACAGTGGAGCGTGACAGCTTAATGCACAGCCCCTTCGTTCCAGTGTATCAATCATTTCCTGCAGGTAGTTGAGTGAGGTCCTGGGATACACATATTTGTCCATAGAGCCAGACTAGGGGAGACTAGGCTTCTTCTGCAGTTATACGTAACCACTGGCGTACCTAGTTCTGAGTGGACCATGTATCAAAATTCTTTTGGAGCCCTTATTTAGGTATAAAAGCCCTGTTATGGGACACATGTTGGGCTCCTGTAGTTTGGGGGCCCCGTATCATTGATACGGCGGTAGCTAAGCCCTGGACGTAACCTAAGAGAGGGCAGAAAGAATGAAAATCGCCTCGGCTAGCGAAGTAGCTTTGGCAGTCAGTAACTGGTTGGGGGAGTGAATGAGGTGCTATTATACGTGTTCGTCAGATTTTTCTTCCTCTAAAGAGGACTGGACGACTTGAGCAAAGGTACTACATCAAATTTTTTTGTCAAATGCTTGGTAATTTTCTTGGCGAAACAATTTGTAAGATTCACTAAGTGTTTGAAGACGATGCTATGGAGGTCACTCAAATTAGGGACGGTTTAACGGATTCTAAAGTGTACACGCACATCGGTAGAGAGTGACCAACGTTCTGGGAGCCCACAGACCACTTTAAACACATCTGTTGTTGTAAAGGTGGAAAATCTGGTAATGAAATATCGGTGTTTAATCGTACAAGAAACTGCTGAATAAGTTGAGATCAGTACAGGTTCTCCACATGCAGTTTTGTTTGATCATGCGCAGAGCGACTGCGAAATTTTTTCCCAAGCTTCTGCCTGTGGAACAGAAAAACTCCATCTTGAAGTTGCACATGACTTTCTGGACACTAATAACGCTGAACCTGGCTTCTTAGACTTCTGTTCCCGAAAATGAAAGTACCATTTAAAGGATACAGTAGGATATTCAAAGACTATTTAAAATTACATTCTCTCTTATTCAACTTCAGATCTTTTTAAATAGCAAACCTAATTTGTGCGGATATCATGGTTCTTACATTCTCAAATCAATCAAACAATCCTTAAAATAGATTTCTAGAGGTTAGTCTGAAAAGCGTGTTGAGAACCCGCTATATTTTTATTTTATTCAATTTAGCTGGTCATTTCCTTAAAAATGTTCAAAGATATGTTCTAGGTAAAACCTATTATTGCAAATTTGCTTGGCGGAAAAGAATCTGATGACTCCAAATATAGAAATAATAACACATTTATTAATGGACGCGGACGAACAAATGGCTACAGAAAAACAAATCCACGCATACACACAAAGAAATATTAAAATGGATTATTTACTTTAATGAAAAAACGCTCTCATTATAAACAAGCTTTACAGTGCTCCAGAAGCAGCTTTCCGGAGCAGTTGCACTGGCATTAACAAGCAGATAAAATCTTTCTGCGTTATCGCAGACAGCGCACAAGCAGATTCTGAACTCGACTGACTGACCTCTGAACTTAATCAACCTTTATATAGCCAAGAAATTTTCAGAATAATTGATCCCAGTGACTTTTCGAAGGTTCCTTGGCACTATCATTTGTCACAAAATTTGGTGCCAAGACCGATTAGTCGCCAATCTAGAAAACGTGCTCACATTTGCTGGCGGTTTCCATTACCTTATTCAAGTTTATGCTGGGAAGAATACTTTCCCTGTAAAACTCGTTTTCCCACAAGCAATGTATGCTGCAGGGAAAACAGCATACTTGGTGTGCTTTACTATAAAGAGGGTGCACTTATGTACTTTGCCTTGTCTATATATATTATTTTATTGCATTAATTACATTATATTACCTTATGGGCCTTAAAATATGGGATAAAAAGTAAAAGAGAATTCAATATTTAATACACGCGAAGGAAAATTTTTTAAACAAAGCTAATTGTTTTAAAGTAAAAGTATTTCATTTTGTTATTCAGGTAAAATGAAGCTGAATGAGAGCTATATTTACGTCGCACTATAAACTGCATGATGACTATTGACAACGGACCTCGTAATTCTGAACCATAGTCAAATGGCGAGGACGGCACCGGGCATACCCTCTCCCAACTTCTACACCACACCACGGGAGGTCGTTTGAACCTCGTTACATTTAACCCCTTTGCACGGCGGGTCTTCAGCGATACTGGGCTCGAACTCATGACATACCAGTCACGAGTCCCTGATCTTGACCACTAGGCAACCGCAATCACAAAGTAAATCTGAAGATTAAATGAGTATAATGAGTATATCGTTTTATAATTATTCAATTCAATTTAAAAATACCAATTATCTCATTTTGGTTTATGTTTAACGGTAAATAAAAATTCTTATCACAAGGATAATTTATACATAGTATATGAAAAAATGACACTACATTTTAATAATTTGAAACAAAATTTTTTTTAAGAATTTAATGTGACTTATTAATATATACATTGATTATTAATGTGACTTATTAATATATACATTGATTATTCTTTATACTAAATTTTAAAATCGAATAGTAATGTCAGATATTTTTTTCTCATTTTCGAAACTCATGATTCCTGAATAAGCTATTGAACTGTTCGAAGGTCATTTTGTGTCTCTAGTAATCTTTGCCTTCAGGTCCATTCATGACAGCACTTCCAACCGGATTTATTTTTATCTATATTTCTAATTATACCCCTTCGTTTTACCATTTTATCTAACAGAATTATTTTCTCCCTCAGAGATAGCGCGCGCGCGGGTTAAAGGTCATCAGTAGTAACAAAAACAGAAAACTGTGTAAAGATGTGAGTCTATTTATCTTTTCGAACTTGAAGCCTTTGAAACATGTTTCAAATTTTTCTGTCTTCTACAGATTATTATGTTAGATATATGAATGAATGTAAAGTGTGAATTTTTTTCAAACTTCATTATTTTCAGAAATATTTTCGGAGTTTATATTTCGGAGACATGGTACGATTTATAAAAAAAAATCTTTCATTTAAGGTATCCGACTACGTTCGGAACTGTGATTTTGCATAAGTGTACAATTATTTTTTTTTTATTATTATTATTTAGTGTTATTTCGGTTAGAATACACGAATAAAACTGTTTTAAGAATGTTATTACAATAAAAATTATTTTGCGATATATTTTGGCAAAAAATTAACATAGAATTGCCTATTTTCAAAACATTCTCCTTTTATGAAAAAGGCTTCTATAATAATAATATTTTTCCCATTTATAGCTCAGACTTTTCTGTACAGAGTCTGAACTAGGATTTTTGAAATATATAACTTGGTAGTAGATTTATCCATATTTTAATACATCAGAGTGAAAAAAAACCTGATTATTATTTTAATTGGTACTAACTTCTTTTTCTAACTTCTTTTTCAAAAATCCCAATTCAGGCTCTCTGGAAAAGCTTTGGTTATATATAAGCAAAATATTATTATTATAGAAACATTTTTCATTAAAGGAGAATGTTTCGATAACAGGTAATTTCAAGTTCAATTTTTTGCGAAAATATTGTATTAAAATAATTTTTTATTATAATAATATTCTTAAAACAATTGTGACGAATCTATATGGCACTTTATCACTAATACTCTTGAGCGTCTTTGGAGGATTGTAAATTCGCTTATATTTCCAACCAGCTCTAAAAGGAGAAACCGGGTAATGCAAATGAATTTAAGTATTTAAGGAGAGTGTTGTAAGTTAGCAGGGAGAAGGCTATTGAGCCAATAGATACCTTGACGGAGTTCTAAGAAGATTCAAGTTGATTGTGTGATTAGTTTCTGGCTGATTAAGGACAGACAGCGATCTACATTTGGAAAGTTGGAACCGACTGGAAAGGAGTGAAGTAGTAAAAGTCAGGTGATATTTTAATTTCAATTATCAGAGCATAAGAGTAAATGTATAATAGAGTTAGTGGAAAGTTAATGATCGCTAGTAATTCAAATTGAGTAAATCTCTCGGTCCTCTTATTCCGGTAAACCTGTTTAATATTGAGTTTAATAGTTGATTAGTATTATATTTCGTGATTTAATTTAATAGTAAAGTTCAATCCCATTGACGTAGACATATTGATTCATCTTTGTACTTAGAAGGTTGATAATTGATTCAAGTGAATAAATATAATTTGTTATTGTAAAAATGTCGTCTGGTAATTCTTTGTCTCACTTCAATTTTTGTTTCCAGGGTGGAACCCTGGGGGGTTCCCACACAATTTTATATGTGTATTCTAATCTAAGTGACACTAAATATAGTTTGTACGCTTTTGCCGAATCACGATTCCGAACGTACCCGGATACTTTAACGGTTTCTACATTTTTTTAGCTTGCAACCATTGTATACAAATGGATTAGGTAAACAGTTTTTGCGCTCAAAATACTACCGAAGTCTAACCTTTTAATTTTTTAAAGACAAATTTTAAAATTTATGAAGGGATTTTAAAATGCTACTTTCCCCCCACAATAATTGACATACACACATGAAATTTGATTTAAAAATACCTCAAGCTATGTTTAACAAAAGTTAGTATAGATTTTCCGATAGCATGATTAATATTTGTAAAAGGCTTTTTTCCCCCTGAATACTGATTGAAAATTCGTTGAAAAATGTGTTAACTCTAAATTCAACTATTTTTTTAAAAAAAATAAGCATTTCTTTGATTCAACTTTTGTTTCATGTACTAATAGCAATTAGTAAAAAAAATTCAAAGCATTTGGCGCAATAGAAAAAAAATCATTATAGTTTTAAATGAAGATAAAGAAGTGTTTTTTTTCTTTCGGAGATAAATCCGTTTAAAGTTTTTATTTGCCATTGGGATGTGAATAAAAACGAACATAAAAGTTATCATAACTCTGTGAATTTTTTTAACTTACAGCTTTCAAATTTTGTGAGATTATAGCAAATTATGTAAAAAATAATTTAGGCTAAATAATTTGTATGAGTTTTCGACCGATCAGTGTCAATTGAGTCTTACTGTGTGTCTCTTTAGAGGAAAATATTTTTTCTCCCACTTCCATTTGCAGTTATATGAAAGAAATTTAATAACGAACATTAAAAGGTAACGATATTTCATGTAACTGAAAAAAAACCTCTTAATACTCTATGTTGAAGGCCGTCGAGAGAAACTCAGTATGTGTTAGTAGGCTGCGACCAGTGTGAAGAAGTTCCACCTCTCTTCTTAACTCGAGACATTTGAACAGTTGCCAAAATAGCTATTATGTAACGTGTTATGTCGTTACTTCCGACAAAAAAGTGATTGTATAATTCAAGACTGTCTCATTAACATAGTGATAATTTTTTTAAAAAATTTTTCTTTGACTCTTATTTTTTTCCCCTCGTATGAAATAAATTAATGAAAATGTCTCCACGATGCAAATTGGACATTGTAATCTGTTGTGCTTTCTCCAAGACGCAAATTGAATATAATTTAAAGTCTGTTGTGTGTTTAGACCAACACAACAATTAGTTTGTTGTATAATACAATAGATTATAGAAGGCTATGTTCAGAACTCTGTATTTTTTCCATAAGCTTGATTAGTTTAAATCTCAGGAGCCTGCCAATTTCTTTTATTAAAATGTCTGCATATATATTTTGACAAAAAAAGTAAATAAAAACCCAAGAGAAATAAAATAATTGCTTGAATAATTTTGCATTATTTGACCTTTATTGGAAAATAGCATCTACGAATCTGCGCTTAGAATTTAAAACATTGCATTTGTGCTGTATTAAAATAATTCATAGTTATTCGTCATCCATAAGGTTCTTTCAACTTTATTTTGAGCCAGACGGTTAAAATTCAATACATAATATACATCCTTTTTACTAGCAGTTAATGTTATAATTCATGTACACTATCCCCACCCTAAATGTTAAGGTACAACTTACTGGCGTAGCTATTACGGAGTGGGGCCCTGTATCTAAGATTCCTTGGATGCCCTATTTTGAGCTTCTTAATAGTTAACGATTTTTTGCTTACATGAATTGGGACCCCTGTAGTTTGGTGCCCCGTATCATTGATAAGGCAGTAGCTACGCCCCTGGTACAACCTGTTTCTTTGCGTCTAATTTGAAAATAACGGAATATAGAAGCAAGAAATTTAGAGGAAATGTGTTTATATTGAAAGCAATACATAAATTTGTGTTATTTGAATACAAACATAATTTACAACAAATAAAAAGCACTCTTGGCAGAAAAATTCATTTTTGGAGAAAGCAATACATTTGAGTTTTATGTGATAAAAAATGTCGCGCAAACATTACACCAATGGAAACATTAAGGTATTTGTCCACCCCTAACTGCAGTGCTTTGGCGGTATGAAATTTCCATGCTGCCAATTAAGTTGTCAAACACTGAAATGGAAAATGAGAATGAAATATGGAGTAATTTTTGTTCCAGCGCTCATGTAATGACCTTGGAGATTAACTTAAATTTTAACATGTCTATCAAGGTATCTTCAATATATTCCGTCGAATTCAGATGTGGAGATTAGCCAGGCCATTCTATTTACTCAAAACCGTGATCATGAAAGGAGTCCTGTCATGTAGAGCTTTATGAACTTAGGTATTATCATCCATCAGAGAACGAATTAATTACCAATAGTGCCAGTACATATGCGGACATATTAATCAAGGATCTGTTCCAGTATCGCCCGCCAGCCAAAATTTCTCCATCGAACATTAACTCAAAATTTAATAAGTGCATTCATACAAGTCAGTGTGACCATCGAAAGAAATCTATTTCAGACAGTAACTACACTATTTTGTGTAACCGTCACTTTTAATATTGTTGAATAAGTTATTTCTGGAGCGTTTTGTTTTCTATAGATCAGCAGACTTCCTGAATTGTTCTCTCAGCGTGAACGTAAACTTGCCTGTGTAGAGTGCAGAAGCCCATTGCTGTCTGGAGTCCTTGTGATGCAATGTTCTCTTACACGGCATAAATAGCCTCTTTCTGAGAACACGCACAACTGGTCGTCTTGCATAGAGACCATAATAAAAACGTTTGCGCTTCTTAGTAGCAGAGATTCTCATTACTGTTGCCACAAAATGATCTGCAATAAGTTTAGACGCAACAGTGCCTTTCTGCTTCTGTCCGAATGAGCTAGGAAACGATCTCCAGCAGATATGCTTGACTTTGAATATGTTTTCTAGATACAGAACATTCAGATTTAAACTGATCCATCAATCGCTGGTCCACGCTGGATGCAGGACCAGCGCGGAAGAGTACGGTCGCGTCATCTATACGCTCCGTACTTTTGATTCTTGTCGACATGACGTCGTCCACAGACTGGTCCGAAAGGACAGTTGATACCGAGCATCAGCCTCCTAATTCTCCATCTAGAGTGATAGCCGGCGACGACCATATCGCCGAATGCTCCGACCTATTCAGAGAGGCAATCAAGGCAAGAAACGTTTACGCGGCATGGGCCCGTAAACTTACGAATGCCAGACCAAATGACCCGATGATGCAGAGTTACCACCAGGAGGTGACGAAGGCAGGTGAGAACGTTGAACTTCTTCTCGTCCAACTGAACGTCCCTCTTTTCCGTATCCCTGCCTCCGAAAAAGAGTTAGAAAAATCATTCTTCGAGTGAAAAATAGGGTTAGCGACCCTCCCGCAGAGAAGAAGAACGAGGAGAAAAAGCCGAAAGCGGTTTCTCCTCCTCCTCCCGCCTCACCCCGCTCAAAGGGTAGAAAGGCGAAACGGAGCGTCGATGCTGACGGCTTCGCTCCCCCCCCAAGCAACTTGTTCGAAAAGTTCGCTCTCCTCGCTCGACCCCCCCCTCGCCAACCCCTTCTTCCGCGCCTACTGATAGCGCGCCTTTGGAAGAACAGGGCGAAGAGGGAATGGATACTGTTGATCATGATTTATCGCAAAATCAGGAAGAGGTGCCTGTCGTGACGAAAAAGCCACGCATCCCGCCGTTCTTCGTCTCTCCCAAGGGAGATTGAGGCAGTTGGTGGCGTTAGCTAAGCTAATCGCCCCCTCCTTTCAATCCCAAATGTCGGGAAGATTCCTAAAGGTCACTGTGGCCGACGATGTCGACTACAGGGCCCTTAGCAAATGGCTGGAATCTTCCGGGGTCGAGTTCAAAAGCTTCATGCTGAAGCAGGACCGACCCGTGAAAGTCGTTATTAGAGGCCTTCCCTCCAATACGGAGCCGGAGGAAATTAAAGCAGAGATCGAAACCGAAGGTTTCCAAGTTCTGAAGATCTCTCAGATGAAAAACTTTAGAACAAAGGCACCTATGCCTTTGTTCTACCTTCAAATCCAAAACGGCGCGGATGCGGCAAAAATCTACGATTTTACCGAACTTTTCGGCACGCGCATCGAAGTCAAGCCCTTCGACCGCGGAAATAAAATCAATCAGTGCTGGAGATGTCAGGGGTGGTTTCACTCCTCAGAGGTGTGCCACCTCCCTCCCCGCTGTGTTAAATGTGCAGGGCCCCACGCGGCGAAGGACTGCACTCTTGACTTCAACGACCCGATGAAGTGTGCCAATTGTTCGGGCGCTCATGCGGCTAATTGAGCCGGTGCCCTAAGCACCCCAAAAATAGCAAGAAAAAAGAACCTTGCTAAAAATAAAAACGGCCCTAAGCCAAATAATCCTAATAGCAATAGTGCTAAAAATCTTAATAAAAAACAACCTGCGCAGGCACCTCGACCTGATATTTCAAAGGCGAGAAAAGTCTCGCCTAATCTGGACTACTCTAAAGTAGTCCAAAATAAAATCCCCAAGGAGCATGTTAGCCCCCCTTCTACCTCTAAATCCGAATTACGACCGGCCCCTAGCAAAGATGCCAGCATAAATGCCGGCCTCTTAAAGGATTTGCTTGAAGTGATAGAGGAATCTCCCTCTATCGACAAGCAAACTTTTTGCAGGGCGTTTAAAAACTCCCTTTCTGCGCTCCGCTCGGCATCTGCGGACGTAGATAAAACGTATGTAATTTTCGAAGCCTATTGCAGGCTTCGCTCCCTCCAGGCTTAACTTTCCCCGCCCACGTGAGTACTTCTTTAAAGATTGGATTTTGGAACGCAAGTTCCTTGCGTAAAAAAATCCATGAGGTACGCGATTTTGTTTCAGAGCAAAACCTTGACATGTTTTTGGTCCAGGAAACCTGGCTTGAGCCGGGTATCGACCCCCAGATCGCAAACTATCGTCTTACTAAAGACGATAGAATCGAATTTCCCCATACCGCAACGCGAGGCGGCACAGCCATTTATTGTAAAAATGAGATCGTGCACCACAGGGTTCCCCTTCCTAATTTACAAGGAATGGACGCCACTGCGGTGCAAATTAAAATTAATAATTTCCCTCCCATTAATGTTGTTTCGGCCTACGTTCGAAGAAGAGCAGGCCATAGTTTCCCAGTAGAGGATTTTAAGAAAATTTTCAATTCTGGCAGTAATTGTATCATCGCTGGTGACTACAACGCAGCTCATGTGAGTTGGCACAATGCCAAGTCGACCCGTTTCGGGCAAGCGCTGCATAAGCTAATTCGCGACCTTCGGGGAGCGAAATTAGTCGCACCGCAGACTGCCACACACCTCAATCGCGTCAGCGGTTCGGAAGTGTCATCGACTTGGCGGTGTTCAAGCACATTCCTTTCAACCATAGTGTCAGAGTTATTAACGATCTCAGCTCTGATCACTACCCCGTAATTCTTGAAATTAATTTAAATACTTCAATTATTAAAAATCCAGAGCATCTTTCAACAAATTGGTATAATTTTAAATTTGCTCTTAATAAGAAACCCCTCCCCACTGTTGAGCTCACCAGCAATGATAATATTGAGTTAGCTATTTCTGAACTCAATCAAAATTTCACTGAGGCTTTCGTTGAGGCCTCAAACCAAAATTTAATAATGCTCGAAAATCCTCTCTCCCGAGATTAAATTCAAAATTTATCAACGAAACAGGTTACGGAAATTTTGGCAAAGAACTAGGTGTCCTAGTATTTATTCTCAATTCCGTACCCTCAGTCGTGAGATAGCAAAGGATATCCAAGCATATTCCCGCGTACAGTGGGAAAAGCACATTGAGGCTTTATCGCCCGTTGACAACACCCTTTGGAGGAAATCCTCTTTATTACGTAAGCCTTTTCAATCCATTCCCCCTTGAAAGGGGCTCTTGGCAGTATCGCGATAACCCCTATTGAAAGGCGGAGGTTATCGCAGACAGTTTGCAAGTTCAATTCGAACCCAACCACGTCGCTGGTCGAGAACTTTTCGACCAACGCATACACGATGAAGTTACTAACTTCATCAATACCCCACGTTCAAGAAATTGAACCGACCACTCCAACGGAAGTCTTATCTTACGTACAGAGACTCAAGCCCAGGAAATCCCCGGACTTGATCAGATTTCTAATCGTATGATTAAAAACCTCCCCTTAAATTCCTTCTCTTTATCACTCTGCTGATAAATCAACTTTTAAAAATAATTATTTCCCAAATTCATGGAAAACTGCCGTGGTCATTCCTATCCTAAAGCCGGATAAAGATTCGGCTTTACCCTCTAACTACCGTCCAATCTCATTACTTTCTTGTTTGAGCAAAGTATACGAGTTCGTGCTTTTGCAACGTCTGAATCAACACTGCGCTGCTTTTAATTTTATTATTCCTCAGCAGTGCGGTTTTCGACCCAAGTGCTCGACAGTTCACCAACTGCTCAGAGTAACGGAGTTGATTCACAGTGGCTTTGCCAAGCACGAGGCCACGGGTATACTTTTTCTGGACATAGCCAAAGCCTTCGATAAAATTTGGCATGATGGCTTACTAATCAAGCTCATACGACTTGACTTTCCTCCCCCTGATCAAGTCCATTCATAGCTTTCTCTCCGATCGCTCATTCCGAGTGAGAGTAGATAAAACGCTCTCCTCGCCTCGACCAATCAGAAGCGGCCTTCCGCAAGGAAGTTTAAGTTCGCCTCTGTTATTTACTCTGTACGTAAATGATATGCCGCAAACTGATCTATCGCATTTAGCAATGTTTGCCGATGATACTGCAATTATCACACAGAATAAGAGATTTTCCGTTGTGATCTCTAATCTGCAACACTACGTATCCTTGCTAGAACTCTGGCTTACAGACTGGAAAATAAAAGTTAATGCCAGTAAAAGTGCTTTGCCTCATGTTTACGCGTAGACCCCGACTACCAGTCGGTTTAACCCCCGTCCAAATTTTTGGCCAACCCGTCCCCTGGGTACGTGTTGCAAAGTACCTAGGGTTGTTTCTAGACGCAAAATTAACTTTTGCCCACCACATAGAACAGACTCGCAAAAAGCGCAGGCTGTTCATGCCGTTCTCAAACGGCTTATCTCCCGAAGGAGTAAACTTGCGATCCGGCATAAGGTTTTGCTCTATAAATCTATAATCCGACCGGTCATGTCGTACGGATCACAAATTTGGGGATCCGCCGGCATGTGCCACTTAAAGAAGCTACACACGCTGACGAACTCATTTTTTGAGACAAATCGTTAATGCTCCTTGGTTCGTACGCAATGAAGTCATTTATCGTGATTTAAAAATTAAACCATTTTTACCTCACATAAAGAACCTTTCTAAAAGGTTCTTCGATAAACTTCCTTCTGTTCCCAATGAGTTAATTAGAAACCAGCCTGCATACGATCCCGCAGTGCCATCGTCTCAAAAACGCCCCAGAGCGCTTCTTGAGCACGACTTTATAAATTTCCCCCAAGCCAAAAGGCTTCGGGTTTAAAGTTATTGATCATTGGGAACTTATTTAAAAAAAAAAAATTTTAAAATAACTTAATTTTTAACTTAAACTTCCTACTTCAAGATTAAATACTCTCATTTTAGCAAGTAATTCCTAGCTCCGCGCCGAGAGTCGCGGAATTAACGTTTTCCGAAGCAGCGAACACCGCGGTCGGAATCCAGGAGGGTGACCTCATTGGATTCAATTGTGCGGTGTTCACGCTTCAGCTTTCCTTTTCGGCCACCAGATGGAGGCACGATTCTGTACTATCTAGAGCTCTCTTAAAATTCGTTTCACGTCCAGCAATCATTAATTATATCGTTCCTTCGAACGACCGCTTATATTTTTGAGAACTGGACATTCCATATCTACATCTATCAATTATTACTCATGATTGTATCACATATATGACTTCATTGCGTCATTATTTTTCCTTAAAACCGATGTTCATTTTTCTATCTTTTTAGTCCTACCCCCCTTTATCCCGGCAAGAGTGCAAGTTGGTTCATTAAAATTTTTATTCAAAATTTGTTTTCTCCCCTATTTTTGCATGAGATCCTTTGAATTTCAATTCAAGATCTCCTTGCTCGGGTCGTTTATTTTCGGATCGACCCAATTCCATTTCCACGCCCACTTCCCTGCGAGCGAACGGCCTCGGCCAATCAGATCGCAGGAAAGTGGTGCGACTGTTTCTTCGGCCGACAGATTCACTCTGTCGCCGTTCCAGCAGAATTGTTCTGCCCATTTTTATTATATCTTTTAAAAATTAATTTTAAGTAAAATCACTATTTCGGCCCTTAATTCTAAAATTCTGATGAGGAGGTACGCCCCGTTCCGGGGCAGGCACTCCGTAAGTTACATGCCACTTGCCACTTGCCACATTGAGACGACTATCAACTTCTGCTGGTAACCTTATTTACATCCATTCACACACACTTGCGGCCTTAACGATTTATTCTCTAGACGTTTCTAGACTCTCCTGGATATTGTCAACGAAATTGCAAGCAACTATTGAGGATCAGCAATCATGTATAAACGTGGATACGAAATTGTGAAAGTTTGAGTTTTGTACAGTTTCTTAAATTCTTTTATAATTGTTTATATCTAAAAATAAAAATAATGGCTATTGTTTTTGCATGTTTTCTTAAAATTCCTTACTATCATTTATATAAACTATGAATTTTATTGTTATTGCCCTTTTTTAATGTTGAGCTTCGGAAAACATGTTGTACCTCAACCTTTAAAGGCTTTATGACGCAGTTTCTTCTTTCGTTTTATAACAAGATGCCAAATAACTTTGTTTTGATACTTAAATCTGGTTGAAAAAAACTTATTTAAATTTGATCTATAACAACATTTATCTAATTGTCAAATGGATTGTAATTTACTATACTTTTAGAAAATAGCAATTTCTTAGATTTCTCAAAAGGTAAGAAACTGTATTTGTCATTCATTCCTCACAATATTTATCTAAAATATTATAAGGAATGACCCATCAAATGAATAACATTTTAGATAAATATAAATAATTGATGGGAAATTTATTGCATCATTCAAAATTAAGTTTTTTCCTTTGTTGTGTGTTATATTATTCATTTATTTTCCAAACTAATACAATAATAGAAAAATGTATTTTGAAATGAACAATTCAAAAAGGAAATGTTTAGATTACTTTGCAAAGATTTTTTTAGTATTGTTTCATGCTCTCGTAAAACAATGGATAAAATTTGCCTGAAAACTCAGATTTTTGATGTTTGCTACGTTATATATATATTTAGGTGGAGCCACTGTTTTTTGTTTGTTTTATTTTTGCTTTCTGTATTGGCATTCCATTCCATTTTAACACCACTTAGCGCGGGATTTTTGCATAAGATGTTTGCTTCTCACTTATTAAGGGGAGTTGGAAACCTCTCTCTTTTTCTATACTGACAATGTTAAATTGGCTGTTTTCGATGTACCTTTTTCTCAAAATCTGTTTTATGTACATGCTTGAAATTTTGCATACTATTAAAAGTACACCTCTCTCATTATACTAAAATGAGCTTTTAGCTAATTTTGAATTTTTTAATAAATTATGAAATATTTTATCAAACATTGCGAAATTTGACCCATTTTTTACTTAAAAATTTGTCAAAAATTAAATTTTTGAGTTTTTTACAAAAGACTCATTTTAGTATATATTAGACATAATTATAAATAATTCATAAAGAATTTATATACCTGTGAACAGTAGTTTCTCAGAAAAGGTACATCGCACATTAAAATTTACATTTTGAGATAAATTGATTTTTAATGTATACAGTGAAACTTCTAATCGACTAGAAAATAAAAAAAAAAATAAAAGGTTCAATTTAAAATAAAAGATAGATGTTTTGGTTTATATTAGTCGTTACACTTTTAAGCAAAAACAAAGTAATTTGTTTAGAATTTTTGCCATTAAAATGGGCGTGGCCCAAATTCAATGATTATTTAAAAATACGTTTTTAAGGGCTTCTAAATACCCTAGAGGTTAAAGTAAGGTATTTTTAGAAAGGTTAAAATCTATACAGTTTGAAAATGTAAAAATCTCAAATTGTGAAAAAATAGGATTTTAGCTTTCCAACACCCCTTAATGATTTTCATTTTTACACTCGTAAGTTTTTATCCTAATTTTTTTTCTATAGAATTTTTTTCTTAATATTCTTCTCTATGAGAGAAACATTGTTCTCTTTTCATAATTTCATTTTACTCTACTGTCTGGTTTATCATCCACGTGTATTAGAAATAAGCTTAACTTTTCAACATGGCTCTATTTTCTCTATTATGGTAAAAATTTCTATTGTACAGGGAAGGTGGATCCATAAAGCATTGCTTAACCTTAAATCTCTGGCCTAATTCAGCGACAGCTCTAGAAGTCATAATAGGTTTCCATTTTAGTCAAAAGACTCTTTCTTTGTATCTACCTTTGTTATGTCTCTTGAACACCAATTTATTTCTTCTTTGGCATTGTAGGTTATACAACTTTTTCAATTGGTAGCATATTTTACTTTATTATGCTGTATATATAGGTTACGCATTTGATGTATTATATTTACTTTATCGAAGCGAACAATATATTGAGCGAAAGAAAAAAATTTCACTCTGGAAATAATTGCTGCACTTATTTCCGTCTCTCGTTTCTACTCTCCTTTTTTGTTTCTTATCTATTAAAAAAATTCATAATTGTCTTTACAAATGAGCTAAAATCAGCAGAAGCTTCTTAATTTGCTGATTACTTCTCTTCCCCCCCCCTCCGAAGAAACTATTTAACGTTAAAAAAGTTATTTCAGGGTTTTGATTGGATGTGATAATTTGTTCAAATAATAATGATAGCCAACATTTGATTATCTCCAACGCTTCAACAAATTAATTAGCATACTATTTTTTAAGCCTCTTTATCTCTCATCAGTCACCAAAGCTGTTTTCTCTCTCTTTTTTTACAGTAAACCATTTACTCACAAAAATAATTCTTTTAGGATTTTAGAATAATTGCCAAAGGGACAATTAACACAAACATGAGTATCAAGCTGAAAAAATAAGATAAAAATGTAATAATTAACAATTAATTACACGATATAATACCGTAAAATAGTTTATTTGCTGAAATGCTTTGATTGTTATAGTAACGTTGACAGATGTCAATACTGACATAAATAATTTATAAATTCACAATGTAAGAATAAATTTTCAAAAGCATCTGCTCAAGATGACTTATTAGCGTGTTCTATATGTTACATAAAGATATATCGATAAATCACGTAAGGCATGAAATAAGTGCCTTGAATTTTGCCCATCAAAAAGCACCAGGTTAAAATTAGATCTGATTTAAGGACAAAATACGACAGATTTTACACACGTTCAAAACTATAAAAACGCAAAAATAAATAAAATTACAGAATTAGTTGCATATTTTTAAACTTTATAAAAACACTGACGAACTAGTAAAACTTACAGGGGCCCCTGAATCAGCCCCTTACAACCCTGAATCAGCCGTATCCATAATACGTGGGCTCCAAGCTACAAGGGCCCCCAACATGTGTAATATTTTGACACTTTCAAATAAGTTTTACTAATCGATTATTCAATTCGTACTACTAGCTCACAATATCTATTTATTTATTTGTTTGTTTATTTATTTATTTATCTTGGTGGGATTTTCAATCGTTAATAAAATACATTTTAAAGCGCTCAATTGAGCTGAAATTTTATATACATGATTATTTGGGATGACAATACAATAATTTAATTATAACTAATAAAAATTAATTGATTTAAACTAATTATTTAAAGAATTACAAATACAGCTACATTGGCGATTTAGCGACCATTTTGGCGACTTGTGTCACAACTTGAAAAGGTTTTTTCTCACGTTTTAAAGCGCTCACTTGAGCTGAAATTTTATATACACGATTGTTTTGGATGACAATACGATACTTTAATCATAATTAATAAAAATTAATTACCACTTAATATTGTGATTTTGTCCTATGTGTATACATATTTATATTAATTGTAAATATTTAATAAAAAGTAGTTAAAATAAAAAATTTCTTTGTTGATTTAAGTAGAAATTGACTTAAATTTTTTTTCTACAACTTGTTTTTATTCATTTTCCATAAAAGGGCTCCCAAAGACTTTTGATACAGAGTTCATTCAGTACTTGCTACGCCAGTGAAGATTTAATACAAATTTTCTTACTTGGTGAAAGCAGAGATCTTTGTAATGTAAATGTAAAATTAAGCTGCAGATAAGTAATCCTTATGTCCATTACACTTCCAGTATATTGTAAAAAAGTACTTAATAGGGCTTTTATAGGTAAGTGTACAGGTAGTTATCAAAGTAATGGGAACACCTGTAAATAAAAGTGACGATTTTGAAAACGCTTCGTAATCTTTAAAATGTAACAATAGCTACTAGATTTTTTATGAATAGAAATGTATATATTCTGGTAGTATATGTGGTGGGTTTACTTAAGTTCTGCAAGTCTTGGATTTTTTTCAAAAGTGTAAAATGTCGGGCCTCTCAGATTTTCAAACTGGTCAAATTGTCGGAACCCGTCTAACTAGAGCAAGTTTGGCAGAAGCATACCAACTTTTAGGCGTTTCTAGAGGTGCGGTGTCTAAAGTCTTGTCAGCATACACACAACATGGCTCGGCAAAGCAAAATAGGGGACGGAAAGAGAAGCTTATTGAAAGAGATCGGAGAGTATTGAAGCGGATGTAATGTCTAAAAAGCGGACAACTGCAGAAAATGTGACCGCAGAACTCAAAAAGCATCTTGATTATCCAGTGTCAATGATTACAGTTAGAAGGCACCTTCATAAACAGAACATTTACTGTAGAGTAGCAATTCCAAAACACTTGTCATAGATGTTAATGCCAAACGTCCTCTACAGTGGTGTCGCACTCATAAAATCTGGTCGATTAAAAAACGAAAGAAAGTAATATGGTCTGACGAATCGTTTTTCTCACTTTTTCCTATATTAGGAACGGTGAACTTTTGGAGGACTCCTATACAAACGTATGATCATGATTGTTTTCTTCCAACTGTCAAACATGGAGATGGCTCTGTCATGATATGGGTAGCATGTTGTAGTTTTCTGCTGGACTAACCGTAACCCTGAAAGGAAAGATCACTGGAGAGAAGTATAGAAAAATTTGAGCTGACCAAGTTCATCCTATGATGCACACTTTGTTTCCTGCTGGAGATGGAATTTTTCAGGATGATAATGCACCTACTCATGCAGCGGAACTTGTCCAATCAGGGTTTGATGGACACGAGGATGAAGTTAAACATTTGCCTTGGCCCACACAACCATCCGACGTCACACAATATAATTGAACCGTTATGGTCTATTTTAGAGCGTTCGATATGGAATTGATATCCTCCACCGGCATCTCTCCCAGAACTTTCACAATATCTCCCAGATTGGTACAATATTTCCTTAAACACTATTCAGCACTTGTATGAATATATTCTTAGGTGAATCCAAGCTGTATTACATTTCAAAGGCGATCCTACACCATACTAATAAAAGATTCTTTGTTAATCTAATGTGTTTCCATTATTTTGATAATCATCAGTATATGTATAAAATACAGTTGTAAGGGATTATTAATTACTGTATGAATACTGAATAACAAATTAAACATGAATAACAAATTAAAAAGATACGAAATGGAGGAAAAAATTTTTATTATATAAAATCATTTTTAACAGATTATATTATATTTATTCAAATAATTTAGTGTGTTCATAATCATGTAATAGATTGAATTGTATTATGTTTGTGTATTTTATTATTAACAGAATCGCCCACGCCTTCTTGAATCAAAATGAAAAGGACAATCGAAACTGTCGAGGGATGCTCTGGCAAAAGCACTCAAGGCAGAGTTTATTGTTCTGGGTTGTTGGAATGGAATGCTTCTTCTTCTTAACAAAGGAGGCAAAGTCTTCGGTTCCAGACCAGTTTGATGTCTGATGAGCTCCATTTCAAGCCTTGATTTAGCTAAAGAATAATAAAAATGACCAATTTCAGATTTCACACAGCATGATAGGATTTGCTAAAGGAATGAATTGCACAATTATAATATGATTAAACTTTGATATACCTTGTTTTCAAGGATTAAATATCTATAAATTACCAATCGTTATGTTCAGTAGCGTACACATATTTCTTTCTCATGGTAGGGGTTATATTTTTAAGAAATGTCAACGAAAGCACCTAGACGTAATCCTTGTGCTAAGAATTAAAAATGGTTGGTCCATGAAAGTGGTTTTTAGCTTCCAAACTCCTTGTATACGTGACTGGTTATATTATTTCAAAATAAATAGTTACTACGGTTTTCTTGTTATAATAGCTGCAGATAAGAAATATGCATGATGAAAAGTAAAAAAACAGACTGGAATAACTTAGCAGAAGCTGAAGCTTATATATAAAAGGCATATATTTTTGGTAAGTATCATTTCGATGTTTAAAAAAAAACCAAGTATGTTTTCTTCAAAATTTTGTTGTAACATAAAAGTTTGGACCTTACTTTACTCTTCATCATAACTCTTCCTAATACTAAGACAAATTTCCATCATCAAAGAAATATACCAACTGATTTGTTAACCACTTCAGCATGACCGTTTCCACGTGATCGTCATCGTAGCATCAACTGTTAAGGTATTTCTGTAAAGTAAGTACTAATTCGATGTCATGTGTCAGAATTTACTGAGTTACTCCAAAGCAAAAACCTCGCACCCAGTATAATCTGCATATCTCCAAATTATTACGTTTAAAAACTTATTTACATAGAAGAAAGTCAAAGATTGCCTAAGCTTTCTATTTCTTGCAGCTCAAAACCCATTTTTTTAATCCAGAAGGAACGGAACTTCGAATACTATAAATGTTTTACTACAATTTCATGCAAAACATTTCTAAAAATTTAAGAAAATCATTAGAAAAGAATGGAGTCGTATAGCGTCTGCTTTCTCGAACTTTACCCTCAACTTTTTGCAACAGGTCATCATTAATGACGAACTGTAGCTAACTTCATTCCTCGCCGTGCACTTTAGTAATATAATTTTTAAATGCTCAATGCCATTTTCTTTCTTCGATTCCAGCATTCATTAAGTTTACACCATAATCTTCACGTATTTCTAAATGACTTTTGGATACTCTCACATTTATTGGCGTTGATATCCGTATACACTAATGTCGACGTAATGTCATCGAATATTTCTGTGATATCATTTTAGGCTAGTCGATAAGAAAAGGTATTTAGAGCACACGCTCAAAGCGGTGACCAAAATACTGCTGTGCCTATGTTTCAAAACAACACTTGTTTTAATATAAGGTTACAATATATAGTTTAAAACAGAATTAATTTTCCATTCTGATTCAGAAAAGAATGCATTCACAAGCTAAATGTTTTTTATTCTGTAAATAAAACTTTTTTTACTACATCTTATGTCTCAAATAATTATGCGTGTGGCAATATTAGACAATCAAATTAATATTTCATATTTGGTCAAGCACAGCTTAAATGAAAAAAAATATTTGTTGTTGTTACTTATCCCACCCTATCGATTAGTAAAATAGATCGAAAAAGAATTCATCGTGGTAAGGGGACAAAATTGCGTTTATTGTTTGGTAGCAGCTTTTAAGCACCATGTAGATGACAGTTCGATTTCGCTCCTTTCCATTATAATTTTGAGGGAGAACACTCTCTCTCTTCTACTCTTCTTCCCCTACCACCAAATTCTCGAAAGGACTTAATTTAAACATATTATATTCGATTTTTTGAACATGCATATAAGCAAATGTAACATTTTTTTATATACTTTTCCTCTTTTGAAAAAATCAAATTTCATGATTCAGTAATAAAGGGTGTTTTTTTAGAGGTATAGAACTTTAAATTGCAATAAAACAACGATGTATTATTCGATTGACATGAATTTTTTTTATTCGAAAGATAATCTTGTGGCATTACATTTTAAATATGATCAAGCAAGGCGTAGATTCGTCGAATGGGCCCAAAACGAGATTGCCGTTGTTCCCGATTTTCATAAGCGAATTTTGTTTAGCGATGAAGCGCACTTCTGGTTGAATGGCTACGTCAACAAACAAAACTGCCGCATTTGGAGTGAAGCTAATCCACAAGTGTATGTCGAAACACCGTTACATCCAGAAAAACTGACTGTTTGGTGCGCTTTATGGGCTGGTGGAATCCTTCAAAAACGATGAAGGCCACAACGTTACAGTCAATGGTGATCGGTATAGAGCCATGATTACTAACTTTTTCATTCCTGAATTGAACAATCATGATGTCCAGGAGCTGTGGTTCCAACAAGACGGCGCAACATGTCACACAGCTCGTGCCACAATCGATTTATTGAAAGACACGTTTGGTGACCGCCTTATTTCACGTTTTGGACCTGTGAATTGGCCTCCAAGATCTTGTGATTTAACACCGCTAGACTATTTTCTGCGGGGCTATGTAAAGTCATTGGTCTATGCAGATAAGCCACAAACGCTCGACCATTTGGAAGACAACATTCGCCGTGTTATTGCCGATATACGGCTACCAATGTTGGAAAAAGTCATCGAAAATTCTACGTCCAGATTGGACTCCATCCGAGCCAGCCGTGGCAGTCATATGCCAGAAATCATATTTAAAATGTAATGCCACAAGATTATTTTTCGAATAAAAAAAATCATGTAATTGGAATAATACATCGTTGTTTTATTGCAATTTAAAGTTCTATACCTCTAAAATAAACCTTTACAAATAGTTTATTTTATTAATTATTATTAATTATCAATCTATGCATTAATAGAAGCTCTTTAAAAACGTACACATTTTTCATACCAAAAATTCGATTTATTTTTAATTAGTACTTACCTTTTCTGACAGTTACGTCTTGTCCGTGGATGACATGATTCCCATGCAAAACCACCTTGTCTACAGGATCGTAATCATCAAATTCAACAAATGCAAATCCTCTCATAGTATTAGTGTTTCTGTCCACCATAATGTCGATCTTCTTGACTCTTCCGAAACTCCCAAAATACTCTCTTAATTCCGATTCCTGCACCTCTTGGCGGAGACCACCGACAAATATCTTGTTCACTGTCAAAAGTCCGTCGAAAATCTCAAAAAACTCCCTTGGTACGGCTCGCTTAGTTGTCACCTGGGACAAAAAGAAATGCATTAGCTCATAATTTGTTCTTTATTTATATGTTAGAGAGAAAATTGTCACATGTGATACATTGTTTTCCATTAGAAATTCTCTTGATTTGACGGTTTTTGATTGGATATATATGTATTATATTTCTATAAAAACCGTGACAGTTTTATGAAATTGCTTGTTAAGACAGTTTTCTTTATTGGCCAAACCGGAAAAAAAAGCCACCAGTGGAGGATATTTTTTTATTTGATGCAGAAAATTTATACACGTAGTAAATATAAAAAAAAATGTAATTCATTTTTAAGGTTACTTGTACTAAAAATTGCTAATTGATTACTTGTCTCGAATACTGTTACAACAATAGTGCACACGTGCTTAAAATATTCAGTTTCTTCCAAGAGTTTAACCAATATTCTTTTTTACTTTAGTAAATATAAAAATATTTTATCTTTTATATAAAAAAAAAGTGACAGGGAAAAAAATTAAAACATTTAAAGATGAATTTTAGAGCTTACTTATATTGAATCATTTTTCATTTAATTTTGTGAACAATTATTCTCAAAATAATTTTCTATTTGATTCTATAATTACTGAACACAGTATCATCTAAAATGTAAGATCAGCAATTGAGAACTACAAAAATGAGAACTTACCTCGCAATTACAGATAGTGTGAGGTCGGCTGTTTTGGACAGCATCTACAGAGGAAGGATCTTTAAAAGTGACAAATCCGAACCCTCTCGATCTACCAGTGTCTCTGTTGCGGTGGATGGTGCATCCAGTAATAACTCCAAATTTCTCGAAATATGCTTTCAAGTCGCTCTCAGTAACATCGGAATCAATCCCTCCAACAAAAAGCTTGCGATATCGTACCTAGCAAACATGTTACATAATTTTGCTCAAATATTAAAATTTGACCATAATATATACAAGAATCATTTAAGTATGCAAATTCCTTATTGAACTACAAAGGACTTTTGCTTGAGTAATAAGATTTATTAAACTAACAAGCTAAAGAGTACTTTCAGAGTTTCTTCTCAATTATAAAATATTATTTACTACTGCATAAGGATTATTAACCAGCACATGCTATAGCATGTATATACATTTTGAAAATTAATGGTTTTTTTTATGTGAGATTAGTCAATTAGACTTCATTTCAGAAACAATATTATATAGAAAAGGACATTAGCCTCTTAAGTTAAGATACAATCAGTGTTTTTAAGACCACCATTAATCCCTTGAGCACCATGTATAACCCCTAGTGGATATATGTATGTATAGGGCAAAATACCATTGTTACCTCATGTGAATACATGACTTATTTAGATGTACAACCAGTAACCAGCAAAGGAAACATTATAAGGTAGATTTTCTTTTATTGAGATTGTATAAAATTACAAATGTTAAGTTACAAAATATCTGGGTTACAAAAAATTGAACAAATAGGAAAATTAAAACTAAAATTACAAATCTGTGAAATTGCTCGAAATGTTCCCCGGAAAAAGAAACTTTTATACATGCGTTACGTAAGTGTATTTTCATTTTTGTTCCACTTCGTCATCTTCCGTACCAGGATGTCTTTCGTATGTCGTATTCATCAGTTTCCGGCAAACATTCTCATTCGTTGAAATCCAACGACGATGCCATATTGGCAAGAAAAGTCATTAATAAACAACAAAAATAGTTTTACAAAGTTTAGAAAGCGAAACGAAACGCTAATGAACGTGCACCTTAGACAGCGTCAAAAGGAAAAATTAAATGTGTGCGTCGTAACGTCAAGGTGAGTGCCCACAGTATAGGATTTTTGCGGAAACTAGAAAGCGCATTCTAGTGTACAAGTGGTTAATCCCTTGTGTACCAGACTACACTTTCCAACTCACATGCAAATCCAATCTTTATCTCTCAGTCCCTTCTGCCGCGTAAATTTGAAGTATTACTGTTCTCTTCTTTTCAAATATGTCTATAAATTAGCAAAGAATTATAAGTAATAGAATTATAAAAGTTACTAATTATAAGGCAAAGTGCACGTGTTAATTTGGTGTTTTCATATTATACTGTCGATACATTTCACCAAGTCGTCACCAAATGTTGTCATCTTCATAAATATTATGTTGGAACATACACATGAATGGTTTTCCGCTATTGGCAGCATATCGTGGCACACATTTGGCATATATTATAAACAATTTATTTGTTTATACTCTTTAAAAGGATATTTTGGTTAATACAATCTTCATTCAAAAAATCTGGCGAAAGATCTTCGCTCTCTGGTAAAAGGTTATATGTGCTCAATAAAGTTCACATGCAACGCATGCAGTTATATGGGCGTAGTTTTTAAAACAAGCAGTGTTTCGTTCCGACTTTTTTTGTTTAGATACGCTTAAGTTGTAAGTGCAGTATAGAGCAGAGGTTTTTAAAGAGCAGAAACATAGATCGTGCAAACTAGTGATTTTGTTTTTTGACCTCAGAAGTCAGCAAAGATTTTCATCAAATGCTTTTATTAGTATATGGACATAATCCTGTATCTTTTAAATATGCGTACGACTGATATTGAAGGTTCGTAAGACAAAGAGTTTTGACATTTTATGAAATTCAACAAAACGTAACCAACGAACTGAAGTGTATCCCAAAAGACTCCTTTTGGCATAGTTTCAGTGTCCTATACACGTTGTCCCAAACGTGAATAACATCGAATGATAGCTACTCGACAGTGAACCCTGCTCGTAGGTATACGTGAATTCCTTTCGGAAAGTGTATGTTTCATCGAATGTTTTGAACAAATACATTCTTCTTGCTCTTTGGTAAAATTACTGAAATCAAAAGTAAAGGATTTTTACTTTAATTTCAATTTTATTGCAATTTCTCAGTTTTAAAACCTTCAACCGTACGGAAACAAGTTTTCAATTAAATTATTTTGATTTCATTTAACTAACGTTATACTTGTAAGACTTATAAGACCGAAAATTGTTGCTTATAACCTTGTTTATATGGTTATTCTTTAGTTTTAATGAATTTCACCATTTTCACAAAAAAAAACTTTTTTAAATAGCTTATTTTCGCGTTTGATTCCCAAAAACTCATTAAACTATCAAATGTACAATTATTATACTTATCACTAATTGCATATGTATTATATTTACTATGATCTCTTATGAACTTATTGCCCTATAACCTGACTTCTCTACTAGATATTATATATATGTTCCACTTAAATACCAATCAGACCATTGAATACAATCATAATGATTTAAAAGGTAAACAGTCAGCCCAAATAAAAAAAAGGAGGCCTGCGTAAATTTTATGGCACTTACGTATTAACGCAACCGTATTGATGAAATTATATGAAACGAAGCCTATGGTTGCCATTTCAACGCGTATGTTACATGCTGAGTTGCCAACTTCGGAGAGCTATCTTAAACGTTGTCATTGTTACGACAGTACGTAAGTACCAATATAATTTATAAGGATCAGGGACGTCTAATGAATTTTTGAGGCCCCTGGGACCTTACGCAAAAGTAAGCCCTGGGCCCCTATACAAATGTAGGCCCCACCTATGACCCTTAAAAATAGACATAACATGGCATATGTTGTAAAAACTCGTATAAAAACAATAACTCGAAACCAATAAATGTGCATGATTTATAATCGCAGAAACCGGCTAGGCCGACTGTCGCCTTTTAATTGAATGAATAATGATGATGTATGGTGTTAATCCTCGGCCGGCAAATAGACGACGGTCATCACATGTATTCAGCTTACATGTCGTCCAAAATTCTCTCAGTTTTTTGAAGAATACAACCATAAATTACATTTGACCGTAGGAATTATTCGAATCGTGATCGTATTAAAGTTGAGTCGAGAATGAAACGAGGTCCTCATTGTGGCCGAGGCCCTAAGCCCATGCCTTAAGATATCATACACTCACGTCCATAAATTAAGGATAATGAAGTTGAGGCAAAGAAAGAGGCAGAAGCAAAACAAATTTGATTTATTTGTAAAGTCTATTTATTAAACAAAAAGTAAAGAGCAAAAAGGATGCTATATGTTTGACATAATTAATAAAGATTGCGATTATTATTCCCTGGAACAAATTTCAAAAAAGAACCTATTTACAAAAAAACAGTATAACATGGTTAGTATGATGGTTAATACGGAGTATGTCTCCCGGACGATGCAATACAGACCTTACAACGCCTAGGCATGCTGAGTATCAAATTATCAATCTGATCTTAGGGAATATTACACCACTCATCAAGCAATGCCCTCCGAAGTTCCGGTAGACAGGTGGGAGAGGGTTGACGGGCTGCAATTCGTCGGCCAAGTATATCCCACGCATGCTCTATTGGATTCAAGTCCAGTGAGTATGCTGGCCAGTCCATACGGGTGATATCCTCCGATTGAAGGCATTCGTCTACAATGTTTGCATGGTGAGGACGGGCGTTGTCATCCATAAACAGAAATTCAGCACAAACGTACATGTTGTTCCAGAATGACATCCCGATAGATGTGGCCGGTCATCGTTACACTCTGAACATGCAGGTCAGTTCTGGAATCAAGAATAATTCCTCCCCAAACGAGCCATTCTGCACCACCGTAACGGTCTCGTTCAAAGGTGTTCTCTTGGTGGTAACGGGTACCTGGTGCTCTCCATATTAAAGTCCGTCGCGAATCAGACTGCAAACTAAACCTGGACTCGTCGGAAATCATCACACAAGATCACTATTGTGGTGTCCGCAATGCATGCTCTCTACTCCGGGTTAATCGCAGGCGACAGTGAGTTGCGGTAAGTGGAACACATCTGACAGGCCTACGAGCATATAGACCAATGTGCCCTAAGCGTCTGTACACGGTCTGCCTTGAAACTGTCGTACTGGTAGCTGAAGAGAGATGACGAGACAGGTCTGAGGCTGTGCTCCGTCTGTTTCTTTTGGCAGTAACTGCCAATTATATACCGGTCCTCATTCGGCGTTGTAACTCGGGGATGACCTGTGCTGTAACATCTACTCACATTACCATCATCTTGGAATCGTTGCCAAAGCCTGGAGATGACACTCTGGGCGATTCCAAGTTGATACTTCCAGCTGGGTACGTCCACATTCAAGTCGTCCAATAATTCTACCACGTAAAAAATCATCCAAATGCTTCCTTTGTGCCATAACTATGCTGTTATTGCACTGAAAGGCTTTTAAAGTGCTTGTGAACAATTTTACTTCTTTGCCACCATTCCTTATATACCCCTCTCTTACACTCTCGTCATTGTGACGTACTATCCACGCCATCAGGTGGTTTCCTGTAATTTGCATATTCTTCTTCAAGATGTGTGTGATAATTCTACAGGTGAAATTTTTATTTTAGAGTTCAATTTCTGTGTGATTCTGAATTATCCTTATTTTATGGACATGAGTGTAGATATGGATATAGGGTACTTGTGTATTAGCATCACCACAGCAAAATTGGCACAATGCGAATCGGGCCATACCAAAACAATAAAAAAGGTTCTAACGTGTTTTATATGAAAAAAAAAATCAGTCAGCTAATAATGGATAATGGCGTGATTCGCGAGGGTCCAATTTGGCTGCGGTGACGCAGACTGTCAGAAAGGCCTGCTACGTTCACACCTTATAAGCTAAATAAATTGCATGCTAAACCGCAAGGGATTCTTTAAACAATATGTATGTATGTCAAATTACTTAAAATATGAAGAAATATTTCTAAAAATTTAACAAGACATCAAAATAAACATGCGTAAAGAAGAGAAAAATAAAATAAAATGTGTAATTGCAAATCCCAAACATCTGGAAAGTAAATAAAAAAATGTACCATTATCAAAATAAGCTTATATATAACATATTCTGGAAAGTTGGTAATAGAGTAACTTAAATTAATTTTTTTTAGCGTTTAAAGTTTTTGTTTACGGTTTACGTTATAGTCGAATACATTATTTATTTTCATGCCTCTTTCATATTAATAAATAAATGTACAAAGGATTATGAAATATTTTCATCTATAAAATAGATGTTTGCGGTCCAAACTTTCCGGTTTACCTTTCTTTTTTATATGACTTTTTGAAATACAGAAAAAAATATATATTAACAAATGAAACTTAGCCTTATTTAAAAAATAGACAGTTAAGATTTCAACCTAAGATTTATTTCAACATTTAAGTGATATTTTTCAAGAAGAATAATTATTAATAGCTTATAGTATATAAAAGTTTGATATAAACTTACATTTGATTATAAACTTATTAAGATATTAAATCAATTTTAAAAAAAGTATCAGTGTGTAATTTTCAATGTAATTAGAAACAAGTTGCAAATAAGATCTTACTTGAATCATGACTATCGTCGCGAAATTCTTTGTATATAGGTTTCCTTTACGCTAAAAAAACTATGCGTAATTTATTTTGGCACCTGTCCTTTTCAGAACACTGAGCAGAATAATACAGAGTCAAAATTTAACATAGTAATCTGATAATATAGGTTTGAAATGAATGGTTTTTGAAATTGGAATGTCTTTACTAATGAATGTGTTTTATTTTACTGTCATTTCTCAAAACAAGAGTATTTCATGAGATTTAGTACACGCGCTGCCAAAGAAATATTATTTATTGAACTGAAAAGTTTTCTAGTATAATATTTTCATCGAAATAATATTTGTTACAATTTCCTGACTTAATGGAGAAATTTTTTTTTTCAGGCAATGTAGTAGTTAAGATTTGAATTATGAATTCATACTTCTGAAAAAATCAATTTTAATAAATTATAATGTTACTTTTAAATATTATTAATTTTTTATGTATGCTTAATAATATTTTATCGCAGCTTTCACGTGCTTTTTCTGCCAGTAAATCTGAAAACAGCTTCACTCATTCAAAGATTTAATTTTTTTTCATTCATTGTTTTGATTTCATGTAAAACCTACGCACTGTAGAAAAATGGATGGTAGAAATTTTAAGTGAAAGTCCATTTTAGTTTTATGAACAGAATATTTTCCCTCTATAAAGAAAAAAAAATGTTATTAGCCACCAAGATCGCCATTATTTTTAATACCATTAAACAAAACAGATAATCTCACTTTTCAAAATTTCTGTATACAACAATTCTCATGTCTGATTTCACCAATATAAACGTGATTTTAAAGTAAAGCAAAAGATCTGGTTGTTTCATTCGATTGAAGTACTTTTTAATAACAGAGCCCTTATATATAATAAATATGTCATATAATAAATCTGTCAAATCCTTTGGTTCAAAATCTTAAAATGTGATGCTGATTATAGTTTTGTAAAGCATAACAACGCATTTCTAATATTTCTCATTTAACTCATACATTTTATAGATGTCTTTTGCACTTTCAAAATCACCATTAGAAGGCCATTAATTTTTTTTAAAAAAAAGTGCAAGTTGATTGACACAGGAAACACTCACCAAAAAAAGAAATATATGCCTTTCAATATTATAGGATTTTATTTGTGATGGTATAAAATGTCCCCAAAGAGCTTAAGAAACATTTCATTTTGAATATTGATTCATTGCTGCACTTATTTTGCTGTTCATATCAACAATCTGTGTTAATTAATTTTTAAATTTTTAACACGTGATGGTTTTGAGCATTGGCGTAACGAAGAATATTCGGGCTACTCTTGCAAAGTCAAGTTTCGACCCCCAGTTAGACCTTACAAAAGATGGTAAAACCAAAACATAACATAAGCTTTGCCCCCCCGTGACGCGGGGATATATGTTACGCCATTGATTATCAATGATACATCTCTCTGACAAACGACGAAAATGAATAGATATGTTTCTGAAAATATTTTTATTATTAAAGTAATATAAGTATCACGTATATATTACTTTACCTTTGAAAATATTCTAGATATTACAATTTTCCATTAGTTTTGCAGATGCAAAAGATTTTTGTGGGCCATTTTCCTCGGAGCAAAATATGATGAAATAGATTTTCTAAAATAGTGGCGAAAACTAAAGAAGGAATACGTAATAATATAATTAAAGTCTGTTGAGTTTTAAATAATTCAATTAATATTATTTTAAAAGTATCAGGAGGTAAAAAGAAAAAAAGAGAGATTACGAAACAACGCCAATCGACCATAAGCGGAAGTTTTGAGCATCTGTAAATTCAGAACAGAAACTCAGTTTCAAATGAAGAGAAGTGATTAAATTCTTGTTTTTCTTTTCTACTGCTGCGTTTCTTAACCAGCGGCTTGGATGAGGAACTCAGAGTATGAGAGAGTAGTTAGGAACTTTCATACCGATCAGTTGTATAAATCATTACTCAATAAACTAGACAGGATTACAATTTATTCCTAAGTAAGTGCATCTTTTAGTTTTATATAAATATATTTTTTATGCCGATGCATTATTTTGAGTTTTTTTTTATTAATTGAAATCTAATTATACTAAACTATATACTCCTGCCTTTAATGTATTGATAACTCCTATTAGGATTTTATAAAATTTATTATTATGTTAGATGTATTTTTTTTAAAAAAGGGTTCTGTGGGACTAATTTTTGAAAGTTATTGAGTAATTTGAAGTTTCGTTTACAAATCGCTGATTTTAGAAACATTTTAGATATGTTTTAATAATTTCTGTAAGAATTTATATTGTTAAGTAAAATATTATGTCTTTGTATTGTCGATGGCCTGGGTGAGAAGTGCCTCGAAGACCTATGACCAAACTTAATTCTTAAGAATTTTAATTTCATTTTTCAATGAAAAATGACCTGTTTCTGTCTTGAACCACCTTCTTTCTGCATTAATTGGCTTATATTCCATTTATGTCATATTTTCTATCAAAACTGGTGAATAAGTTAAAATTTTTGTATGTGTGTGTGTGTTGTAGAGGTTTGAATTTTCTTCACAAAAGATTTAAAAATTTTTATGATTATTATTAAATAGAATCCTATTGCAATATTTGTGGAATTCAATGACATGTTGTAAGAATAACGCATGCAGCATAAAACTATAAAACTATTTGTCAAAGTAATATAAGTAATTAAAAAATCCATATGTAGTATGCTTAATGCGGTTCGATAATCATAACTTCAATTCATCCAGTTATATAGGAAATAAATTAATTTGGTTCATTTATATCTGTTTGAGTCATTTTAATTATATTTTATATTTGGGATATAATTAAAAATAAGCAAACTGGAAAAAGTTTAGAAACTTTGAAACTGACAAAAGTCTTTGAATGATTTTGAAAAAGGTTCCCGCATTTTTTCTTCTGAGGTCTGTTTATTTATATAAGCATAAAATGCTTCTAAAACTGAATAAATTAAATATCTTTACAAAGCTTTTTTTAATGAAGTAATTAACCTACAACCATGTTTTAATATAAATGTTCAAAGTATTTATATAAATTTTTTTTTTCATTTTCCTCCTCTGAGAAGCAATTTGATATTGATCTGCTGTTAATTTTTCTTCTAAATAGTTGTAAATTTTCATCAGATTTGAAGGATACAATTATAATAGCATTATACTGGTCTGCAAAGATCTATTGGGTGCTATTTTAAAATCATGCCAAAAATAGCTAGTAGATTGATATCAAAATAAATTTCTCCTGAATAGTTTCTTTACTTAATAAAAAAGTGTATAATAAAAGGTATATTTAAAAATATAATATAATATTTATAAAAAATATATTATATAAGTATTCTTATTGTACAAATGGATTATAAATGCATTGTGTATAGTTAGGAAATTAATAAGTTAATATTAATGAAATATAATTAAGAAGTGTTAATAATTAATTAAGAAATTAGAATTAATAATTAATCTCTTAAATTGCATAATTATTAAAAATATTTAATTGTTACTTATGCCACCTTATTGACAATAACATCAGATCAAGGTTCATGAAATTCATTGCAGCTAAGGGCTAGATTTTTATGTGCCTGTCGTTAGCCTTAGCGTTGAGCACCATGCTGGTGACAGTACAATTTTACTTGGTTCCATAAGTATTTAGTAAATTTGCATTACAAAACTTTAAATTCAAGGAAAAATTTAGATGTATTTCTTGCTATTCTATTATATGTAGAAGGAAAGAAAATATAAATTTGTATTATTTATTAAGCACCATTTATTATTTTAATATCATTTTTTTAAAGGTATTTGTTTTACTCATGGAAATTTATTTGAAAAATAAAATATTAATAAATCATATCCTTTAATAAACTTTTTCATTAAAAAAATGTTTAATTTGTTATGTATATGTACATAGATCACACATAAATAACTTGAAATAAATATTCTTTAATCATAGAAAATTTATAACAAATAAAAAAGAAGTAGCATGTTTTATTTCTATATTTTATCAAATTATTATATAAATTTCAGTTATATTTTAATTATCTTTGAGTTGAAACAGACAGTACTTTTTTTCATATGTGTGATTATCCTTTTTTTTTATTAACAAAAACAGCTTGAATTTGTTATTTTAATTCCTGACCTCTCAAATTTTTATCAACCAATCTATTTTTATCCATTGAAAGGCTATTTTTAATCTGTGGAATGAATGATTTGTTATAAGGAAATTTTTGTGTGAAGTTGATCAAAGTTCATAAATCAAACACGTGAATAAACTGATGGATATCAGATAATTGAATGTGATTACAGATATTTATTCAAAATACTTTTCTACTTAGAAACAGCAGACTGGATGAGAAGGTGAATTTGAATTGATTTTTGTTTCTTTTTACCTTTTTATTAAAAAAGAAATAAATATATATATTTAGAGAAAAAATTATTAAAAAATATTAATAATACCTTTCTTATTCAATTTATTTACTTTAATTGATTAAGGTAAACATTAAAATATTGAAATTCAACTTTATTTAATTATGTTTTAAGAAGATATTATTGCTATAAATATCGTAGATTATAGATGTTTAAGTTAAATATTAAGTGAAACTTTTTGGTTTTTTAAAAATTTCTTAAAAGTATACATGTCCTTTTTAAAATTCATGTAATTTCTTGCTGAAAATACATTTATGTAAATTTAATTAAATTATTTGGATCACTCTTAAATTGTGAAAAATTTCTTTGTTTTGCTTATTTATTTTTTTTCAGGTTCTTTCGAACATTTTTTTAAAGATTTTTGTAATTTTTTTCTTTTAAAAAATAATAATGAAATTAAACCTTTTCACCATAATTTAGCAGAAAAATTAAAATCTTAAAATTTAATTTTTGGTCCTTGAGACAAAAAAAAAAATGTAATATTAATGTAACATTTTGTTAATATTTTGGTCGCTGTTAAATTGCTTAAAATTTTCTACTGAATTTTTAGGGTAACAAGAAGTATAAGATTAATTTTAAAATATCACTATATTTAAAACTGTGTATAGTATTCTATATGTGTGTTATCTTATAAGACAATGAGATAAATTGATATATGTCATTGAATACCACTAACTGGGTATTTTAGACCTGGATGAATAATATCCACTTGCTCATTTTATAGAAATAGAAATTTCAATTTACTTGCAACATACTAAGCTTAAATATTCATTTTTGTTCAAATAATATATGTAACTCATACGAAAAATTTTGTCTTTCTGTTGCTGAAATAGAAAGACCAAGAAAAAATAGTAAAATGTGAACATGTATCTGAATTTTAGTATAAAAGAAAGAAATTTAATTTACATGTATAGTTCCAAATTTCAGATACAAAACATTCAATTAAACTGCTTATCCTTTGAAACAGTGTGTACTTAAGCGCATATTTGAGTTATTAGCAATTTTTTTGTTTTTTAAAAAATTAAATATTTGTCTTTTTTTAGTGTAAGTGTTGTCACGTGTATTCTTTTGAAATTTTATTATAATTTGTATTTTTTTAAACATATTTTTATTGTCCTTTTTTATGTATATTTTAGTATTCCTGTGTTTGCATTTTTATTTGTTCTGTGGGCATGTATCTTTTAGAAAAATGCACATATGAGGAATACTCATAATCGTCTGTCTTGGAATTGAATTTAAATTGCATGTAATGTCAAATGGCTTACTTTTATTGCTTTAAAATACTAATTCTGTTATTAGTAACTTTTTGAAAACATTTCCTATTTATTGGAATGAGATTAAGAATGAGTGAGAGTTAGCTAAATTTTCTTAATGCATCAAATATGTATTCTATACATTCTAATTTTATAACTGTTAAGAAGTAAGCACTTAACAGTTATAAGTATCTATATAAATTTTGACGGGGGAAAAATTAACATTTTTAAGACAAAAAATAAATAAATGAATAACCTTTTTGAAGGGAGGTAAATGCAATTTATTTTCTATTCCTTTTTTTGTTGAAAATTTTTTTTTCATCTTTTTTTTTATGATACATTCAAATTTTTCCAGATATTTTTAGAATAAAGTCAGCCTTCACATATTAAACAGAAATGTCTCACTTTTTACGTCAGTTTCATGTCATTTCATCTTTGAAGTCCAATTCTGAAAGAGATGTTTATCCTTTTTATAAGGTTTGTTTATAAATTTCATTAAGCTTTTTTTTTTTGTTCCTGTTTTTATGCATGGCTGAAACTTATCAAAAACCACTTACTTTTTTTAAAAAGAATTCTACAAATTTTTATAGAATATATTTTCTTTTTTTCTTTTTAAATGTTGCATGAAATCATTTTATAAATTTGTTCCAATTTAAGTGTACATCTTGAGGTTTTCAATTTCAAGATACATGTATATGATGAAACAAAATTTAAGTTTTGAATCTCTGAAGAATTTTAGAAGTGATGAAATTTATCTCCCTTTGAATTAATTAGAAAATTGATTATTTAATTTGATTACTTAAATGTAAAATGTGCATTATAGATGAGTATTAAGAACAAAAACTGAAAGGAGTTTTATCACTATGTATAAATATTGCATATGTATTTTTGATGATTAAAAAGTTATTTTTCATTTTAGTGTTTTATGGTTTGTGGTAAAATTTAAAATAATTTAAAGTAAAAGGAAAAAAGCTGTATTACAAAAAGAGTTCTGAATTTCATAAAATAAATATATTTAAAAATTGATTTCCACTTTTGTTCCATGCTTGCAATATATAACCCCTTAATATTTTTTTATGTAGATATCGATTCTAATATTTATTTTGCTGGGGCAATAGATACTGCAGGAAGTATTTTTGCTTGTGTATTGTATTATTTACTGCATTTTTCATAATCTATAATTCTTAACAGTTATTCCCTTAACAGCTACGGTTGTGTTAAATACTGGTGCTATTTTTTATATACTTATTATTTTTTTTTACTATTTTAATCCAAAGCAGATGGGATGAATCCAGCATTTTTATAGTGTACAACTACAAATCTGGTTTTTGTTTCATTTTTATATTTTAAAATATTTAATGTGAGCTTGAATTTATATAATCTGATTTAGGTTGGTAAATGTTAGTAACTATTCACACCAATTTTTAAGACTGAATATTAAAATACAGTTAGACCTCCATTTTAAGAACCTCTATCTTGCAAAATTTTTCTTGGAACCAAGAACAGAAAAATATTGAAATTTGAATCTCCTTTTACCTCATTTTCCACTTAGTGAATTTTTTGGGGATTTAGTGACTTCTTTTAACAGAGGCTCTACTGTATATATATATATATATATATATATATATATATATATATATATATATATATATATATATATATATATATATATATACGTATATATATATATATATATATATATATACGTATATATATATATATATATATATATATACGTATATATATATATATATACGTATATATATATATATATATATATATATATATATATATATATATATATATATATATGTTTTAAACATCTTTTAGTATTTTATTCTTACATATTGCATTGCAGAATTTTTTCCATTAAAATTACATTTCATTCAATAGCCATTTAAAAGAAATTATGAACATGTTCTTTTAGTTATTTGTGGTTAGTACTGAAATTTAAGAATTTTTCCTATTTCAATTTTTTTGTCTTTAGGTTATAGCCCCGATTCTGGCTAGACATCCTGCTGTGCGTAGAATGAAAACCCAAAGTATAAGCAAAAATCTACAGCTTAAGATTGTTGATCCTCAGAATGATAAGAAAAAGAAACCTCTTGCTGTGATTTTGTCATGGATGATGGCAAAAGATAGTCACATCGAGAAGTTTCGCAGCATCTACATTTCTAGAGGATATGACGTTCTGACTGTCAACATAGCTCCTAAGGATCTTTTGTTTCCTGTATCTGGATCCCAAGTAGTTGCTAAGAATGTATTGGACTACTTCAATACTAATGATTATGACGATATTCTAGTCCATGCTTTCTCTGTGGGTGGTTATTTGATGGGTGAAATGTTTGTGCAGTTGCGGGAAAATCCGGAAAAATACAAAGACATCGCTCAACGAATACGAGGTATAGTTCTTGATAGTGCTGTGGATTTTGAAGGTATCCCCACTGGGTTCCCTCGTGCTGTATCCAAGAATCCACTTACTGTTAAAGTTCTCGAATGGTACGTTGCAACTCATTTGTCTCTTATGTATAATGTAGCTACCAAGCATTACTTGAAGTCATCCAAAAATTTTCACAATACACCTCTTAGATGTCCTGCTTTATTCTTTGTTTCTGAAGCAGACAAAGTTGGTAGTCCTCTTGCTAACCAGATGGTATTAGAAAATTGGCAAGTTAGGGGTGTTGATGTTAAAATGAAGTGTTGGTCTGATTCGAAGCATGTTAGTCACATGTATAAGCATCAGGATGAATATGTTGGTGAAGTAGATAAATTTTTGGCAAAACTCAATCTACCTTGTAGCAAATTGTAAATAAAAAGTAGCCCACCTTTTTACAATTATAATATATATTTTTTTTGATCACATTTTTGTGAAGTATTTAATTTTCTTCATTTTACATTCATGGTTTTATTTATTGCACTTAAAGGAAGGGATACTTAATTTCTAGTTTTTTTTATTTATTTAAAATTATTACCTTCAATAAAACAGATGAATATTCTTTTCTAAAACTATTTTTCAGTGCAGTTTGGTTTAATATGTAATATCAAACCAATTTTTTTCTCCCTACAATGATGTGTACATGGATACATTAATCGAAAAAAAAATCTTGGGTATAAATTTTGAATCAGTGTTTAAAGCAATAAGCCTTTTTTTTTTACACTGGTGGAATTTCTGTTACTGAAAGATCTGTAGTAAATTTCTTTGTTACTCTTTAGTTTATAAATTCTTTTATATTTAATGTTGACCAAACTGTTAAACATACTATTTTTTCTGCAATAAAGATATTTCAAATGAAAGATATTTGTTATCTATATTTAAATTATAACATTTGAGTGTTAAAGACTGTAATACTTTTTGAATTATTTTTCATGCATTATAAAAATTTTTTCAAAGAAGTATCCTGACTTTTTTTCTTATTATGAATTGAAGATTTTTCAAAATATTTATTTGAAATTTTGATGTTTTATATGTTCTATTTTTTATTTAGTGCATAATGCTGGAAAACTTTTATTGTAAATAATTATTGAATTAATTATTTTTATTTAATTTAGAATCAATTAAGTATAATATATTTTTGTTTGTTACTCTATTTTATTTATATTGTTTTAGAAATATTCAAATTATTTGTGCTGAAATTTATATCTGCTATGTGTATTTTACTAGTGGAAATCGCGGGATGCTCAGCGAGAGGGTTAAATTAAGTTTTAAACTCATAGTCTATCTATAACTGTTATTGTTTATAATGCTATCTGATTGATGGTGTCAGATGGAGGCCCATGAAATTCATGGCAATGGCCTAGATTAGGTCTGTCATTAAGCTTTGAGCACCATGCATGCGACAGTATGTTTTAACTTTGTTCCACCCCAACTTTGAGAAAAATCACCCTGGGAGGTGGTTAGGGGGCCTCCTGTTACCCTACCACCAACCTCTCGAGAGGACTTTAGCTTACGAATATTTAGAGTGCCCTCATGCTGCACTGGCACTGTACATTTACATCCATGCCTTCTCCAGGATTCGAACCCAGGCCTTAAAGAACAGCAATGAACCTCATTAACTACTGTACCATCCACGAGGCTGTGTCTATAACTAGCGAAGATAATGAGTATTTTTTGAATTGTATCTAGAAACTTGAAATTTTGTATGTATAAATGATTTAGTCCTTTGTAAAGAATCATTGAAGTCATAATTTTCTCCAATCATTGAGATTAATTTTTTAAAAGTAAAACAGTTCTTAGAAGAGCCATTCTGTGAATATTTCGCCTTTTTAAAATGATACATTTTAGATTTATTTTCACTCTTATGTCTTAGGAAAAAATTTGAGGATTCTTGTCTTTGATAAAATTTCATTTCTTGGAATATTTTTATTCTGCATATAAATATTTCATTTCATTTCTGATTAAAGTAGATATATGCAATTGGAATCTTATATAATTCAGCAACAATACATTTAGATATTTAAGATTGTATCATATTGTTGAAGCATAAACACTTAAAATTTAACCATAAAAATTATTTTGTTGATTCTTGTGAATTATTTCTTGGTAAAGGAAAAATTATGAATTGTGTTTCTAATATTTGAATAATTTATTCATGTGTACATAAATTTGTACAATTCTGTTATTTGTATTTTATGCTGTGTATATTATTTTTAAATCTTCAATACTTTCTAATTATTACATTTTTATACATGGACTTTGCTTATAAAGTTGGAATCAGTATTAGTTCCTTCTATTTTAAAATGAAATTTATAAATTTCTGTTTTCAAAAGTAAAAGTGGTCTTATTTGTATATTGTATATTGAAATAGCATTTATTTAAAAAGTTTATAATTCCATAAAAATGTTTTAAAAAAATTCATGATTGTAGTGCTTTAAATAATTCTCTATACTAAACTCACATCATTAATGGCTTTTGTTCAAAATCTCCACTATTAATAAGTTAATAAAATGGTATAAAAGTGTTATTTATTTATTTTTTTTTGCCTGTGGTCATGTTATTTGAGCTCCTATTCGAAAAATTTGCCATAGGTTCATTTTATTTCTGGATTATGAATAAAAAAAAATGTCAATTTTTTCTATGCTTATTTTTACATCTTTTTAAACATAATAGCATCATTCACATACAAAATTTCCTAAAAATTAATGTAAAAAAAATCTATTTAAATAAAAGAGTAATTTACCCTGTAAAGTTGGCTTTTTGCATGACAGAAACCATTAGACTTTGGTGTCAATTCTCTCTGACTATAAATATAAAGCTTAGAACACCTAGCTTTTATCTTGAATTACAAATTTTTTTCACATATTTTGCACTTACATAAATGATTATGAAATTATTAATCAAAATTTAATCGTGTATGATAAATTCGAAAACACGGTACTGCACAAAATCCAACATTGCAATCTGGACAGCAGAATCTTGTTTCTGTACTTACCTTTACTGTCTCTCTGAGTAGAGAATAATATTGTCCTGTTGAATGAGTTTTCTTCTCTGTTTGGGAAATGTAGTCAACGAAGTGTCTTTCAGACAAGCGTGGAGGTGGTAACTCAGCAGGCTGTCCTCTTTTTGCAGAAAATTCCACTGAATGGTACTTTTCAATTATTCGAAATCGTAAAAAGCACCCATGAAATAATTCGAGAAAGACCAAATGCGCAATGTAAATCTTCACAGTGACCTAGCTACACTGGGGATGAACCAGGGTGGTATGTTTCGCCTTCCCGATTTCAACTCGGGGAAAAACTGGAAAGGGGTTAAATTGAACTGGACTTTTAAGTCTTTTTTTATGACATGGGTTAAATTAGCCCAGTAATCATGGTCTCAAGTTCTACAAAAAATGACATGAAAGTGGAAATTGTAGGTTTCAATTCTTAATTTCTCCAAAGACCCATAATTAAAAAGTGGAGGTTGCTGTTTGTTAAGAATCTCTAAGTTAGAGAGGGAGGTACTAAAGTGTTGTCCAGATATATGAGAGGCTTCACCACCAGTTTCATTGTGTAGCTCTAGAGTGACATAGATTAAAACTTCGCAAAGTTTTGCATAAAAATTATAGGAAAGTGAGAAGATACCAGCTAAGATGTCTTACTTGTCTTTACATTGGGACTCAAAATAATTTCCCAGTAGCATCTCAAAAGTTTTTAAAGATCCAACTGAAAAGTTTTGTATGAAATTTAATAAATATTTATCACTTGAGAATATGTGTATTAATATAAATATTTAGAATTGGTCTTTATATAATATACATTCATACACCTAACATTTGTCAAATGAATCAGATTTTTCAGTCATTTTACTTTTTTCTTCTGTATTGGGAAAATTGTTTAATGAGGGGAGTACTATGACCTCTATTTATAAATATTTTTATACCTAATAGATCTTACATGAGGAAAACATGATTTTCAGCAACAGAAAATATATGTTCATTATTTTTGTGCAGTTTTTATTGAAAAATAGTTTGCTCTAAAAATCTTTTTTTTTTTTTATAATTTGAATGCTGAACCATTATTACAAATTTTAAGAGAATGGTGTGTGGTTGTGGCAGGAATTTCAGAAAATATTCCTAAATGACTTTGGCATATTTTTATAAAATTTAAGGAGAATTACTAATTACAGAAGTGGGAAATTGATTAGATTTTTAACTTTCAGTAATTTTGTTTGATTAATTACATTGATATCTCGTAATAAATTAGAAGAAGAATATAAAATTCATTTAAATGTATAACTTCTTTGAGTGCCTTTGTCTTTAAATCATTTCTTTGGAACCAATTAAGAATAACTTAACAACAAATTCAGTATTTTGTTTTACAACCTTAATAGTAATACTTGTATTTTAAAACCTCTGTCTCGGATGACTACACAAGAGTAACTTGGACTCTGAAGTTCATTTTAATTTAAAGTGCAGCAACTGCACAAATTTATGTGAGGTCTTTAATAGTAAAAACTACTGGGTGACTAAAAGGCCATTACAGAGTAAACTGTACACATTGAATTAAGAGCCAACGGCCCAAATAGGTGGTCATCTTCGACTCTACCTTCACATAGCACAATCTTTATTGTGCCATTTTTGCCTCTGTTCCGAAATACCATTATAAGACACTGCAGCTTTAAGCTAATTTCTGGCCCAGGATGCAGATCTACGGGCCCTCTTTGCACTGGTGAATCGAAATTTATTACCAGAAAACCTGGTTAAGTCCAGCTTATCCGGGCCCCTGGGTGACCGTCCCAAACACCTATTGGATAAACCGCCACTGATGGGATAGTTTTTTAACAACTTCGTGCATAATGGAGATGGCTCATTCGTGAGTCCAAGGTATAATATTGATTAACTATAATTGACATCGCGCTTTGAAAAAAAAATAGAACCACTGGTAATGGATTTCGTTATTTTGAACCTCGATCAAATGTAGGTGGCGTTTAAAGTGGATGGAGTTTTATACTTCAAACTTTCACACCATGCCGTGTGGTAGTTAGGAGAGGGAGGTGCCAGCTCAGGTGTCGTCCACGTCACTTGACCATGGTTCAAAATTACGTGGTCCGTCGCCAAAAGCCCTCGTGTAGCTGAACAGTGCGACGTTAATATTCAATCAATCAATCATTCACACCATGCCAACGCGAAGGGCTTATATAGCAGGGGTGGGCAGACTTTTCCAGGGTACGGGCCACTTCTAGTTTGTTCGAGGTGTTGCGGTCCATCCAGTGGCGTAGGTTTGGTGAGCTAAGAAAACGGTCTACAATATTTATTTTAACTTAATAATAAATGCGGAATATGCTGTTATCTATGTAGTGACAATAAAATAAACTTGCACTTTTAAGGCAAGCAAACGCGATACAAAAATATAATACTACCCACAAATATAATATCAAATTATGTGTTTGCTATATCTTATCTGTGAGAAGGAGGGGAAGATAGAACAATAATTTTACGCTAAAAAAACCGTGTTCGAGCTATAGAGAGGGGAAAGAAACCTGTCTTAAATCAAAAATAAGGGGAATGGAACAAATTTCGAAAAAGGAAAATTTTTTGACACAATTTTACAAATCACTTACATTGTGCGCGTACAAACACACACACAGAAATGCTGGTGTCATGAAGAAAAGAGTAAGCCCGAGCAACGCCGGGCTAAGCGAGGGAGGGTGGGTGGGGGTGGAAGTCATTTTGAAAAAGAGTATTAGAGAGAAATGCTGATTTTGTGAAGGAAAGGGAAAATTAAAGTAGAGAAAGCCCGTGCAACGCCGGGCCATGTAGCTAGTAATATCAAATCATGTGTTTGTTACGAAACAACTCAAAATACATTAAAAATATAAAACATAGTTGTAACCAGAAAACATAGTTTGCATACTAGTCTGCACTCTTGAATGTTTTGGCATATATTTATTAACAGCTAACCTCCTAAGGCGGTCAACCACGATCGACTTAATGCCCACTCCTGGCTTAGAGCCTCGACAGACTTAACGTTCATAAGCCCTTCGACACGATGGACTTCAGTGCTCCAAAAATAATGGCAGCTACGAGTTTGTGACCATGACTTATATACCATTCAGATAGACTTCGTATGCATACATTTCAGCAGATTTTTGCAATCATTGAAAGGTCTGTGTTTATGGTTTCTTTCGTTTTAAGAAACTCGTAAATTCGTATTTTGGTTGCTTGTAAACTTTTTTGTTAAATGTGCGTATTGTACTTTTTCTTGTCTCGGGATCTTTATTTCAAGATTAATCTCAAGCGAGTGTCAGCGGAACGGTAAATCCCAGCTACAATATATTAATTTAAAAGTGTAATTGTATTGTGAAATTATATATATCGTAATGTAATTTTTGGATTAAAGTCGGTCAATTTTATACTACGATTTTTTGACGTCAAATCTCGTAAATGATATCTAGTGATGAAGACATTTAAGCAGATACATTTTTCCTACCAACCACACTACTTGAAGATTTTAGGCGTAATTTAACAACTAATAGGTAATCTCATGAATTTTCAGCGGATTTTAGAACAGATATAAACGCTAATCCTTATATTATCCAAAATACGGTGCCAAACAGACTGGAAGTCGTGTTCTCTAATTCCTCCATCATGGAATTGGTTTGCCCAGTTTTTTAAGATTAAATTTTTCTTATTTCGTTAACTGTGTGTAGTGCTCTGCTTCTTTCGATGTTACAACACTACGTAGTAACTATTGCATATATTTTCGCTTCTCTTTCTCGTTCTTTTTTTTCTAGTTTTACTACGTCATTATGTTTGCGATCTGTAATATACAATTACTACTGTACCTTTGGGTAGTAAAGAGAAGTATTACAGTAAATTTTCGAATCATAGTTTGAACTTTTGTAAAGTGAAAAAAAAATTGTTCATATTTTTCTATGAGGAGAAAGAAAGTAAAGACGGAAATTCATTTCGGAAAAGTGATAGAAATTATTAAATTAGATCAACAATGAATCTGAATAATGTATATCTAATGGCGAACTACAATTATATTTAAGAGATGCAAGATGTTTTTATATTGAGACAGATAAGGGCATAAAACCTCAACGAGTGATATAGCAAACTATGTGAGGAGCTCAAAAATGTAGAAATTGAGCAATAAGAAATGAATTCTGGCTACCATCAAAACATTTCCAAAAAACATAAATGAATTTTGGGCACTTGAAAATAAAAATAGTAGGTGTGATTGATGAAATTTTTGCTTTACACTAATTAACATATGCATCATATATATATATTTTTTGCCAATATGATTAAAATGTAATTTTTATTGCAGATAGATAAATAACTTTCCTATTTTTCCATTTACGATTGTAATGGGTAGATTGATCATCGGAGTATATGATCTTAGATGAGGTCTTAATCCCTTATCAGGATAGTTGATGTTGAGTATTAATGAGTAATTTGCCATGATTTAGGGGGTGGTTGAAAAAAAATAATTATTAAGAAATTAAAGGTAAAAAATTAAAATTTATGTGATCGCGACCTTAACAAAATTAAATAAAAACTGCTGGAGCTAAATTTGTTCGCGTTGGTGTGTGAGAAGCAGTGTGTCTGTGAGGCTGCCACCGTTACCGGAGGCTAGGGAGCAGTCAACTGAATCATTTATGATTGTAATGAAATATCTCTTCACACACACACACACACACACACATATATATATATATATATAAGCGGAACAAAAAAAAAATTATCTCAGAAGACTCGGTACACGTGGCAATAGTAAAAAAATTAAAACGCACTCTCTAAAAGCTCCATCTAGGTGAGAACCAGTATATTCTGAACTTTTTTAATATGGAAATATTGGTTATAAATTTTGACGAGTTTAAGCACATCAAGGGGAGAGAAATATTTCATATTTTCCGTGTTCTGTTGACGATTTCCCATGCATAGTAAATTTTTTTTTAGTGTACAATGCAATATAAAATGAAACTGGTTTCATTGAATTTACATGCGCGATGTCGAGGTTCGGAGTTCATATATGTCATTCTATCATCCTGTCATAATTCATAATAAGGCACATTTCATAGCTCGATGTGTTAGTTAAACTGAAAATCCATTTATATCTTAATCACAAGATTTCGCATCGTGCAACATGAATTTTCATACATGAAGACTGATTTAAAATGATTGAAAGTCGCCAAGACATTTTGAAATACAGTAATACCTCGACATCCGTGAACTCGGAGTTACGCGGTTTTGAAATCTCATCGATTCGACTTCTGTTTGAGAAATAAATAATAATGGGTTTAGAGAAGTTGTCAATCTTGCCAGGCAAATCAATTTAAAAGTGAATAGCAATGACATTCAAGAACTGCTGGATTCCCTCAATCAGGAGCTGACAATTGATGAACTCATAGAAATGCAAGAGCAAGACATTGGAGAACTTCTGTCTTTAGACCCAGTTATATCAGGTTAGGAATTTGACGGAAGGCCTCAATTTAGTCGAAAAAGGTTACAAATTTTAGAAAATATAGACACTAACAAAGAGTGTATTTTTTCAACCAAACAAGGAATAAAAAATTTATTAGCATGCTACGATGAAATTTTGCGGAAGGAAAAAAATCTTAGAACCTGCAGGCTATGTTGTTAGATTTTATGAAACCTTGTACATCAAAATAAATTCGGTTTGCGATTTTGTATTTGTATTATCTAAGATTTTATCAAACTTTTTCCCTTAAATTATTATTTTCTTTTGTCTTTGGCTCAAACTAAAAATAATCTATATGTATTTATGTGCGAAATTATACCCCGACTAATGCGCTTATCACTCAGTCACTAATTTTTGGAAAAATTACCACTGCATCGAAAGAGGTAAATAACTGTTGATATAATTTAAGTAACATATAAATGAATATTAACATTTATAAAATATTTCAATTTTGATAAACAGAGTAAACATGAAATTTAAATCTTTTGTGCGAATATATCCAGTTATTATCAACAACCTTTTAAATTATTTTTTTTATAGAGTTTAAGAATTTATTATAAAGATGCGACTTTTAGAGTCTCTAAAAAATCGAATGCAACTTAAATTTTCCTACATTTGAATGTAAAATAAATTTTTTTGAATAATTGAATGCAATATAGAATATTACTTATAATACATAAATTAGTTATAACCAAATGCAATCTATCAAATGAATGTAAAATTAAATTGCTGGTAAGCAAATGTAAAATAAAATAGTAACTAAAGAAAATAAGTAGAACTAAAATTGCATACAATAAACTGAAAAATAAAGTTCTTAGTTGACAGTGAACATTTATTATTTATTATTATAAAATTATTTCTTAAAATATTTGAAAATCTTCTGAAGACTAGTTTTTTTAATATTTTATTACGATTTATTTAAACATTGTAGGAATATTACTACAACAAATTAACTCATTTTTAACAAATCGTAGAAATTTACAGCAAAATAACCCTATCTCCCCCCCCCATACTTCCTTGTTTGAAATCACTTCCTCAAAAGTTGTTATCATTTCTTGAATAGAAAAATCTGAAAGAACTTCCTTGAACTGTCACAAGATATATTCTTTATAAAGGGTGTTTTTTTAGAGGTATAGAACTTTAAATTGCAATAAAACAACGATGTATTATTCGATTGACAGGAATTTTTTTTTATTCGAAAGATAATCTTGTGGCATTACATTTTAAATATCATTTCTGGCATATGACTGCCACGACTGGCTCGGATGTAGTCCAATCTGGACGTCCAATTTTCGATGACTTTTTCCAACATTTGTGGCCGTCTATCGGCAATAACACGGCGAATGTTGTCTTCCAAATGGTCAAGCGTTTGTGGCTTATCCGCATAGACCAATGACTTTACATAGCCCCACAGAAAATAGTCTAGTGGTGTTAAATCACAAGATCTTGGAGGCCAATTCACAGGTCCAAAACGTGAAATAAGGCGGTCACCAAACGTGTCTTTCAATAAATCGATTGTGGCACGAGCTGTGTGACATGTTGCGCCGTCTTGTTGGAACCACAGCTCCTGGACATCATGATTGTTCAATTCAGGAATGAAAAAGTTAGTAATCATGGCTCTATACCGATGACCATTGACTGTAACGTCGTGGCCTTCATCGTTTTTGAAGAAGGATTCCACCAGCCCATAAAGCGCACCAAACAGTCAGTTTTTCTGGATGTAACGGTGTTTCGACATACACTTGTGGATTAGCTTCACTCCAAATGCGGCAGTTTTGTTTGTTGACGTAGCCATTCAACCAGAAGTGCGCTTCATCGCTAAACAAAATTCGCTTATGAAAATCGGGAACAACGGCAATCTCGTTTTGGGCCCATTCGACGAATCTACGCCTTGCTTGATGATCGTTTTGATGAATTGCCAAACCAAACTGAGAATAAATCACTTGACAGCTGTTAAATCGGTCGCCATCTTGGAAAGTAATGCCAACTTAAACTTCTATACCTGAAAAAAAAACACTCTTTATTACCTATAACAGGAAATTTCGGAGATGCATGATTTTGTAATATAATTGCCATATTGCATTGATCTGATTTTCATTGACGTAAGACCTGAGTTTTGTTTAAAAATCGATAAATATATTTTACATGAATCCAAATTTAACCTTATTTGTGCGTAGCATTTCGAAACAGTCTGTAGTACTGCAACATTATTAAACTCGAAATTCATCATTTCAATCAGCTATTAGTTCTTTTATAGAAATGGAACAAAAGTGACTTATAGCATACACATGGAATTATTAGGATGCATAATCAACCTATTTCGTAATGACTATCAGAATTCTTTGGAGCATTGAGATATGCTTCTCAATCAGTGTTAAGTATTTCAGAGTCGTTATGTATTCGAAAATCTTTCACTCAAATTAAAATTTTGTTGGTAGCAAATGTATAGCTAAATTCAAATTTATTTTTCAGAAAATTCCAAATTAGGTATTGGCGCTATTTCACTTAGAATCAGGGATGTCTGAAGCCATGCCCTCGTTGGGGGGCCTCGTTTCGTTCTCGACTCTGTCTTGATAAAATCATAATCGGGATAATTTTAATCGTCAAATATTATTCCCGTACATATTCTCTGAAAAACAGGAAATTTCAAACTGTATGTCAACTGTCAAAAGTAGCAAGACTGCTTTATTATGTGATGATGTGATGACCGTTGTCCATGTCCAGGTCTAATACCATAAAAAATCATTCAACCTGCCATCACCGGAAATGCGGCCATCGGTCGAGCCGGTTTATGCCTAGGTTTTTTGAGACTGTGAGTCTCGTGCGCATTTATTTGTTTCAAATTACCGTTTTGTGATACCCCCAGGCTGGGGGTATCATCTCTTCATCCACGCGACCTAAGTTTGTAAGGAAAAAAAGATTGACCACTCAAAGCTTTCATAATAAAACTAGTTTATTATTATCTCAATTTATATTAAGCAATGCAACACAAGTCTGAGAGGGAAATGATCAGGAGTGATACGACATAAATAACAATTCTTAGCAAATAGTGCGCCAAATCCTACTCACTATCTTTATGATAAATTAACCACCGAATTTATACCTATAGCCGATTCCTTAACTAATTAGAGTTCACTCTATCATTAAAGTTTAATATTATATCGCTTACCGATATTCCACAGGGAACAGCTACTAATATTTATATCTTCTATATATTACTGTAATCCAACTTGATCCGGCAACCAGGCGAACTTCTGGCTTCGAACCCACTTCTATATGATTCTTATAAGACTTCTAAGACTCCCCTTAACGAATGCTAAAGCTCCAATTATATAATCATTCCTAATCTGCATATCGCGTTTTCTTCTTGGGTTGGTTGGAATGAAATGCCATTCTGGCCCCAAAGATTCCCCATGAGGATTTTAGTGAAAGGCGCGAAAAAGCCGCGTCACAGTTTGAACGAGTATTTGACAATGCGTGCTAAGAACTGTCGACCTTTAAAGATCTCAGGTGGGGCCTACTTTTGCATAAGGGTCCAGCGTCTCAAAAAATCTTTTCTCTTGGTCCAGGGCCGCAAAGAATCTTCAGACGTCCCTGCTTAGAATAAGTAATTTTGTTCCGTGTTTTGAACTGAATCCGTTAGTAAGATGTCATGCTTGTAAATTTAGAGAAATGCATTGATTAGGAAGTTCATGTTTTTAGTTTAGACAAAAATTGATGTAGTTAAAAATGTTTAAATGCTGAAAAAAACCTCCAGACTTTTGCGTTAACTTATCGAAAAGCAATTTTATTGAAATACATTTGGGATAATGTTGTTATAAGACGTAACTGCTTTAGTGAAATTCAGGTAATTTAATATTCAGTTCACTGGCTTGTTGTAAGATTGTAATTTCCCTTTTGTCTTTGAAGGAGAAAATTGAAAACTCGAACAACTAGTGTTTTTCTACCATTCTGTTATTCTGCGTGACTTATAAAGTAATGGTAAAGCTGTATGAAGGGATAAAAAAAATCTGTTTCAAACTATAGAGAAAATGATAATTAATTTGTTTAAAATAAATTACACCACTAGTGAATAATGATTTCTGGACATAATTGCAAAAGTAAAGGGTTCCTTTATGTATGTATAAGTCTTTTAATATTATTTTTGAACTTTTTAAAATGAAATTTTGTATCTAAAAAATTTTAATGTCAAGTAAAGGCCGAATTTTTTTTAAACTTGTGCACAAATGCTGTATAGTTGTACATTAAAAAAATTGGCCTTTTCAAATTTTGCCGTAATTTCATATGGATTAATTTCTTATTTTCTAAAAGTTCTTCCCTTCCCTCCTTTTTTTTGTAATTTAAGTCCTTGCGAATAATAACTTTTTTTTGAGTATTATTGTGGTACTTGAACATGAAACAAATCATGGCATGGTGTCATTTCTTTACACAGAGGTTACCGATTCAGTTTTTAGCATGTCGTAACAGGATGGAATGTAGATTAACGAGGTCTTCAGCAAGTAGTTCCTCCTTTCTAGGATTAGGCTGTTTTTAAGTTACAAACAGCAGGAAAATAGTAAAAAAAAAAATCCAGAAAAAACACAAGTTGGTTATTTCCGATTTGGGTCTCTTTTTCATTATATATCTTTCAAAAATTCATCGTTGGCTTTGTTAGTAAATTCTGATCTTGGAAATAAGCCTTAAAAATTATCATAACAATTTTTCGTCATTTTTTATTTTTAGATCCGTTTTTAATGTTGGAGGACTTTTTGAAATCGTTAATTAGTTAATAAGTGAGAAACTACGTTTTTTATAAATAAAGTACAGCCACACACACACACACACATAGCTTTAATCGAACATTATTCAAAGAAGTTTCTCGTCAGAAATTTGAGGGAAATGACAATGCTAAGATGAAGGATTAGTCTGAATTCATTTTTAGTTAGAAATATGAAAGTAAAGGTAAATATACATTACGAAAAAAAATATTCTTTCCATTAAGCACCTATTGAAATTAGAATTAATTGCATGATTGTATTGATAGGAATGTATAGTAAGTTAATAAATCAGAGCTATTTATATCACCAGATCCAGAACTATTTTTATACATGAACATCATACTGAAAAAAAAATTAAATTTATTGGTTATAAATTGCGATTGTGTCCGGATAAGAATGTAATATTTTTTACTTAATGATGTATTACTTAAACAACAAAAATGACATTATCATTTTTCATTTATTTGTTTCGTGGGTTTAATGATCATTCGTTTTTCGTAGTAAAAATTAAGTGCACAATAAAATAAGAGCCACTAAAATTATCATAATAGGAGTAGACTTCGGTCTCTCTGTTTTATAAATATATAAATATTTATATATTTCCTATTGGATGTTATAAATTGAAGAATAACATATAGTTCTGATTTTGTTGTATAAACCATGTGTCTTATGATATTTTTAAATGTTATTGAATGTATTAAAATGTTACACTATATTTCTTTAATGTTTTCATTATATGTTATTTAATTATTTTCTTTGCAAACGATAATTTTTAATTCTGACCAAGAATTCTTTTTTTAAAAAAATAAATAAATCAGTTACGTTTAATCAAAAATTTATTGAATCCTTTTCGTTGCAAACGATAATTTTCAATTTTGACCAATAATTCTTTATTAAAAAGATAAATCAGTTACGGTTTATCTAAAATTCCTCTTTTGGAAAGAATAATGGAAAAGCATTTGTGCTTTTATTTGTTGTTGACTTTTACAATATACAGTGGACCACAAAAGTGTTCGTACACTTGCAATTTCCAATAAAATTTAAAGTTTTCGACTAATAAAAATTAATATATCGGAATTGTAATTTTTTATATCTGCAACCTATTCTTAATCGAATGACATAATTAATTTTTTTAAAAAATAGTATAACTATTATTTTTAAAAATTAATAATCAAAAAGCTACCAAAAAATTACGCCACAAAAGTCTTCGTACACTTAATAAAAATCTCAACATAGCTTTAAATATTGTATTTTTTTTCTTAATTTGGTACTTAGTAGGATATCTTTTAGTGTCCACAACAACTTTTAAACGTTTTGGTATAGATTTAATAAGTTTTTTGTGTATTCTGCATCGATTTTTCTCCATGCTTCTGTGATTATTGTTTTTACTTTTCATTATGTGTTTATATGTCAAGTTTTATTTTTTTAAAAATCAAATTCTCACCAAATATGTTCTAATGGGCTAAATAAAGGGATTGAGAGGTGTTTTCAGATTTTGGGGACAGTTATAGAAGCACTAGGGGCGTTATAACGACTTCAATTGGTAAGAACCCCATCCCTCCATTCCCGCCAAATTTTATAGCTCAGAACATGTGGCTAGGAGATGGTGCACGTATCCGTGGGGTCATTGTTTATTGTATGGCCTCGGAGACACGACGACACTCGGACTGAAAGTCATAATGGACATAGGAGTGCCCACCGGACGACAGCAGATGAAGCCTGTCTAACGGAGAACACTGTCGCCTAGGCAGATGGCGAGAGTATGGATTTAAGAAACAAAGGCGGTGTGATGGACAAGTGACCAGATGTTAGACGAGAAATCTGGTACCATTACATTCCAGACGGGCCAGAGAGTGTGATTGGGAGCTCCGCACGAATAGGACACCAATGAGGCCGAGGGCCGTGGGCAGACTTTTGTGTTCTGTCAAAGGTAAGTGACAAGGGGCGTGTTGTGGACCCGCCCCTGGTGTTTAAAAGGGTCTTTTTTGAGGAGAGAAGAGAAAAGACAGAGAGGAGAAGAGATTAGAGAACACAGAGAGGGAGGAGACTAGGGAGCCGAGACGAAGAATGGAGATGAGATCGGGATTTTCCTGGAGCAAAGGAAAGAGAATGAACGCCGGTGGCGTTGTAAAAGTTATCCAACCCACTTCATAGAAATATGGGGAAATGTCCTTCGGGAAAAGCAGCTGTGTAGTGATTGAACACCCATGTGTAAGAGACTGAATGCCCCGGCTTGGCTATAAGAGACATTTCAAAATTACATTAATATTTACTATTTTGTTGAGAAAATAATATTTTTCTTTTACTTCTACATTTTGCTGTGACGTTATTATCATGCTACCAGTCCACTACGTCACATCGTACATTGAGAGTAGTGCGCTTGGTATCATTATCCTGTTAAAAAATGAAGTCGTCTCCAATATCCAAATTTTGGGCGGATAATTTGAAATTTCTCTTTAAAATATTTAAATAGAGCTCATGATTCTCAATACTATAAAAAAAATACCAAATTACCTAATCTTGAAGCCGATTTACACTTCCACGCAAGAACAGCTCCAACTCCATGCTTCAGCATGAAAATGGAGGAGTTCTTTTTCCACATAAATTAATAGGATAAAATTCCTCATTTTATCATTTACAAACTATTATGCGACCATTTGAACCCAAAATGTCTAATTTTCTGTCATCCTAATCAATTTGTTGTCAATTTTGAATTTTCTGAGACTTAATCATAAGAATCTAGTTGAATCAATGAACCATGGAGGAGGAAGTGTTCCTGTGTGGGCGTATAAATCGGCTTCAGAATCAGGTAATTTGTAATTTTTTGATTGTATTATGAAGCATGAGCTCTATTTGAATATTTTAAAGAGAAATTTTAACTTATGCGCCCAAAAATTGGATATTGGAGATGACTTCATTTTTTAACAAGATTATGACGCCAAGCACAATGCTCTCAATGTAGGCCGCTGGTGCCTCTTTAACTGTTCCCAAAATCCCAGTAGAATATATTTGGTGAGAATTTGATTTTTAAAAAATAAAATTTGACACATAAACACATAATGGGAAGTAAAAGCAATCACAGAAGCATGGTGAAAAATGATGCGGAATACACAAAAAACTGATTAAATCTATACCAAGACGTTTAAAAGTTGTTGTGGACACTAATAGATATCTTACTAATTACCAAATTAAGAAATAAATACAATATTTAAAGCTATGTTGAGATGTTTTTTAAGTTTGCGAATACTATCGTTGCGTAATTTTTAGTAGCTTTTTGATTATTAATTTTTAAGAATAATAGTTATAATATTCTTAAAAAATTGATTATGTCATTCCATTAAGAACAAGTTGCAGATATAATAAAAGAATTACAATTCCGATATATTAATTTTTGCTAGTCGAAATCATTAAATTTTATTGGAAATTACAAGTGTACGAATATTTTTGTGGTCCTCTGTATCTTCTCATTCTTCTTCCACAAGAAATATTACCAAGCTCATTATTTTTTCACAAAATTCATCTCGGAATATTGCAATCAAAATTAAAATTCATTCTTAGCTGTAGTCTTTCATTAATAAATTAAAAGTTTTACGTATATGTTTTAGATATTCGTTTTTATCGGAACATAAAGTGCTGAATTGCAAAAACTGAAATTTCAGAATAAAAGTATTAGGTCGTCTTTTTGGTATTTTCTGAAAAAATTCAGCTATCAGCAGTACATTGTTTAAGGTAAAAGTACTGGAAAGTGAAGACTTTGAACTCTTTTTAAGTTGAAGCTCAGCAATATCTCAAGTACTTTTTTATCTGTTAAGGTTGTATATAATCATGAAAAGGAAAACTAGAAGTGTTTTAATGATATAACGCTGTTAAAATAGTTGATGGAATCTTTAAACAATAGTTTATTGAACTTTTAAATGTTTCTTTACACCCTTTTGTTGTTTTTATATGCACAATTTATGTTTACATTTTTTAAATAATTAACTATGCAGTTCATATAATAAGCCCCGTTCTCTTATTAATATTTTTTTACTATCAAAATATTATTCTAAGCCGTGAAAGTTAATTTATTTTAATTAACTTTGCTTAATCTCTTTGTAAAATCTCTTAAGTTGTCCACCTCTTTAAATAACTGATTTCTTAGGCAACATAATATTAAATTATCTTTCATTTAATCTTTGTACTTTGAGCTGATTCTACACTGATGGAAAATGAGGACCTTTAAAAATGCTTAATTAAATTATATTTAAATCTGTTCAGTGTAAAAAAAAATTTGAAGTTAGATCTCTTTCACTAGTGTCAATTTATGCCACACATAGTAGAAGGAATAGAAAGTTCTGAATAGAAATCGCCTGGGTTTCTTCACTTGCGGTCAATTGGAACTCCCTGTTATGAAGCTCTCGGGGATAAAAAAAATCTACGTTCTCTCCATACTACTAGTTGATTCAACTTAAAGAATATTGTGGAAGCTATGCTCTTCACACGTGACTCCCTGTGTATTGGAAAAAGGAGATAGCTTTTTATTGATTCTTCGGATTCATCATTGTTCCGATGCGATAATGAACTTTGCAACTACACTCCGTTTTCAGTCAACTTCATTTCCGCGTGTGAAATTAATTCTTTCCCAAATTCACACTATAGGGGTAATGACAAGAAACGAGTTGACTGCCACAAAGTCGAATTACATTTACGGGTGCGCGTTATTGGCCGGATATAAAAATGGTAGCTTTAAAAATGAAAAATAAATAAATAAATAAATAAAAAATAAAAAGCTGAGCATAGGAAAAAAAAATTAGACTTCTACATAATCGGAATACTGTTAATTTAAAAGAAATGACATTCCTTACGAGCTTAAAGAGGGTTGTAGTTCTAAAATTATACTATTTTTTCTAAAGCTTTGAATAATACCTTAAATAAATAGCTTCAAAACATAAGAGCATTATTGTGCACATACATTTCAAGTTTCTTCGAAGAAAAGGGGATACGTGTTATAAGGCGAATATACTTACAAATTAAAAATTGCAGCTTGAAAGTCTAGGTGCGCGTTACATGCCGGATTTTATGGTAATTTGTTTGTTTCTATATTATCTGTAGCTTGAATAAGATTCTATATATATATATATATATATTGTTAATTGTACAGAATGCTTATATAAGATTGCTCAAGAAATATACTGCAGGTTGAATAAATTAGTGTAAAGAAAATTTAATATGTTGATCAGTTTTTTTTCTTTTCTAGCCTTTTAATGGTAAACTTGCAAAAATTTTACTGTACATATTTCTTACCATAAATACACGTTCCTTTTATAAAAAGACATAAGTCAGTTAATTTTTTCACAAAATAATCTTTAAAATAAATTTCAACGCAACTAACCTAATTTCAGGAAAGATGGAATAGATCTTTTAGACCACGAAAAAAAATCTTGAAAATGAAGCCCTCGTCTCTCAAAGAATGAAAAATCTTTCTTTAATTTAGAAGGTATTCGAAGTTGAGATAAAAAAAATAAGCCAAATGACCTTTGGAAAGCATGTTTAGACCTTGAAAAATGGCTTTGTTTCTTTTATCTTTTGAGGAAGAAAAAAAAATTCCCATTTTTATGAAAACGATTGTAATCATTGTTGCTAATAAATGTATCTATAACTGAATGTTGTTAAATAAGGTGTATATAAATTAACACTGGTAAATTTAACTTTCAGTAGAAATTCAGTTTATTTAAGAAAAGATTCTGATAAGAATATGTAGTCGTATTTTTAAGATCGATTGATTTTTTTATTACATGGCATTCTGAAGAAACACGAGGGTTATTTGTGTTAGATCTAAAATAATGATCAGTTGAAGAAGATGACACCCGAGTTAGCTCTCCACTCTTTAAACTTGAGCTCATTAAAACTTAACAGATTTTACGTGAATGATCAGCCTATTACACTGTAGTGACATCAGGACTCGAACCCTGACTTGATGGATAACAATGCCGACTATAACCATTCGGCTATCGTATCCATGACGCACTTTTAACACGCATTTATCAGCTTCACCTGTATGTAACGGAATTTTTGAACTCGATTTTTACCCACTTGAAAAGGTCAGATTAATTCGAAATTTTGCACACTTGTCAAGGACCGATGTCAATACAGTAATTCACTAATTTTGCTCCATTGTTCTGGTCAGGATTAACGATTTCCCATTTCCTGATTTGGCGACTAAAAGATTAAGAAACAACCCTAGAGCGAAAACGCTCATGGCTAATACAAATGCAACAAACAAAAAAGTGTTCTTTATGCGAAAAAAGCGAGGATGCGTCAGCAATTGCTTAGTTCGATGAACAATAAAATCGTGTTTTTTTTTAGTTTTTTACACTATCATTTATAAAGAGTAAGGAGGATATTTAAATTAAAAGTTTTTAAATACTTTGTACATATTAATTAAATTTATAATTAAAGTTATATACACTTGCCTCCGAAAGTCTGCGTACAGGCGATCATCTTTCATTATTCGTGCAAAGATTGCTAGTTAAATGAAGTCTTTCTGATTCAATACTATTTTTTATCGATTCCTCTAACTTTGTAAATTCAAATAGTATAAGCAACCACCACCTGGATATTACATAAAATAATACAAATATCTATATCTTGAGAACGACACAAATCGCATGCGTCAAAAGTATGCTAGAACACTGGAAAAAATCCTTACAATAATGGATTGTAACTAAAAGTTAATACTTTTTTAAGCTATTCTGTTCTTTTTGTAACTCCCTCAATATATTTGGCAGGGATTTAACTAGCTTAGTGGTTTCATCTGTGTATATTTTGTTCCATTCTTCTACTATGACAGATTTGAGCATTTCCTTGGATGTATTACGGTCTCCATGAATATTCACTCGAGTAAATCCCACAAATGCTGCATTGTGCTTAGGTCTAGGGACTTGGATGGCTTATGGAATTGGTTTGGGAACAGCCATGGCTTCACAATTACTTCCTAATGGGATCCATTTGCTTGGTACCTTTGTGCCACCGAAAATAAAGATCATCACTCACGTCAAATTTCTCGGCATATTCCCTGATATTTTACTTCAAAAAGTTCAAGTAACGGATTTTACACATTTTTAATTCAATAAATTTCAGATTACCAGCCGAAAGGCTTCCAATGCACTCCCAAACATTCTGCCTCCTCCTCCATGTTTGATAGTCGAAAAAGGATGATCTTTCTTAAGATCTGTCCAGGAATTTTTACAAGCGTATTTTTGTTCTATTTGATGCTAAATTACAAATTTACTTTCAATTGAATATATTACATTTTCCCCATAATTATGTGTCCTATGTAGATGTTTTTTTTTGCAAAGGCTCTGTTCTCTGTTCATTCGAGAGATGAATGGTTTCTTGAGAGCAACTCGGCCATGATAGTCATCCTTTTTTAGTTCTCTTCGAATTGTGGTTAAAAAGTCACACTTTTTTTTGCTACATCTCAGCCACACTTTTAGCTATTTTTGAAGCTTATAGTCTTGGATTTATTTTTATAGAGCGTATTACAAAGCAAGATTCTCGAGGTGACACTGCAGACGGGTGGCCGGATCTTCGCTTGGACGTTAAAGTTTTAGTTGATTTGTAGTTTTGAACACTTTTTGAATCGATGAATGTTTCCTATTAACAGTATCAACAATTGCTTAAAAAATTTCTCCCTTTTCTGAAGATCTATGATGATTTTTCTTTCAATAATGTATCAATCTCTTTTCTGTTGCCTGCCATGGAACAACAAAAACTTTCAAATCTCAAATCCTAAATAAATCGTAGAAGAAGCTTTTAGTTACTTAAAAACATGATTTAGTGCAATTATTTTACAATAAAAGGGCTTTAAAAGCTCTATTTTGTAAGTGTTTGCAGACTTTTGGCGCGGATGGTTGGTGATTATTTAGTGGTTATTTCTTGTTTTTTCTTTTAAAGATGAATTTTATTGTTGTTGTTTGAAAATGAAATTTTGAAAAATCTCTGACAAGTGTTATGATTCTCTAAAGCGAGATTTTAATAATAATTATAGCATAAACTCGTAAGATTATTGCCTGTACGCAGACTTTCGGAGGCAAGTGTAAATATAATTATCCAGCATTCTGAATATTTTGAATTTTCCATAATATTATTAAATATTTCATTTTAAATTTACGAATTAAAACATATTTTTGATGTATATTTCTAATGAAGGAAATTTCCTGATGGAAAAACTATTGTAAATGAATAAAAAAATTTCAGCTTTCCCCCTATTAAATTAAATAAAATAAGTGAGCCATTTCAGCCTCTATAAATTATCTTTTAAATCTGATGTATCGATTTGTTCGAGAAAATTTGATTTGTTTTTAATAGCTTAGTATTTGTTGTGATATTTTTCAGGCTATTGTGTTTTTAAATTTTTCAAATTAATTTTGAAAAAAATGCGTGCATAAATATCATTATGCCCTTATAAACCATTGTAACCAAGAAATAGAAAAAACAGAAATTTGAATGTATGCCTTTGTAATAGTTACAGTACTTATATATATAATTCTCTCTCTCTCTCTCTCTCGATAACATTTTATTTCATTAATTCCACAACAATCATCTTACTTAAATTTTTTTTACACCTTTGAGTTTTGGCTGTATTCTAAATTTATTTTTCATATAACCAAACTTTAACTTCTTTTTTCTTAAGAAATACATTTTGCAAGTTTTATGAATGAGTATCTCTCTCTCTCTCTTCACATTCTCAATGTTTTTTAAGTGTATAAATATTCTCAATTTCATTATATTTTGATTTTTTTTATTTCACATTGAAATCACTGGCGTAGCTAGTTCTGAGTAGGCTTTGTGTCAAAATTCCTTCGGGGGCCCTTTTAAGCTATGAGAGCCCTGTTAGTTCGACTGTAGTTGCACATGTAGCTTGGAGCCCCGTATCATTGATACGGCGGTAGCTACGCCCTTGATTGAAATATACAAAGACACAATGCAAATACATAAGATGGAAAATACAAATAAACACGAATTGTGAAAACTTGTGTTGAAATATCGAGTTTTCCTAATTTTGCTTTTAAGAATAGAAGCACAGTCATTATGAAATACAAATTATAGAATACTTTTAAAAACGATTGTTATTTTAAAATAAAACAGATATACCGATTGTTAAATTTATTAATTATGAAATTGAAATATTCTGACCTATATAATATTCTAAATATAATTATTGTATGAAACCTGTTCCTAGTCTTCGTTCTTTTGAATTTGTCTGTCGAGTTCTATTTTGGGACTATCTAGATTCGTATTTTCCCTTTTATTTTCATTGAGTAAGTTTATTATTTTTAAAGTCTATGTATCATATGTTGATTTTACGAGCTTTTTTCTACTAATTCTAATAATGAGCTTTGCATTAATAATGAGCATTGCAACAAGCATACACATTTACAAAAAATTAACAAACGTAAAAATTATTTTACTTAAATTTGCACGAAAAGAATAAAACATAACTTCTCAAATGTCGAGTTTGGATTTTTAGAAAAACAATGGTAACATTGTCCGTATCGGTATGTAGCGAGAGAACAAGGAATAAAGTATCAAAAATAAACAATAGACCAGCTGTCACACACTACAAGTTTAATCGGTCACTGAGACTATCTCTTGGTTCAAAAGTCTATCTAAAAGAGAAACTCTCATGATTTCTGATATCACTGCTGCCATAAACAAATAACGGAAATATAAGAAAATATCGTCTGTTCAGAAAGCTGCTCAAACTTTTATGATCTCCCCGCCTTCCATTCTGCTGCACTTTGAGTGCCATACTTATTGATGAAATAGCGATAGGCTATGTTATGTTAATTTCTGGCACTTTCACAGAGTACAGTTATCCCGTACCACGTGACAGTATAAAATATAATTAACTGACTGAAGGAAAAAAAAACACTTAGAACAATTCAAAATAAATTTTTTTTAAAGTCTCAAGCATTATTCTAAAAATTATTCCGCTTGAATATAATTTATTTTGCGAAAATATAAAAATAATAAAAGAATAATAACAATAATAAAAAGAACAATAACACATAGTAATAAGTAGATAAATTATGGTAAATCAATATTTATCGTAAAATACTCGTAGACGCAACATTTCTGTTTTTAGATTTTTGATAGTAAAAAGGTATTTTGTTTTTAGTTAAAAAAAAACCCAAAATGCTCACATTTTTTTAATATGAACATAAATCTAAGTCAGTCATTTTTTCGGATAATATTTACATACTATACTATTTACACAATTTACTGAGCGTATAGGCCAAATATATATGGATAGCAAAAATAACACTCGGAAAAAAAATTTCTTAAAAAATATTTGTATTTCTATTCCGTTTTTTTAAAAATAATTGTTTTAATTTAATTTTATAAAATTTGAGGAAATCTCAGACAAATGTTTAATTTACATAACATTAGACTTTTATTTTCTTATTTGTAGGATTTATTAAAGAAGCATCTGAAAATGACTTTTTCTTAAATAAAGTAAAAAATGAAATGCATATCGTCGGCCAAATTATCAGACTGCGTAACTCCACCGGCGTTACTGATTTGATATAGGAGTGCAACGCGCCAAGCACTTTTGGCGCGTTTCCTTAATCTTTTTGTTTTGTCTACGCCATGCCTCAGTGCGCGCTCCGCTTTTAATTTATTCCTCGATCAGTATAATCACTACTTTTTTTTTATTTCATAATAAAACTAGATTTCGAAGAGAGATATGGTGGCAAGCTTTTAACATAAAATAAATACAACAGAAAGCAATATTAATGTATTACACTTCCAGATATAAATTATTTACACTATTTTAAGCGTTCATTATACAAAATTTGTAACAATATGCTACTTTTGCTGAGCAGAAATCCCGCGGGAAAAAAAAAACTTACACTAATATACGTTATACCCATGACAACCACATTATCGCACGATAAAAATATCAAAGTAAACCATATTGTAATATTATTGCCTATCTTGGCGAACATAAACAACAACTTGGCGCCTATCCTTACTGTATCAAATTAGCATTCCAGATGGAGTTACGCAGTCTGATAATTAGACCGACGATATCTAGTTATAAACACATGTATTAATGCTCTTTTATAATATTACTATTTCTAACTTTAATGAGGAAGTAAAGAATATGAAGCATCTTTATAAAAAAAATTGCTTTTAAAAATGATTTTAAAAAATGGAGAGAAATCATTATGTTTTAAATATTTTTTGTTGTGTGTGTTGTTTTTATTAACTTTATTTCAATTCATAAAATTTTCCTTAACACGTCAAAGCCGAGTTAGCTTTGTGATTTACGATGCAAACTTCACTTCATGGTCAGGGACTCGAACTTGTGGCTGGGGTGTCATTAGTTCGAGCTCTAGTCCTTTGAAGACCCGCTGTGCAGAGGGGCTGATGCGCTTTAAATTTGTCGTCGCTCAAAGTCCTTAAGTTGGCGTCGGTTGGAAAATAAGAGAGTAGAGTGCCATCTCAGATCTGTCTTCGTCACTTGAGTGGCGTAACGGAGAACATTTCGCATCCCCCCCTGCAATATCAGGTTTTGGGTCGCAAGTTGAATTTTACAACGAGTTTGGTACTTGGCGGCAGTCAGGTTTTGGACCCTCTAGAATCCTTGCTCACCACCCTTGCGGGGGTGTACGTTACGCCACTGACCATGGCTCAAAATTATGAGGTCTGTCATCCTTCTTACCCAAACCCAGATATCAATCCTCATTCAAGTTACGTTACACAATTCACAGCCAACCATGGCTCAGTTGTGTTTTTATTAAGGCTGTCTTCGGTAAAAGTACGAGAGCTCTAACTAAACGAGAAGCACATTTTCAGACAGAAAAATGACCCAATTTCCATGGAAATTTGCAATATTGTAACTCTTACCTCTGTTAAGAATATAGTGTTTTTAAAAATTTCAAAATATTCCGTGGATACTTTCTTTTTTGTTTTAATACGTGAAGGCAAAAAGCCCATTTAACATTACGTTATAGGATAAAAATTGCGAAACACATTTTATACCAGAAATAATGAATCAACTCTGTTAAAAATGGGAAGTATGATAAAAAATGCTGCTCTCTAAAGGATAGTGAAACCAGAATATCATATTAATTTTTCATTTCTTTTTTATCGGAAAAAAATGTTCCAAATTCGGGTCCTATTCTAACATTAACCGAAAATAGCCTTAACATCGTTTCAATTTAAAAGCTATTCCAAATTGTCTTCGTGGTTCTGTTGGGAATGCTGATAATTACGTGTTCTCACGTCCTCTGACCAGTGGCGCACACAAGGGGGGTCCTAGGGGTCACAGGACCCCCCAAAGCCCTTGATACTTTTCCGATTGATTATAATTCTAAGTATATAGTACGTAAAATTTAATTAAGTACTTGTTATTAATGATTAATTTTATTAATTAATGCTAATTAATTATTCAATAATTAGTTTTTTACTGTGTTTTATTACCAAAAATTGACAAAATCAAAAGGAGCATGATACAAGAATGGTGAACTTTCGACCCCAGACCCCCTTGAAAAATTCCTGTGTGCGCTACTGCCTTTGACTAAGGATTTACATTTGGTCTCACCATCTCAAAATGCTAAAAAAAAACTTGGTTTCCAATCTTCATTAGAAACCCTTCCATTCTCTCTAAACTAAAATCATACATTAGAATCTCTCTACAATCCGGAATTAAAATTCCTTAGATGAGATTCGATCGCTACTCTTATGTAATCACAACTAGTCCCCCCCCAATATTTCCGGTTTCTTTGCCATTAGCCTTGGTAAGGCCTTATAGTGCTTATAGTGCGACGATAATAAACGTTCATTTACACATGGGCCGCGATTTTCGATATGAAATTATTTTGAACAATGACTGGATTAATAAATCTGCTATGTTGAACTGGGGCGTAAGATTTTAACATAGTGTAATGTGGAAATAAGAATATTGTATCGTTCTCATCATATAACCTAGGTTCATAATTAGGATTTCATCATCCATACCTTTCGTGAAGCCTTAAAGCGATTTAAGAGTCCTTTCATCATGCCGTTTTGAATTCTCAGGCGTGGCTCTGATAAGACAGTCCGCTCATAATAATGAACTCATTTCTCATTAAAAAGGTTATATAATTGACAATCAGTAAACCAGAGGCGATTTAAGCTTATTTCTAGCCCTTGGCTCAAAAGATTTTCTAGTAGGGATGGCGATTCTTTCTGAAAAAGATCGATTTTTAAATCGATTCGAATCGTAACCTGATGAATCGATTCACAAAAAATCGAAATCTAAAAGATCGATTTCTAAAAAAATCGATTCTTTTTCAGTTCTGCATTTATAATATAAATATAAATCCATTTTATGAAAAACATGAAAAGTACCATAGTAAACGATCTCTCATCAGTAAAATTAGGGGAGTTTTTAGTTAGTCAGTTTCTAAATCTATTTGTTACATTAAAAAGTTCAGAAAATAGATTATATAGCTTATAGTTCCCAATATTTAGCATCTAAACTTTTTAAAAACAACAGTTCCTCAAGTCTACTGGGATCCAAGAGGTTCCACTCATCACTTGCAATGTTGCCGGCAATCGAAAAAAGGCGCTCACAAGGAACAGATGATCCCGCGATACTCATATAGATCATGGCTATTGAGTGAACGTGATGACAAATAGAGATTTTTTGTTCTTGCCAGTAAAGCATAGAATCATACTTCAGGTGCACAACTGCCTGCGATAAATAGTGTTTTAATTCTTCGTTTTTTATGGTTTTTACCAAAACGGAAAAAAATCGAATGTCGATTTTCTAGGATGAAATATCGATGCACTGAATCGATTCAGTGCTATATATCGATTTTTTTGGCCCAAGAAATCGATTTTTTGCCATCCCTACTTACTGGTTCCCTTGGCACTGGCGGATCGAAATTTATAACCAGAAAATCTGGTTAAGTCCAGCTTATGCGGGCCCCTGGGTGTCCGCCTCAAGCGCCCAATGGATAAACCGGCACTGTCAGAAACATCATCAATCGAAATTTTACCCCAAAATTGTTACTCACACTATATTTAGAAACTATTAAACTTCAAGTCAAAAAGGAGTACATCAAGTTTCAAGTTCCGTATGAGGAGTACACAGAATTTGAAACTACGAATGAGGAATACATTCAACATGACGTCATGCAATAGGAGTACTTTAAATTGTAAACCTTAAAAGAGAAATATACAGATTTTCAACTCATAGGAGAGAGAGAGAGAGAACAAGAAATAAAACTTAAAGTTATTTCTTTGAGGTACATCGAAATTAAAGTTATGGCCGAGGAGTATTTAAGTTAAAGATTATAAAACCATTTAAAAAGAAGAGATACACTTTATTCAAAAGATTAGAGAATAGACCAGAGTTTGATTACATTAAAATGTAATAATATGTTGTGTATTAGGTTTTAGCGATTTAATTTTTCCCTGCTTAAATAAGAGAATATGTTGTAATGCTAATGATCTAAAAATTCTGACTGATAGATATGTATACAGGTATCTAGAGTTTATCCAGCACGTAAGGATAAGCACGTATAGAAGGGAAAGGAAGCTATTTTCATTTAGGTATTTTATGAGTTGATAATTGAAACCAATATATATATATTTATTTTAAGGAAAAGAACCATAAAATTCTTTATAGTCTTTTAACAATGATAAAGTAATGAAACTGTACATTGAGGAACACATTTTGTTAGTTTTTCTTCACCAGATCTTTTTAATCTATTTTCTTGACATCAGTTTTTTAGTTGTTTAAAGAGTTATTATGTAATTCTAATTAATAATTCAAAATTTGGATGATTTGAATAACAAACTTTTGGAATTTAATCTTTGATTTTAAATTAATTCCATGTCATATAATGATTGTTGATTAAGCAACATATAGGGGATCCTTTCCTTTTCATTTAGAGCAATTTTCCCCATAAAAATGGTCTTCTATAAAGTGCTATTTATGAAATTTGAAAACGATTTTGGATGGAGACTCTCCAAAATTAACACAGATATAGATATTTTTTTCTAGAGTGTGTAGTTTTTCTTCTGAATTTGGAAAAGAATTGTCTGATACTTTTTTTTAACTAAGACAGTGCTTCTCAAACTTTCTATACTGGCGCCCCTCTTTTCAATCACAATTTTTATCGCGCCACCCCTATACATTAATACTGTACTGAATACAATAATAATGCACTTCGACGCTAAAGCTACAATCTTTATTATAAACCGTACAAATTAATAACATAAGCATTAAATTTTGTATACGTTACTTTTAAGCAAAAAAAAAAATTAAGTAATAGGATAATTATTATGTTATTTTTCCTTTCTCCAATTTTTAAATTGGAACATATTGCAAAATGCGATGGCTGCTTAGAAAACAAAATATAGATATCAACTAAATATAGAAATATAACTCAGAGGGTCAATTTCTAATCATAAGCAATGCTTTGAAAACTGCTCTGCAAGACAAGCCCATGGAAGCCGCTTAATACTTATTAAACTTGTTCTTAATTTAGTATTAATTAATTAGTTATAAAATACTCTGTGCAGCACTGATGCATTAAAAGTATACCGGCCGAAGTACCCGCTCTTTGCACGAGTTCATTTATAAGAAAATAAAAAAAAATTATTGATATAATCGCTGAATTGTAATGAGAGTAAAGCCAAGGGCGCGACAATGTTTACAAAAATGTAAAATGATTTTTTTAAATGATTGCTCAAATTATAATTAGTTTTAAGCGAATTGTAATTTTAAGCCTCACAGAATTGGCATTTAGAATTCATGTTGAATAATGAACAATAATAAAAAATTCCGATGAAGAATAATTGTATTAATTTTAATAATTAAAGCGAAAAGACTTCAACATGTTTTAACCCTGGAACAGGCGCGCACTCGATACTAATGGTAGAGCGAGGTTTTTGAGTCACCCCAATCCTTTTTTTATAATTATTTTTATAGTACACAATAAAAATCTTAATTCCAGTGAATAATTTAATTAAGAGAAAATATACTTACCTACTGTCAAGGACTTTTCAACTTTTCTTTGATAATTTTAGGAAAAAATCCAAGAAAACTGAACTAAAATGTTCCAAATGTGCGTTACCTTAAAAAAAGCCATAAATGTTGAACTTTTGCTTGTTTGTGTGTTTTTGACAAAGCAAAGTGTGTCTTCTGATACTTACGGCTTCATATTTTAGTTGATGGAGTTCTTTTGGTATTCTTTTGGTAGCATTTGAAAATTTTTCTTTCGTTTCATGTTCATCGCTTTTCTCAAAAATTTACTTTAATATGCATTATTTCAGCAAGTTCATCCCTTTTTTTAATCAGTTTTAACTTCTTTCAATAGCTTTCAATAGCTATCAAAGATGCCCATTTCTTTTATATATATTCTGATCATTTACTAAACATTTACCTGCTCATCATGCTCCTTTACCAAACCCCAATAAGTCGTACAACAAGGCAATCAAAATCACTAAGTTATTCATAGGGGTGGGGGTCGGGTAATGTAGCATGAACACAAAAAATATTTTGGTAAAAAAGTGATCGCACAGGGAACTTAGTCAAAACATTTACCTTAAGATTGTAGAAAAAACGTTTGCCACTCCCAAAAAGAGGGAGATATGTGACAAATATATTTTAGCTCACGTTAAGACTATCAAACAGGAGGATAGTATCAGAGCCATTGGTAACAATTAAACAGTTTTGCCATAATTACCGATTTCGTGCATTTTGTGCTCGGTGTGACCGCTCCCGGATTTAAAGTGTATTTAATACACTCATGTCCATAGATTAAGGATAATGAAGTTCAGGCAAAGAAAGAGACAGAAGCAAAACAAATTTGACTTATTTGTAAAGTCTATTTATTAAACAAAAGGTAAAGAACAAAAAAGATGCTATATGTTTGACATAATTAATAAAGATTGCGATTTTTACTCCCTGGAGCAAATTTCAAAAAAAGAACATATTTAAAAAAAAACAGTATAACATGGTAAGTATGATGGTTAATACGGAGTATGTCTCCCGGACGATGCAATACAGACCTTACAACGCCTAGGCATGCTGAGTTTCAAATTATCAATCTGATCTTGGGGAATATTACACAACTCATCAAGCAATGCCCTCCGAAGTTCCGGTAGACAGGTGGGAGGGGGTTGACGGGCTGCAATTCCTCGGCCTAGCATATCCCACACATGCTCTATTGGATTCAAGTTCGGTGAGTATGCTGGCCGATCCGTACGGGTGATATCCTCCGATTGAAGGCATTCGTCTACAATGTTTGCATGGTGAGGACGGGCGTTGTCATCCATAAACAGAAATTCAGCACAAACGTACATGTTGTTCCAGAATGACATCCCGATAGATGTGGCCGGTCATCGTTACACTCTGAACATACAGGTCAGTTCTGGAATCAAGAATAATTTCTCCCCAAACGAGCCATTCTGCACCATCGTAACGGTGTCGTCATTCAAAGGTGTTCTTTTGGTGGTAACGGGTACCTGGTGCTCTCCATATTAAAGTCCGTCGCGAATCAGACTGCAAACTAAACCTGGACTCGTCGGAAATCATCACACAAGACCACTATTATGATGTCCGCAATGCATGCTCTCTACTCCGGGTTAATCGCAGGCGACAGTGAGTTGCGGTAAGTGGAACACATCTGACAGGCCTACGAGCATATAGACCAATGTGCCCTAAGCGTCTGTACACGGTCTGCCTTGAAACTGTCGTACCGGTAGCTGAAGAGAGATGACGAGACAGGTCTGAGGCTGTGCTCCGTCTGTTTCTTTTGGCAGTAACTGCCAAATATACCGGTCCTCATTCGGCATTGTAAATCGGGGGCGACCTGGGCTGTAACATCTACTCACATTTCCATCATCTTGGAATCGTTGCCAAAGCCTGGAGATGACACTCTGGGCGATTCCAAGTTCCTCGGATACTTCCAGCTGGGTACGTTCACATTCAAGTCGTCCAATAATTCTACCACGTAAAAAATCATCCAAATGCTTCCTTTGTGCCATAACTATGCTGTCATTGCACTGAAAGGCTTTTAAAGTGCTTGTGAACAATTTTACTTTTTTGCCACCATTCCTTATATACCCCACTCTTACACTCTCGTCATTGTGACGTACTATCCATGCCATCTGGTGGTTTCCTGTAATTTGCATATTCTTCTTCAAGATGTGTGTGATAATTCTTCAGGTGAAATTTTTATTTTAGAGTTCAATTTCTGTGTGATTCTGAATTATCCTTAATTTATGGACATGAGTGTAAATGGTCAAAATGAATTCCTCGGATCATTCCCTATCTTTTAGAAACTTCGGCGATTTATGGACGATTAATTTATGGACATGAGTGTACAACATGGATGGTCTAAAAATGGTGTTAAACGTTTTTCATTACGCTTTATATGTTTGGGAATACTCATAAAAACATATCTTCGCCAAGTAATCCTTCAAAGTGCTCTCTGTGCTTTTCCAAAAATCATAAAAATATTTTACAAGAAAGAAAGCGCAGCAGAAATAGTTTATTCACAGCTTCCCTAAATGAAAAAACAAATATATAAGAGCAGGGACGTAATTAATTGTAGAAGTAAGTTCGAAGGTCAAACCGCAGCAAATACATTCTGATGCCTACAGCTAATGTACAATATTTCAATAATCTAACAGTGATGAATTTTTTATCTTCCTAAAATTTTTTTGATTATGGATCTGGGTTTCATTTTTTCTCTGAAAGAGTGGTATTTTATGCTTGAAAAGTAAACGTAATAAAAAAATCTCTCATAATGGGATTACAGCAAATCAAATAAAATGTTTTTTATTTGGTTATAGTATCAAAAAAAGATGGCTAATGAGGTTTTGAAGTAGAAGCTTTTATTTTTGATGACGTAATATCGCATATGATGTATAAAAATTATATCAGTATAAATGTGTACTTTTTATTATTTGTTTTACTTCATTCCTGTAATTAAATTTTTTAAATCTTTTTTTCGATATTCTCGCGCCCCCCTCGTAGGTTTATCGCGCCCCCCAGAGGGCGCGTCCCACAGTTTGAGAAACACTGAACTAAGAGGAAAAATAGTATTTTTATTTGAATCGTATAATTTTTTGTCAAGTACATTGCTTAATCTTTCGCCAAGAACGATAATGTAGTCAATTTGGTAATATTCTGTTTACATCTTCCAGGGTTGCCATAATCTTAATCCGGGAAGAGTACTTTCCCTATAAAACTCTTTTTCCCACAAGCAGTATATCATTGCAGAAAAATATCATACTTGGTATGATATAATACAAACAAATACATAGTACAAACAAATATAGTATACATACAAACAAATTATGAAAAATGATGAGGAAGTATTGGATTATATTATTTTAAAGAAAGGAAATGATAATATATATATAGAATTATAAAAGAAAAACAACGATTAATTATTTTTTTGTGAATAAGAAAAATGTAAAAGATCTATAATTTAAAAACATTTAAAATCCAAGCATTATAAAGGTTAAATTTAAGTTTTGAAAGAAAGTCCCTCTTCCTACTCTCAGAAATTCATTGAAATAATACAAGATATATTCTCTAAAATTGCAAAAAAAATAATTCCCAAATATTTAAAATTAAAAAAAAAAGGTTAACTCTAAAATTTTCAGATAATTTTGTCGAATCACATTTCAGATTAAAAAAGTAAACTGCATGAAGTTGAACGAAAATAATCTAAATGGAGAAAGAGGAAAGTATTTCAGAATAATTGATGAAAAATATAGCTTTATTTAAATGATTATAATAAAAGAAAGAGCAGTTTTTTACATTTTAAAAGAAAGTGATCGTAAAAATGGCTTCATTTTAAAGCAAAGTTTCTGATAGGGGTTCGCTATAAAGGCAAGTTAAAAGTAAAAAATATCTCAATTTTTGCTGAAGTAAACTCAATATTATCAAAAGAAAATTTTAGAACCAATATTTGATCAAGAAGTTCCTGTTCTATATGAAAAGAACACACACAGTGCGACATTAATATTCATTCACTGTATATGGGAAAGACACTCTGTATCAAAGTAAAGGTGCATATACATATATAAAAAGCCTCAAGCCACATTTCAACTGAAATGAAATGTATATAATTTACCAGAAGTTTCATGCAGCTAGTTTATGAAAATGCGCTGAAGTAAATCCCACATCTGCAAGTACTGAACCACTTCCAACAATGACGTTGAGGATTAGTATACAATTGACTTGACCACTTTGAGGGAAAGTCTGCCTTCATGCTTTACAATAGAAGTGAATAGGCTCAAAACAAGGTATATTTTTATTCATAGAAAACATACTGATAATAAAATCGTTTCCAGAAAGTACAGGTGACCTTTCATAACTATATTGAGAGACATAATAATGATATCTAATAATCTGCATTTGTTAATAAAAAAATTGTATAACATGCATTAAATTATTGTGTATCTAAGTTCTTACAAATGCTTACATCTTACTGTAAAATCCGGCGTATAACACGCACCTCTACTTTTAAGCTGAATTTTTAATTTTTAGGTATATTCGGCGTATAACGCGCACCTCTTTTTCAAGGAGAAATCTGAATTGTACTAGTGCAATGGTTTTATATTTTGAAGTCATTTATTCGAGGTATTATCGCAGACTTTCGAAAAACTAGTACGTTCTGGAACTACAACCCTTTAAGTTCATTAGGTATGTCATTTCTTTAGAATAAGCAACAATCTGATCTATTAAGAAGCCTAATTTCTTATGCTTATCCTTTTATTTATTTTTGAAGCTATCATTTTTATATCCGGCGTATAATGCACCTCCGTAAATTTCGATCCTTTTTTTTTGTGTTAAAAGTGCGCGTTATACGCCGGATTTTACGGAAAGTTTTATACATAATATTAATCGCTTTTAACTTCATTAATTGAAATTATACTTAATATTCTTGAATAATATCTTGAAATGTCCTGTCACTTAATTTTACATAATTTTAGAAAAAAATTTACTCTTGCCAATGCGGTTATTTTTTTTATAAATATTCTTAAGTGTTCAAGCTGAATCTTGGGTTCAAATCTTGATGCTACTAAAAACACAAGATCATCGTGTGAAATAATAAAAACTTGCAATCTAATTGGGTTTAGAGATTTTTTGATGTCTGGAGAGAAAGCTCAAAAATTGGTGACTCATTCAGATGTTCTGTGTCATCTGAATATTGCTGACAAGTACAATACTCATAACAATACATAATATTATGCATTAGAGTGAGACAACTAAAATGAGACGATTACCCTAACGTGAAAGAAGAACAGTAACAACAAAACGAGAGAGCATTTCCCTCCATTTTAGAAGCTTTTGAACTTCCATATCTGGCACTGTATATATCATTTTTGCTCGAACATTTCTTGTGCAAAACAAAATAATATTACTACATAATGAATCAGATAAATAAAAAATAATTAATAAAATGAAAAATAACAATAATTTTTGTTGAAACAAAAGAATTGCATCATTCAGTCTTGCGATATTGTCAGAAGAATAAAATTATTTCCAAGAAGCAGGAAATACTGAATCCATTTTTAAGCTGTAAAATAGCACAAGAACGGATATTCACAGAATTGAAACTGAAAAATAATGCCTTTACATTGCAATTAGAATTACTCTTGCTCATTTAGTAAACTGCAATGTTATGAATCTGGTTTTTTTATTTATTTATTTTTGATAAAATTTTTATCAATATGATTACATCAAAGGATAATTTTAATGCATGGCATTTTTTAAAAATAACTGATTTAAAAATCATTTGTAATGATAAAAATGTTATAAATAAGTATAAAATAAGTTTCTCAAAATTGTTATAAGTAGAATCTGCGAAAGATACAGAAGAAATAGCGATTTGCAACTTGCGAAGTAAGTAAATAACTTATTACTATTCATAAAATTTTATTTCGCTTTGTAATACAGGAACCGATGACTAATCCACTTTTTCTTCAGACGATATTTCCTTGTTTAATCACCTGACAGACCGAGACGTTCGTCGATCCGGCCAAGTAATAGCTATATTTTTATTTTGCCTGCAAAATGAATCGATTAGTTTTCGTTTGCATTTTATTAACTTTTATATTTTTCCTTTTTTAAAAAAATCTACTTGATTAAACGACCTTTATTTGAAAAACGATCCTAAAGATGTGTTTCACGAGAATTATTACAAATAACATTCTTTAATTTATTTAGTGTACTTAAACGTATAGCCTGATGGTTTTTGAGTAAATAGGTTACTTTGAAATAAACCATATTATTATTTTAATAGAAAAGTTTCTTGTTTAATATAATTGGACTGAATAATTGTTTATAATTTTAAAGGCATTGATTAATTACATTGTCTTATGCTTAATAGATTAATTACCTCAAAGAATGAATTTTAAGGAACCATTGAAGTCTCAAAATTCCTTAAGTGAAATGAAATTTTAAATAAAGTTCCATTAGAATTATTTAAGCATAAAAAGCATATCTAGCATATCTAAACAAATGCTTCAACATTCAAAAAGTTTTTTATTTTCTAACGGATTAAATGTACAGTTAATTGCATTCTTCATTTTGGAGGAAATTCTACAGTTTTATGTTATTGTATGAGTAATGTCAATCAGGAAATTCGATACAAAGAAAAACTTTAGTTTCATTTGTTGAAATCTTTTCTTCACATTGAGGAAAAATACATTGAATTTTTTATTTTTATTTTCACTGCTGTATTCATTTTTCCAATACATTCACATCGTTTCAATTCTTTGTCCGAAATTTTTTTTATTAAAGTATCGGAGAGTGAAGGGTATGAATGTTGAAAATAGATTATACATTTTACTATATTTAAATGGGTTGATTAGATACATATAAGGTTATATCTAATAATCTGAGTTTAAGCAACTGTTTCGTCTTGTGTTCGAATCCTGTTGTCTCTAAAGATCCGCTGTGTAGAAAAGCCGATGCACGTTAAATCTATAGAGAGTCAAAGTCCTCACGTTGGTATGTTATGGAAGTCAGGTGAGCGGGGTTCAGTGGGGTACTTTAACTTCTTTTACAGATGGGGTTAAGTAACATAAAATACACAGACAAAAGCGTGGTGGAGTAATCTTTATGCAAAAGAACAAAATATAAATTTGTTGATCTATGGCAGGGGACTCCCAAACTGTTTTGCCTCATAAATCCGTTGTGAGGTTTTTCGGTTTTGGTAGACCCCCTACTAACCTAATATTGAATTTTTTGCAAATTCATCGACTTAAATGTGTTTTGACAGCAGGTATATAGCTACTATATAGAGGATATGATGTTTAAACCTTAAGATAACACATATTAATTAATTAAAGTAAAATAACTGTTACATAAAATAACCGAGCAACAAACAAATGCTTTTAGTGGGAGGGAAGAATCTGCGGATGTAATAACCAATTTTCAACATTCGGCATCAATGTTGTCAGGTTTAACCCTAAAAATCTCCTCGGTTAATAGTGTCCAGTCATTTTGTTTGTTTTGTTTTGGAGATTGGCAAGTGCACTGAAACTCTTTCACAATCGGAAAAACGATTAACAACTTTCTAAAGATATTCAATAACTTGGGATAAATAACATGTATATCTTTTTTTTAAAGCCAAAATTACGGACATCTGTTTCTAAACTTTACTTTAAGATCTTCTTTAGTGCCTAATTCTTGTAATTTTACATAATTTTGATTATATGAATTCATTGCCTACTGTGGTATTACCACAATCAAAGCATTCTCAAACCTAGTTTCAAAATATATATAAGATAAGCATTTAAATGTTGAACGTTGGCTAAAATGTCTTTTACCAGGCAAATTGTCTGTAACAATTGTGAAACTGGAAGTATTTACGACGTCCACTATTATACTTCTTTAGCTTTTCTGGCAAGAAAAGCTGAAATGAGGTGCTGTTTTAGTAAAATGTATGTTGTCGTCTTATAACCGCAAATTAATCTCATTAAAATTAGTAAATAAATTTGTTAAATAAGTAAGTCTGGTTTCCGCTTGATAAAATTTCCTATTAAAATTAAAGTCACAATCTGGTTTAATGAAAACCACTATCGTAGACCCCATTTACACCTCACGGACCCCCAAATTATTCTTTCGCTGACGTGGACCCCTTGCAGGTCGTGATAGAGCCCTGGGGGTCGATATAGACCACTTTGGGAATCACTGGTCAACAGGAAGGGGTTTAAACCTCAGTTTATTGCTTCTCGGGTTTAGTTATCAGAGTGTATTCTCATAAATGCTAAATGATGAATAAAGGTAGTTAACTTTAGATCATGTTTGTTTCTTATTCGAACCCTCTCACACCCGGGACCGACGGGTCATGGCTTTACAGGGCTTGCCACAGATTTAGATAGAAAAAAGTTTAGTTTAAGTGCAGCTATAAACGCTTCTAAGGGTAATACTTCACAATTTCAAAGGACAAGACAACTCTCGAACTCTCTCTGGACAACTCTCGATTTACTCGAAATCAGTCGAACAGTCATTTCTCCACTACTATTGCAAGTTTTACAACAAGGAAAACTTCATACGTGGGGTCAATGGCATCTGAAACTCCGTGAAGATTGATAAGAATCGGTTCATTGATCAAAAATCATCCGCTGGATTTGAAATTTGTTTAATGATATGATAAACTCGTTCCATTTTACTACTTCTTTAGGCAAATGATCATTTCAATCGATCTTAATTAGCCAAAGTCTCCGTAAAAATATTTTAGTTTTCGTTACTCTTGGGCCAACTAAGCCGAGAGGATTGAAAATCTTGCAATTGTTGATAATACTAAACGCTTACTGAATAAGTTCTCCTACTTCAATTACACTTCAAAGGAAAATAAATTTTTTCGGTAAGCAATGGATACCAAAGGCGTGTCTCAAATGAGATCGAAAAGCAGTAATCATTTTCATCATACATAAAACATAGAAGAATTTTTGTTTTACATTTGTATTACTTCATTCCTTATTTCTCAAGAATTGTTATTAGTTCTTTTTTTAATCGCAATTTCTTTGTTTAACGTGTCCTCTTCTGTTAAAATACCGTCCATGAGCAAATTCTCTTGCAAAATAGGGGACGAATACTCCCCACTTTAGAACATTAAGAGGAGTAGGAAATCTCTGTATAGACAATGTTAAATTGGCTGTTTTCGATGTACCTTTTCTCAAAGTCTGTTATATGTACATGTTTGGAATTTTTCATACTATTAAAAAACACCTTTCTCACTATACTGAAATGAGCTTTTAGCTAATTTTGAACTTTTTCATAAGTTATAAAATATTTTATCAAACATAGTGAAAAGTGACCCATTTTTCACTTAAAAAAATTTGTTAAAAATGAATTTTTAAGTTTTTTACAAAAAGCTCATTTCACAGTATATATTAGCCATCATTATAAATATATCATAACAAATTTACATACCTGTGAACAATAGTTTCTCAGAAAAGGTACACCGAACATCAAAATTTACATTTTGAGATAAATTGATTTTAATGTACACTGGTGTGCAAAAATTAAGGACGAGACGGTTTTTTCAATATAACTTTGTACAAAAGCTTTCCAAATCAACTCATTTACTACCGTAAGATCCCCAATACGTAAGGACATGTGTAATGTAAGCAACACTTACTAAAAGAGAAATCAGAGGGATAAAAAGAAGCTTGATTGAAAAAGTAGCATGGAGCGCAATGCGACTGAAGGCCGAAACATCCCTGTGATGGGTGTCCAGCAAGAAACATCCGGTCTTTAGTAGGGGATATGATCTCCCCTGACTGCTAGGCAGGTTTTACAGCGTCTGCCCATGCTGAGAATGAGGATGTCAATGAGTTGTTGAGGCATTGCTGCCCATTCGTCTTGCAGCGCCAATCGAAGCTCCCGAATCGTTACTGGTGGTAAGGTACGAGCTGCCAAGCGTCTCCCTAGAAAATCCCATACATGCTCGAAGGAATTGAGATCCGGAGATCGTGACGGCCAATCCATACGTTCAATATCCTCATTCTCTAAGAGCTGTTCGGCAGCTACTGTGCAATGACATGGTGCATTGTCGTCCATGAAAAGGAACTGCAGACCTATAGCGCCTCTAAAAAGACGCACATATGGAAGAAGAATCTCGTTACAATAACGGGTCCCGTTGACTGAACCTGCGTCGAAGATGTGAAGGTCTGTACGACTACCAAGCATGATGCCTCCCCAAACGAGAACACCGCGACCTCCATACCTGTCCCTTTCAATGATGTTCGAGGGATGATTGCGGCTTCCCCGCTCTCTCCAGATGAGTATGCGAAGAGAATCGCTACTCAAACTGAATCTGCTCTCATCTGTAAAGAGTACTCGTCCCCATTCATTGTCTCTCCAATTCCGGTGTTCCCGGCACCACAGAGAACGCCTTCTCCGATGGGCAGGCGTTAAAGTTACACACCGTACAGGGCGTCGTGCAAACAGACCACCCCCATGCAGTCTTCTGGCCACGGTAAAACGCGATATCGGTCGTCCAGTCGCCTGTGTCGTGTGTCTAGCGATTTCTCCCGCTGTCTGCCGCCTGTTTCTTCTGGCCTGTAAGACGCTATACTGGCTATACGCTACCACTCAGCCACTGGGCTTCATCATCATTATTATCTCTGATTAATCCAAAATGAATATTTTCGTTAGAAATACCAGGACGATGACTTTCTATGACATAACCCCAATATATTTTTTTAAGGATAAATTTGTGTCAGGGTAGTATATTTGCCCCAGTCTCAAAAGACTATAAAAATCTCCGATCCCATCAAAATGTCAACTTGCCTTACGACAATAAATTGTTCGTCTGCTAATTTAATATTAGTTAAAATAATCCGATGAATCTTTATAGATGCGAGTCCAGTAATTCACGGAACTGTCAAAACATCTAATTTCTATTATTTTTTTAACATAGCATTAACTCGCGATTTTACAGTCAAAGATGAATCATGTATTCCCGAAACAATATCATTAATTTTCTCTTTTTTTAAATTCAGTTCATTTGCACATTCTCTTGTTATGAAATTTGAATTCCCAGTTATGGGTAAGAGAGCTTTAACCTCATGCGCTCGTTTCCCGATTCATCCTATAATAAATACTTTTCTGCGCTCAACCATATTGTTTTCGAATTATTTTACCTATAAATGAGTAAGGAAAATTTTGCTATCATTTGCAGATGTAGAATTACGCAAATCAGTACAAAGTCTGGAACTATGGGGTAAAGCGATAGTAGTTGCAAGAATTTAGACCTCTCTTTCTCATTCTATTCTTTTTTATTAAATTCATCTGAAGTTAATTTTGGATTTTCAGTGTGTTCGAGCTTTGATGAGAAAATAAATGCATTCTCAAACATGACGATGCCGTTTATATATTGCTAGAAAGCATTTGGATTGAACTTATGATGGCCAATGCAGTCGAAACATTAAAAAAAATTATTCTTCGTTGTTTTTGTTTTTTTCCGATGTGCCGATGATTTTTTTTATAATTTGCACAATTAAACAAAAGATAAGTTTCAATACACAATACACATTTTAAACTTTCCATATCAGAAAAAGTACTTTTGCAGTATTTTTGGAGTTAGAATGTTTATATAAAAAGAGGAAGTATAATACACACACACACACAGATCAATTTCCTTAGTTAATTCTATCGGTTTATATAAGAAAAGATTCTGCTTGTTTATAATACTAATATAAGATGCAGTGACCCTTTCTAAAGTGTGAAATATTTTATTTAAAAGAATAAGTGGATTTAAACTCTCAAAATCATTTACTTTCACGATTTTGGATATTACTAATTTGGATAATTGGAGCAAATAAATCAGTAACAGTTTATCCTAACTCAGTATTAATGACTTTGAGGTCCTCTTTTTTGTCCCTGTAAGCATTATGGTTTTTAATTTTCAAAAAGTAAAGAAAACTTAAATTAGTCTAAACGAGTAATATATATATATATATATACTAGCTGCATGGGCCGGCGTTGCACGGGCTTTCTCTATTTTTATAAATTTACCCTTTTTTTCACAAAATCAGCACTTCTAATACTCCTTTTCAAAATGACTTCCACCCCCACCCCCCGTCCTCTGCTTAGTCCGGCGTTGCTCCAGCTTTTACCGGGTGTATAACTTAAAATTCCCTGATTCGAAATTTTTCCCCTTCTTTTCTTTGTCAGACAGGTTTATTTCCCTCCGGTGTTACACGAATATTTTTAAATGCAAAACATATTGCCATGGAAATTCCTCTTCCCCTCTCGCTATCAGAGCTCTCAAGTAAGTGAACAGTGGAACTTTAATATTCACTCTCTCACTTTGACACTTTTTAGGCCCTGGAAAAGAAAATGTACCTTTTTAAAAATAGTTGTATGTTGAAAAAAGTTGAAATTTTTATAATTACAAAATTTCACAACTGTATTAAATGTTGAATTAAAATTGTGAGCATTTTTTGAAATGTTCGATACACGGAAAAAAGTTTCATACAATTATTTTTATAAATGAAGAAGTTATAAAAACTTCGAATTTGATAAGTAGTTATTAAATATTTAAAATTTGAGTATTTTTAAAAATTCGTAAAAAAAAGTTTTTGGCATTTTATTTTTTAAATTACAAGCTCTTAAAGATCAAAGTATGAGTTTTTTAAAAATCATTTTCATTTAAGCGCATCGATATTGATTCATTTTAGTTAAACCTTAAAATATGTTGAGTATCGTTGTTTTGTAAAAGAAAAAGAAAAGAAAAGAAAAAAAGATACTGTATCGCGTGACGAAATAAATTATCTTTCCAATTACAAAATTGCTGGCGAAGTTATTAAATGCACGAATAAAATTTTAGGTATTTTTTAAAAAAATCACAAAAATTAAGCGATGATGTTGTTTTGAACTCGGGTACAATCGGTAAAAAGCAAACGCTCTTGCCTAGCACGCCACGAAATTCTCGGAAAGAGAGGTGTGAAAAGACCTTTAAAGTAAAAGGACGAGATATTCAATTTCGCCAAATCTGGTGATTTTGAATATTTATAGGTGCATGTTCTTTTCTTGTGTAACCTTTCATCAAGCGTGATGGGCACAGAGGAAAAAGTGATTTGACGTCAAACAGGTTTACGCCACCAAACCCTTGGCTATTGAAAATTGGCCATTTCCTAAAGTTTTAATTTTATTTTCGGGCTTCATTTTTATGATAATGTCTTCAAACTTCATATATCGATTGCAAACAACGGTAATTTTTAAGCAAAAAATTTAACAAAAATATTTCTTAGATATTTCTTGCAAAAAGGAAAAAAAAACGAAAAAAAAAACACAATATTTTTTAAACCGTAATTTTTAAGCAATTTTTTCAATCTTTGTACAAATTACGGATAATATCGTTCTACAATCGGAAAAAAAGTTTCGTGAGATTATTTTTATAAATAAAGAAATTATTAAGTATTTAAATAAAATTTTGAGTATTTTTTGAAAAATCATAAAAAAAAAAAAGTTTTTGACATTTTATTTTTTAAAAGAATAATTCCAAAAGAGAAAAGCATGAAATTTTTTAGTGTAGAATATCATTTCGTTAATGCGAGAGAAAATGCAATCGGAGCGATATAGAAATCATTTTCATGTAAACGTATCGATTTTGACTCATTTTAGAAAAAATCGTAAAAAATTGAAAATATAATTATTTTATAAAATAAATTATACCGTATCGTGGCGAAGTAAATGATTTTTCCGATTCTATAATTATTTTTTATCGAAGTCTCATTAAAAAATTAGATCGTATTTTAAAAACGCCTGGGATAAAAAAAAAGGTCGAAAAATTGGAACTTCGCCGCCTGGCGAGAAAAAATGAGTATAATTATGAGTTTTAAGGTTTCTAATTAATATCTTTTTAACTAATTGTAATTTCGTAATATACACTCATGTCCATAAATTAAGAATAATGAAGTTCAGCCAAAGAAAGAGACAGAAGCAAAACAAATTTGATTTATTTGTAAAGTCTATTTATTAAACAAAAGGTAACGAGCAAAAAAGATGCTATATGTTTGACATAATTAATAAAAATTGCGATTTTTACTCCCTAGAGCAAATTTCAAAAAAGAACCTATTTACAAAAAACAGTATAACATGGTTAGTATGATGGTTAATATGGAGTATGTCTCCCGGACGATGCAATATAGGCCTTACAACGCCTAGGCATGTTGAGTATCAAATTATCAATCTGATCTTGGGGAATATTACACCACTCACCAAGCAATGCCCTCCGAAGTTCCGGTAGACAGGTGGGAAGGGGTTGACGAGCTGCAATTCGTCGGCCAAGCATATCCCACACATGTTCTATAGGATTCAAGTTCGGTGAGTATGCTGGCCAATCCATACGGGTAATATCCTCCGATTGAAGGCATTCGTCTACAATGTTTGCACGGTGAGGACGGGCGTTGTCATCCATAAACAATAATTCAGCACCCATGGCGCCCCGAAACAAACGTACATGTTGTTCCAGAATGACATCCCGATAGATGTGGCCTGTCATCGTTACACTCTGAACATGCAGGTCAGTTCTGGAATCAAGAATAATTCCTCCCCAAATGAGCCATCCTGCACCACCGTTACGGTGTCGTTCAATGGTGTTCTCTTGGTGGTAACGGGTACCTGGCGCTCTCCATATTAAAGTCCGGCGAGAATCAGACTGCAAACTAAACCTGGACTCGTCGGAAAACATCACACGAGACCACTGTTGTGGGGTCCACAATGCATGCTCTCTACTCCAGGTTAATCGCAGGCGACAGTGAGTTGCGGTAAGTGGAACACATTTGACAGGCCTACGAGCATATAGACCAATGTGCCCTAAGCGTCTGTACACGGTCTGCCTTGAAACTGTCGTACCGGTAGCTGAAGAGAGCTGACGAGACAGCTCTGAGGCTGTGTTCCGTCTGTTTCTTTTGGCAGTAACTGCCAAATATACCGGTCCTCATTCGGCGTTGTAACTCGGGGGTGACCTGTGCTGTAACATCTACTCACATTACCATCATCTTGGAATCGTTGCCAAAGCCTGGAGATGACACTCTGGGCGATTCCAAGTTCCTCGGATACTTCCAGCTGGGTACGTCCACATTCAAGTCGTCCAATAATTCTACCACGTAAAAAATCATCCAAATGCTTCCTTTGTGCCATAACTATGCGGTTATTGCACTGAAAGGCTTTTAAAGTGCTTGTGAACAATTTTACTTCTTTGCCACCATTCCTTATATACCCCACTCTAACACTCTCGTCATTGTGACGTACTATCCGTGCCATCTGGTGGTTTCCTGTACTTTGCATATTCTTCTTCAAGATGTGTGTGATAATTCTACAGGTGAAATTTTTATTTTAGAGTTCAATTTCTGTGTGATTTTGAATTATCCTTAAGTTATGGACATGAGTGTAAATGATCAAAACGGATCCCTCGGATCATTCCCTATCTTTTGGTTACTTCGTCGAGTTTGCGTCCTGCGGTTCGTGAGAAGATAAATACACGTGCATGGTCAGATAGATAGATAGATACGTTTAAATTAAATTTTTTTTAAGTCAATTCCTACTTGAAAAAAAAATTCCAGCTTTTCATACTGTACTGTCTGTCGCCATTCGGAACCAATTTAATTTTTTCTCCCATATAAAACTAATATTAATTAATTTAGTTTAATTAATGAATTAATATTAGAAAAAAACTGTATTAGAATCAAGTGTCCCCCACTACAAGTTTAAAACATGTATTTGAACTTGAGTGGATGAATAAAACTATATTATTAACGATTGAAAATTTTAATAATATATATATATATATATATATATATATATATATATATATATATATAGGAAGGAAGAGAGTCAAATAATAGAAGGAATTGAAAAATGAAAGTAGCATCACAAGAGTTGAACAATATCTCATTGTTTATTTAGATAGCTGTCTTCTACGGTTGAACGGATCACTTGAACGCGATAGCGAAATTCCTAAACAAGAAAAAAAATCAAAACGAGAAACGAAGAGTTCAACCTTTTTAAAAAAGTATTGGGATTTTTTTCATAACTTGTCACATAAGTATGCTAATTGGCTTACTGCAGGGGTTGGCATCCTTGAAACTGTGGTATGCTAGCCAATGTACTGATATGATTCAGGTTGCCACACATTAGGGAATAACATATCGTCGGTCTAACTATCAGACTGCGTAACTCCATCTGGGGTGCTAATTTTATATAGTAGAGCTATGCGCCAAGTTGTTGCTTATGTTCGCCAAGGTGGGCGATAATACACTGCTGGACAATTGCTAAGGACGGATAACACTATCATCCATAGCAACCACAAAATGAAAGGAAGCAAAATGTGGAAAATTAGAATAAGTGCGGGATATTAGTAAGAAGAAGTATGAGTATGGAAAATTTTTTTTCCACGTCTGTTCATCACGTGATAGAGTTCATAAGAGCTTTAAAGGTTTTGACGCGTGTGGACAGTTGTTGTTTCCAGTCAAAGTTTTACAGGAAAGATTTAATAGACGAACTTAAAATTTTTGGCATGTCTTCCCGACATCACATAGATGATTTTATGCGTGGCCGAATTATTGGAAAGATCGAAGAAGGGCGAAAAATAACAGATGTTGCCAGGGAGTTCGACATTGTTCACAGCGTTGTTTCACGGCTGTGGAAGTCATTTAAAACTACTGGAATGTGTAGTAGACGGCACGGGGGAGGTCGTGTTAGAAGTACGACGCCTGCAGAAGACAGATATATCGTCCTATCAGCAAAAAGGAACAGGCGCACCACAGCTCAGCAGGTGGCAAATCAATTTCTTGCTGCCTCAGGAAAGCAGATCTCCCGAAAAACTGTTGCCAGCCGTTTGAGGGGAGGAGGACTATACGTACGCAGACCTGTTGTGTGTCCCCCATTGACCAGACAGCACCGTACTGTCCGTTTGCAATGGTGTCGTGAGCATCGCAATTGGACTGAACAGGCCTGGGCATGCGTACTATTCTCAGATGAGAGTAGGTTCAGTCTGTCATCGGATTGTAGACACCAACTGATCTGGCGCAAGAGTGGTACTGCTTATCGTCCAGAAAATATCCAGGAAAGGACCGACATCCGACATGCAGTATCATGGTGTGGGCCGGCATCATGATCAATGGCCGCACGCGCCTACATGTGGTTGCGAATGGGACTATGACGGGCCAACGATACATTGATGAAGTTCTACTTCCTCATGTTCGTCTTTTCCGTGGTGCTGTCGGTGATAAATTTGTTTTTATGGACGACAACGCAACATGTCATCGAACACTCGCTGTTCAGGATTTTCTAGACAGCGAGGGTATTCAACGTCTCGTATGGCCAGCGCGTTCTCCAGATCTAAACCCCATTGAAAATGTGTGGGATGCTTTGGGGAGGCAAGTTGCTGGTCGAAACTATCCTCCGACAAACAAGAACACCCTCATCCATGCACTCACAGAGGAATGGGATAAATTGCCTCAACAGCTGCTGGATAATGCTGTGCAAAGTATGGTACGACGTGTGGAATGTTGCATCACACTCCACGGTGGACATATCCCGTACTGATACCTTTCTTTAAGGTGCCTGCTGACTTTTAGATGCATTGTTCCATTTCTCCGTACGCAGATCAAATGGACATTTTTTTTTCTTTCAGATGTTTCACAGCTTTTGTACTTTCCAGAACAATAAATATTCTTTATTCTAATGTCTGAACAATGTGGCAACTATATTTTATCCTACTAGGCCTCATGTCTCGCTTAATGTTATGCTACATAGCAATTTGTGATCCGTCCTTAGCAATTGTCCAGCAGTGTATTACAATATGGTTTACTTTGATATTTTTATCGTGCGATAATGTGTTTGCCATGGGGATAACGTATATTAGTGTTAATTTATTTTTTATTGGTTTTTTTTGCTCGGTAACTCTACTAATTTAAGACGATTTTAATTCGATGGCTTTAAAAACTTAACAACTTCCATCGCATTTGTCCTTTTCGCTACTATTTCAGTCTTCTGTTGTACTTTGTGCTATTTTCGTATATGTATATTTCTATTATCATTGATGAGAACCAGGATATTTTTTTTAATAGAATGAGTGTTGTGCTTTTAATTATTGCTATAAATCGTTCACCTTTCCACTTTATTTTACTTTTTAATAATGCCTTTTTGAACGTTCTTTGTTCGATGAAATTCATTGAAGGAACTCGCAGTTTTTGGAATATTGGAAGTTAGCAGCACTTATTAATTGATATTCACTATCAATTTTAATATATATTATTTAATTATTTTATTTACAATATAATATAATAATTATTATATCGTCGGCCTAGTTATCAGAAATGGGCCTTTAAAATCTTGCTAAAAACAACACTTATAAATACCTAATTAATACGATAAAGGAGCGCAATTCCTAACTAGAAAATGGCAGTCTTGCGATAAACAAAACAATAAAACCTCTAACTCCAATCAAAATTTTGGAAAGCTGTATAACAGATTGAAAATAATACTTTGATCTTGTAATTGAAAAATTACAACATACAATTACTTTTTCAAAATGCGGTATTAAATATTATTACTATAAACGTTAAATTTACATACCTCATTGATCAAAACAGTACGAGTCTTTCTTACGGCAGTGGCGAAACTGTACTGAAGATCAAAATTTATAACCAGAAAATCTGGTTAAGTCCAGCTTATCCGGGCCCCTGGGCTCCCACCCCTTGTAACTAATGGATAGACCGGCTCTGCTAGATGGCATACATAATAATTGTTTTCATATCATTAATTTATAATAATTATTTCGATACCTTACTTTTTTATAAATATTACAGATGCTATTTATTTATAATTATAATTATTATATTATATGAGCATTATTATATATAATAATTATATTACATGGACATTATTATATAAAAATTACATGAATGTTATCATATATCATAATTACTATTAAATTATATTATGTGATAATAATAATATGTTACATATTATTATTATTATTATTATTATATAATTTTTATTACATTATATAAATTAGTATTCATTATTCATTGACATTGGTTATTTTTAATCTATTTCAACATTTTTCATTTGAAATATATTTTGAAACAGTTCTTTACAATTATTTTCCTGATGATTTGCTACCGCTAGGCCGTCATCTTGGATTTCATGTAACTCGACTACAACCGCTGCTTGACGCGATTAAGGAATCGCGCCAAAAGGAGCATGGCGAGTGCATTCCTATATTAAATTAATTACACCGGAGGAGTTTGCGCAGTCTGATAATTAGGCTGACGATATTTGACAAATTAACGAAAGGAGAGAAAATGAAGTAGGGGAAGCGAGCGATTAACTTTACTTGGATAACTTTGTGGAGTGGTATAGAGTGTCATTGAAAATTATAACCCGCGCTAATGATTATTGAAACCTGGTTTAGAGCATCATTTCCTTCGGAAATTACAATTAGCTCTTCTCCTTGCCACCGTTATCCATTGATAAGAGACAGGGACATCTTTAAGACTCTTTGAGTCCCTATGCAAAAAAGGCCCTACCTGAAATCTTTAAAAGTAGACAGTATGTAGTATGCATTGTCCAACGGTAATTTTTTTTTGAGACTCTAGGTAGACTCCTTGTGTGCCGACAAGTATACCACAAGGCTTACCAACGGAAGTCATTAACCAATAGTGATAGGAAGTTTCAAGTAGAAGGATACAGGCTCTAAAAGATTTAATGGGTCTTCGGCGGTATCAGAGCTCCAACCCCCCTCCACACGTTTCAACTACAACAACATCGACCTCGAGTTCCCCACCACGAACATTTGACTAACAAATCGAGCATGATCGAAGAAGTAGAAGTCCATCACACCCATGAATAATACTGCCGCAAAAAGGAAAGTGGACACACAGTGGCCCCACGGACCCCCGGGGGTCCTCAGTATTGTTCAGAGGTTCTGTAAAAAATTAAAATTAATTTGGGAGTCCCTGTACAAAGTCAGGAGGTGCACGCAAGGTTTAAAATAAATTATTATATACCCGAGCTCAATACTCAATCAACGGCAGTAGAAAGTTTCAAGTAGGCACACTACAGACATAAGTGGGAATCAAAAGGAAAAAGAAACAAGAATGGATGCAAATACAATAAATACAGAACAAAATGCAAGATTGCTCACATGCAAACCGAGACATTCAGTAATTAAAATAATACAATGGGGAAGGTATGGAAACATGTATGTGTGATCATAATAAGTTTTTCAAAATACAAATACATAAAGCATGCATACACACAAAAATATAAATACATATACATACAAACACACACACATATATATATACAAGCAAATATACACATATACATACGCATACAGTAAATGATAGCAAAGACACACACATAAAATTACAATCTAAATAATACAGGAAAAAGTGCATTTAATGCATGCACAAAATGATCTAAAAGAAGATTTGCTCTGAAAAAATGTAGAGAAAGGAAGAGGCCACTCTATATTGTTCTTTTCTATGCAATTAATGAGTGTATGTCTTTCGGAAGAGAATTTAGTACAGATGCTTGACATCCTGGACTATATCACTGGAGCAAGAACACTGGCCAGCAGGCGAAAAATTGAAGTGTTTCAAATAAGCTTTAAAGTTTCCATGCCCAGTTAGAAACTGGGTAAGTTTAAAATAAGGTTGAGAGTAATTTGAAAAAAATAAGTGATCGAGACTCCCCTAATCTCAAAAAACTAGGCACAAACCGGCTCGACCGATGGCCTCATTTTGACTGAATGAGTTAGCATAGCTGAGTTTTAGCATAACTGGTGGAAGGGGGAGAGAAATTTTTAGTTCCTCAGTGCTTTTGATTTGGATGTAGAAGCTTTGGCAGTCGGAATTTGGTTAGTTTTTTTCAATTTCGATGTGCCCTGAGACTTCGGTAATTTTTAAATTAATGAATTTATTTGATGTTAAAATAATGATATTATCAATAAATAAATAAATAAAGAACCGTTTGGAAGTTTTGTAGTTGGGAGTAAGCAAATCCGTTTTGATCGACTTACTTGCGTTTAGCAGCAGAAGGTGTTATTTTCTCGTTATCATTTCAATGAGAGATTTTGTGGGAGAACTGGGCGGGGTTTCCTTGATCGGGCACCCGGAAATATTACATGAAGGTAAAGAAACAAAGATCCCTCACCCCTTTTTCAAGTAGTGCAGAAGCTTCGATGAAGTCCTAGAGAAATTTTTGGTAGACAAAGTCATCATTATGCAAAAGTCATCTTTTCTTTTCTTCATAATATTCATAGTATAAAGGAAGCCATCTCGAAGTGTTGTATACTTTTAAATGACAGTTTTCGTCAGTTCCAGTTGATGAAAAGCCATGGATGGAATGGACATAGTTTGCCTGGAAGTTGGGAGAGGAGCATGAGAAATGTCCATTTCCTGAGTCTTGTCTGATTTCGTAGCCATGGTTGGTAATCGTATTAAGAGAGAAGGAAATAAAGTTAAAGAAGCGGTCCCTTTAGCTAAAAAGCACTAAAAAGTGTTCCATTGAAGATGGTAAATGCAGCTTAAGTGGTAGTACATGAGGTGGTGAACATGTGAGGCCTGTCTAATTGCTCCGGCAGTCACGATGATTTGATCTCAATATCAGCAGCTTTATTTTATAAATTTTTACAGACCAAGATAGCAAATAGTAATTTTTTTTCCTTTTACACTGGTGTTCAAAAGCACGAAAATTTGCATATTTTGTCGAATTTTGAGAAAAGATTTGAGCGAAATGCAAAATTACCGTTTCGAAACGAAGATACAAATCCTGTGAGGGTAATATGTAAGCGTATACGCGCGCGCGTGTGAGGAGCAGAACCAGTCAATTATCAGGATTTATGAGCTTGCGTACCAAAATCCGCTTCTCGTATGGCAGCATACCTCATCAAATTTCTTGATGTTTATTTACAGCAATTAGTTAAAATTCAAACAGTAAAAATGAGTAACCAGCAAAGTTTAGATGATGGAATGAGGTGGAAAATTGTGAGTAGACTAGAAGCAATTGAGTCTCAAATTCATATTTGTAGAGAATTCAATTTTACACCTAGAGTAGAGTTCAACCCATGGAAACAGTTTTTGAAAGGAATATTGGGCAAGGTCACCCAAGAGTCAAGACGGCCAGGGAAGATCGTCATTTTTCCATTACAGACAGGCGTAATAATAGCACTACAACTTCTCAGCTTTCTTGTGAGGTGCATGTGGCTAGAGAAACCCGAATTTCAAAGATGACTGTTTCCAGAAATATTCATGAGAGAGTCTGTTTGTAAGAAGATCTGTTATTTTTACATCCCGCTCAGTACTGCGGACAATTAGAATGGTTCAGAAATCATAGAGATGACAGCAAGGATCAATAGGTGACCGTTCTCTTTACTGATAAATCTCGGTTCAGCCTAACCAGCGATTCTTACCGTATTTTATTATGGAGAGAACTAGGGAACTGCTACTTGTCTTCCAATGTCCGAGAAATTTATCATTACGGCAGCAGGCTTGATGGTCTGGGAAGGCACCACGTTGAATGACCGCATACACCTACCTGTCTTTGAAAGAGACACTGTGACTGCTGCGAGCTATAGGGATGAGATCTTGGAGCCCTATGTTCGAATTTTCAGGTGTACAATTGGCACTATTTTACTTTAATAGATGGCAACGTGATGGCTCGTCTGGTCGACGAATTTCTGCAAAGTAAGGATATTCGCCGAACGGATTGGCCAGTCAGATCTCCAGACCTCATCCCTATAGAGCAGTGGTTCCCAATCGATTTTGGTCCATGCCCCACCTAAGCATTTCTAAAATCCTGATGCCCCCCTCGTGATATTTAAATTGTGTTATTCAAAATTTTACGGTTATTCACCTGAAGGAAGATTAAAAGGCCATTAAACTTGGTATCTAAACAAGCTTCCAAAGAATAAGTCATCCATGAAAAAGAAAAATAAAAAAAAAGAAAGAACAGTTAAATAAATAAAGTTTCCGAACATATAATAGAGAATTGAAATGCAGAAATTGCAAATATTTTTGTGAAACATTATTCTGAAATGCTTTGATCATTTTCATTATTGAACTAATAATAATGAAAAATAAAAACTAAGCTCACTAAAAATGTCTGTTAGTGAGATCCCGATGCGTTATGTCTGCAACAGAGAGATTTTATATCAGGCTCCAAATTAGTCAGCTTAAGTCTCAAGTCTCCTTGTTTAGTGATATGAAGTCGATTTCTTTTCTTCGATAACAAATCATTGACAGCACTAAAGCCCCATTCAGCTAAATATGAAGATGGGAAGGGTAACAACAATTTTCTTGCAGACTTGGTTGAATGTGGGTATTTAGTTTCTGTCTCATCACAAAGCCATGCCATCACTCCTTTTAAATTGAATAAAAATTTAACGGACTCATCATTTTACATTTACAAAAGTTCTTCTTGGTACTGTATCGAAATATCGGATGTATCGACTAGCATTGGCTGCGTCACCCATGTTGGAAAATCAATTTGTTTTAAATCAGAAAAACGTTTTTTAAAATCAGAGGCCATTATTTTCAAATAATCCACAATGACAAGTACAGGAGCATCAGTCACCTCACATTTTTTTAGCCAATGAAACTGGTCGAAATTTTTGTAAGAAATATTTTTTGACGTACCTTAATAAATGTAACGAAGCCAAGTATCTTCGTCTTTGCATCCACAAGAGTTTTATCTGATCCTTGAGAAGTTGTTTATTCAACAGATTTAGTTTTTCAAAGATATCTGCTATATAACTCACAAATAATTTACCATCAACAGTTTTCAGGTGCTTCATTTCAGGCTTGTCACTTAAAAAGTCACTAAGAACATCATATAAATCCACGAATCTTTTCAAGCAATTCCCCTTTGAGAGCCAACTTACCTCAGTATGAGGTAAAAGTCTCACATAACCTGCATTTTCATTTTCACAAAATTGTCTGAAGAGACGCTCTCATTTTGCATTAGCTTTGATATAATTGATACATTTTATAACAGAGCGTAGTACCTCATTAAGAACAGGGGTAATATTTTTGTCCACTAAGTTCTCTTTATGAATAACGCAGTGCACAAGAATAATTTCTGGAATATCATCCTTCATCAATTTTAAGCAGCTTTTTTTTGCCCATCATAACAGGAGCACCATCTGCAGCAAAAGACGTTATGTTTTCTATTGGTATATTATTGGGACTATGTAATTGCTTAGCTTACCATATACACTCAAGAACATTGAAAATAGCGACCCAAGAAGAAAACATCGGATTGAAATGAAATTTAATACACATAATGACACAGATGAGAGATTCACTTGATCTCAAAAACAAGACAATTAAACGAATACAGGGTGTGTAACGACACAAATACTGGGCAACTTCAATAGCGCGTTGGACCACCTTCAGCTGCAATACATGCCGCCACACGGTCCGGCATTGAGTTGATTAGACACCTTATGTTGTCCTGAGGCAGATGGGCCCACAAATCTTGAACAGCCAACTCTAAATCATGTACAGAGTGACACGATGGCATCTGCCGTTTAAGCTGATCCCACACATACTCTACAGGGGACAAATCGGGGGAGCGGGCCGGCGATAGAAGAGTCTGAAATGACGTAGGAAGTCTTGAGCAACTCTTGCTGTATGCGGACGAGCATTATCTTGCTGGAAAATTGCCCCTGGAAGACCATTTAGGAAAGGTCCTACATGGGGTCGAAGAATATCATCAACATAACGTTGGCCCGTTAAGATTCCACGTATCACAATGAAAGTGGACCGGCTATCATAGGCTATGGCCCCTCAGACCATTACACCATTACCTGTGCGGGCAGTGTGATGTAGAACAGTGTGGGGGGAATTGTACCACTCACCAGGGCGCCTCCACACCCGTACACGGTTATCATCTGTAAATCATGGTATCTCCCCAAAACCAACCGGGATTCATCACTAAACATAACCTTTTGCCAATCTGTGACATTCCACATTAATCTGGCTTGGCACCACTGTAGACGCAGTTACCGATGTTCCGGTGTTAAAGGGAGTGCACGGAAAGGGCGCTTGCATTTAAGATTTGCTTCTGCAAGGTGTCTGGAAATTGTTTGTGGAACAATTACTACGCCTACGTCTGCTCGTATCGTTGAACGAGCCACTGTGAGGTCCACAAGTGCTTGCCGCACGATTCTTCGATCCTCTCTCCTCGTGGTCTTCCTGGTCGCTCCAGACCCGGTTTTCCGCACGTGGGTACCTTCTCGTGTCCACTGCTCCCAACAATTTCTAGCGGCACACTCCGAACGATCCACCTGGCCAGCAACACGGCGCGTCGACCAGCCTGCAGTTTTCATCCCGATGATCAGGCCTCTCTCAAACTCACATAACTGTGAGAAATGTCTTCTAGCACGTTTACTTGGCATGTTTCGCTTACCAAAGTCTTCCTTCAATCGGCGGGTAATCGTCGCGTTTATGAAACTTCGAATTTGCGCTGGCTTATATAGCACCCTCTTCCTGATTGTAGCACCACCTCGGCGAGTATGAGTATGCGTTATGGCACAAAACTTGGATCATTTGCATATCACATTACGCTTTACTTATTTGCAAAGTTTCGCGATTGTACTTAGCTTTCTTCTTGGGTCGCTATTTTCAATATTCCTGAGTGTATATCAGCGGTGGAGGCGGTGATTTTCTAATTATTTGCAGAATACCATTTCTGCACCAAATTCACCTCTATCAATACATCTTGCATATACTAATCATACGACCTCACTGTCTCTCAGAGTTGATTCCTCCATTTGTCGTGAGAAATATCTGTATTCCAGCTTTTCAACAAGCTGTGTTTCAATAGCATCACACATTTCATCTATTCTTCTACTAACAATATTGTTACCGAGTAGCATGGCTTTAACAGTGTTGTCATCCTTTTACAGGGCTGTTTTAAGAAATGATGATATTTATGTTTTTATTAAATCCTCTCCTATAGTATGATTTTTTCCACATTTGGAAATGTGTAAAGATATCTCATATCTCTCTCTCTAGCCTCAAGAGTATGATTGACGCTAACAGTATGAGTATTAAACAGAGACTTTATTGTTGATCTTTTTGCAAACTTCTCCTTTAAAGACTCAAAGTAATATAAATCTGAATTTACATACGCACTATGTTTAGACTTCAAATGCAAATCAAGACGCCCTGGTTTCATTGATTCGTTAATTAAGCATTGTTGGCATAAGAGGCAGAAACGTGACCGTTCATCATGCATAGCGGGTATGTGAATTGAAATTTTAAATATTCCTCTGAATATTGATGAACTTTTTTTTGCTTGCAATATTATTTTTATTCATATGGTTTGTGACTAAAATAAATAAAATTATAATTAATTAAAGAAGTAGGCTATTCAAGACAAATATTTCTGAATAAGGAATATGAATATCAACGAAAACGAAAGATTGTAGATACAGTCCAGTTTTAGCGTGCGTGGTATAAATGCAAGAAACTGCTAACTTACATAATTGCTGAGTTCAATTGATAAATAAATAAATAAAAATAGTAATATATATTCCTTTTCTTTAGTTTCCCAAATTGTAATATAGCACATTAAATCACACATAAGTCACATATTATTGCAAACAAATACAGAACAACACGCGGTATTATGGTGGATACAGGGCTAAACGTAAGGAAGTTGAGAAGCAAACTGAATGGCACGGACGCTTATTGGCCGAGAAAACATTAGCTCTTCTGACGACATGAGTTCCACCCTCTTCTTGGTCGACCGAGACACGTGTGACTGGGGAAAACGGAAATATCTTGTGTACCAATTACACATGTGCATAGAAACTTTTGTACGCATGCATTAACACGAACATTCACATCCACAGACTAGTAAGACAATTCACTGTTAATAACTCATTCTCGAATTACCCCATAGTCTTTGGTATAGTCAGCCGAAGGGTGCACGTCCTTCCCATGACCCACCAAAATATTGCCATACCCCACCGGTGGGGCCTACACCACCACGTTGGGAATGACGGCTATAGAGCATGCCTGTTTCAATCTGGGGAATGCAATTGAAATTCACAACCTCCCCTTCGAGAATCATCCAAGGTCTGAAAACCAAGTTGCTGAACGAGTGGAATTATTTGCCACAAGAGCTCATAAATTTCCTTATTTCCAATATAAAATCATAGCACGAGTTTTGTATATCTGTAAGAGAGGACCATACATGTATTAATCAATTTTTTGTCCTATTCTTCAACCTCTGTTTCATACCTAGTTTCGTAGATCATGAGTTCGTAGTTTAATTGTTGAATGGTTATTTTTTTTTTTTGCGTTATATCTCAACCCTAAGTTCATTCCAAATTTCATTAAAATCTGTCCAGTAGTTTTATAGGTAATAGATCATATCAGTATTAGGCATCATCTTTCTTCGTGACACAAACACAAACGTCTCGTTTCTACATTCCAAAGATTTCAACAAATTGCGGGATGTTCTAATCAAGGAATGAAGTGTTATGATCACTCTAAAGCCACCCGTTTTCTTGCCGACAATGCACCCAATTATACCTTTCGAGATATGGTTAAAATTATCAAAGTGACGCCGCTTTGTGTTTCGGTACATTCATCTTATTTCACCAATCTTGACCCAGGATGTAAAGGGTTTATCCGTGAGCCTCTCACTAATCCTCTTGCGGTAAATTGATTTCTTTTAAGTGTTGTTCGATTGAAAACTGTCTCTCGAAAAAGACTCGGTTTAAGCAAATGTAGAGTTATATTTAAGCATTGACTTTTAGGTACATGAAGTTAGAGGTTAGTGGAAAATAGTTGAGAGCTAGGCGAGAGTGAATCGACGATTAATTGCTGAATGATCAAAGATTGCTAATTGACGACTTAGTCAATAAGATAGACCGGAGATCGAACAACTAAGAACGGAATTACGGTAATTTAGACGATAGACATCCAAAGTGTGCAACGAGTAAGTTAATTGAATTATAATTAAATATTAAGTATCCTTTTTGCCGTGTAATTGCTTGTGTACTTAGTAGAAGTCTACATTTCCTACTCTGGGTTGTTAATTTAAGTGAAAGAACAATAAATTAGAATTGTATTGATTATGGCTGATCTTTTTTCTAATCCCCAAACACCGACAAATGCGACAGCGTGCTTATTACAAGGTCACTTTTTCATATTCTCAGAATTTAAAAATCTTCTGGTGGGGTGCATATTTGAGAATACAAATGGCGTCATTGAAGAGTTAATACGACAGTTTTCGACATAGTCTGCCGAGTTCTACAATGATAGTCTTCGAGATTTCAAGAAACTTCAGGGAAAATGTATATTCTTAAATAATAATTATGTTGCAAAGTCTTAAAAATAAAAAAATAAGTTATAATTTTTAATAATAATTCAAATTTTACGATACTCTCTTGTATTTCTTTTAATGTTATTTTTCACAACTGACTTTCATAAATGAAATGCATTCTTAGTTTTGTTTTTACCAGCAAACAACAACACAGTTTTAAAAATGTTCGATAATCACAGTGCAAGTTTTTTAAGATACAAAATAAAAAAAAATTCAGTAGCCGTTTTAATACCCTTCTCCTTCATTCCCCTCGTTTTCTCAACAGTCACTGTTTTCACATTAATTGTGTGTTGTCAGTTTTTTCAAAGTATAAGCTGTCTTTTCATTCTGTTTTCTGCAATTTAACTTGAAGTGAATCAGTTTTCTAATAAATGAAGTTTTTTCTGAGGAATACCAAATTATTATTCATGTTTGTCTCTAAACATAAATATTTTATTTTTCCGATTATAGAAGCTAAAAAATTTAATATACTTTCAAATAAGAAGAATTTTGTCTCCGTTTTACATTAAGTTAAGAATATATTCTAAATAGAATCAAATCTGTTCCGGGATTTTCTCGGTTTCCAGCAAGAGAAGTATTTTTATTTTAGAGTAGGGGTACTTAACCTCCCCTCCCCCGGGCCACACACACGTGATGGATATTTCAAGCGGGCTGCAACACGAGGGAAATGGAAAAAATGTATTATAAGACCCAAACAACATTGAACAAAGCAAAATTGATTAATATATTTAAACTCATTTTTGGCTTTTTTTTTTATCCCTTTAAGGGGCAATGGCTAATACGTCTAGCCACATATTAAAATTTTTTTCTCAAAGCGTGTGTTGGATATCTAGTCTATCTATAAGCGTTACTTGAAGCTAAAACGCATAAAAATTAATACGGATGGCAGTACGATACTTTTTTTTTGCATTTCATATCCTCTGATGGGTAGTTAAAAACAGTATTTCTCGGTGTAAATCTATAAACTGTATTTTGATTACTATAAATAAAATTTCTGTTTCTTGAAAAAAAAAATTCGACATTTCTTAAGTATACTTTTCTCTCATCTGAATGAATTAATCAATTGTATAATTAAAGAAAAAGGGTTTTATTTAGGATTTTTGAAACCTTTAATATGTGGATAGAGGCTCTATCCACTGCCCACCTAGAACAGAAAAATGACCTAGAAATTTTCGCTTTTCCTGTACTTGTGAGAGAGCATTTAGAATCACGTGAGAATGTTGGAGGTGGGAAATATAAACAAACTTTCTTTACGATATGTGGTACAAGATTCTCGGCTTCGAAAATCTTTCATTTCACTTTCTTGCTCGGGGAAATCGTTTGCATATTATTAAGCTTCACTGTAAATAGCTCATCAAATTTGGGAAATAACTAAATTAAATTCTCAAAAATATTATTTTATTTCTAACTTTTCACACTAAAATTAAATAAAATATAAAATGTGTATATATACCAAGTTCAATGTATATTCTAAGTATTCTATATATTTTCTAAGTACATATATATATATATATATATATATATATATATATACATGTAAGGATAATTAAATTAGATTAAAAATTAAATTCCCTATCTAGCACTTAACTCATATTTTTCATTTCATCTTCAAGTATCAGATTAATCACCCATTTATTTCTTCCAAACACATGACCTAGCCAATAAACATGTCTAATTCCAGATCGTTAGATTTAATAGCCCTATATGTCAGCATTAACTTTCAAGTACAATCATAAAATCCTTGATACTACCCCATTGGTGTTTTAAGTGCTACCCCCCCACACACACTTAAAACACACCGTGGCGTGTTTTTTCCTCCCTGCTCTTAGCGTCAGATGAGATGTAGAAATGATTGAATATAAAGTTCCTTTTTAAAATTAAGTTTGATTCTGGGTCAAAACATGTCTTATAAAGGATGTTTTTTTTAGAGGTATAGAACTTTAAATTGCAATAAAACAACGATGTATTATTTGATTGACATGAATTTTTTTTATTCGAAAGGTACTCTTGTGGCATTACATTTTAAATATGATTTCTGGCATAGGACTGCCACGGCTGGCTCGGATGTAGTCCAATCTGGACGTCAATTTTTCGATGACTTTTTCCAACATTTGTGGCCGTGTATCGGCAATAACACGGCGAATGTTCTCTTCCAAATGGTCAAGCGTTTGTGGCTTATCCGCATAGACCAATGACTCAACATAGCCCCACAGAAAATAGTCTAGCGGTGTTAAATCACAAGATCTGGGAGGCCAATTCACAGGTCCAAAACGTGAAATTAGGCGGTCACCAAACGTGTCTTTCAATAAATCGATTGTGGCACGAGCTGTGTGGCATTTTTTGTGCCGTCTTGTTGGAACCACAGCTCCTGGACATCATGATTGTTCAATTCAGGAATGAAAAAGTTAGTAATCATGGCTCTATACCGATCACCATTGATTGTAATGTTGTGGCCTTCATCGTTTTTGAAGAAGTACGGACCAATGATTCCACCAGCCCATAAAGCACACCAAACAGTCAGTTTTCTGGATGTAACGGTGTTTCGACATACACTTGTGGATTAGCTTCACTCCAAATGCGGCAGCTTTGTTTGTTGACGTAGCCATTCATCCAGAAGTGCGCTTCATCGCTAAACAAAATTTGCTTATGAAAATCGGGAACAACGGCCATCTCGTTTTGGGCCCATTCGACGAATCTACGCCTTGCTTGATGATCGTTTTGATGAATTGCCAAACCAAACTGAGAATAAATCACTTGACAGCTGTTAAATCGGTCGCCATCTTGGAAAGTAATGCCAACTTAAACTTCTATACCTGGAAAAAAAAACACTCTTTTTATATATATATTGTACAATTATTCTATTATTATTAAATTACACTTATACTTTGTATTTAATTGTTATTGAAATAGTTATGATTGTAATCTGATTCATTATCTCTGTCATATCCTGAATGCACTGTGACTATGACGTCTAGCCACCACCCAGGAAAAAAAACCTCGATGAGATTTTTTTTTGTGACTAAATAAGGTTTATAGAGGATGAGAACATTACATTTATCAAGTACTTTATCACAGAAAATTGTATTTTAGCTGTGTGCCCGTTAAAAAAAAGGGTTAAAATACCATATTAAACCTTTCTCACAAAAACACACAAAAAATATTTACTATTATTCCTTTTTACTAAGTTTTTTGGATAGTTTCGATTTTCTTTTATCCATAACCAAGCCGTTTGCTCATATTCTACTATAAAAAAATCAAATTGATAGCAAAATTAATAGATTTAATTGCTTATTGATAGAATTTCTCGCTAAATTTTTTGTACATCGCTCTCTAATTGTTGAATTTCTTAGAGCAGTTGACCTTTACCGGATCATTCAGAAAAGGCCAGTTGACCACATGCGGCCTGCGGGTCGCAGTTTGAGTATCACTTTTTTTTTTTTTTTGAGTATCACTGTTTTTTGTTGTTTGAGTATCACTGTGAGAAATTAGCAAGCTATAAAACGCGCGAAGAACATGTAGAGCAGTGTTCCGCAACCCCCGGTCCGTGGTTCAAATACTACTGGTCCGCACAAGAAACATTAAATTATTCCCATTTTATTGACTTCGGCATATTTTCCTTGGGTTTGGGCTACTTTTTATGTAAATCACTTTATATTCATTTTTGGTGTAGCTATATTTTATTCTGAAGGCACTTTTAAATACAAATAAAATAAAACTATTAAAACAAAACAATCTAAAATATAAACAATCAACGTCCTCCCCCTCAGCGGGCCGCGGTAAAATTATCCAACCTTGACCGGTCCGCGGCGATAAAAAGGTTGCGGAACACTGATATAGAGAATACAAATTAAAACACACGGAATACGTTAACTGATTGTATTTTGTACTGCCATCTGTTGTTTATACTCCGAAATAAAAGATATGAAATGAATTTATGGAACTGAAATTTCTCTAAATGTATTTGGTATCTAAATTCCGGGGAAAAAAAGACAAAAATCTAATTGAAAAAAGATTTAAATCAAGTTTAAATGAATTAATAGATTAGATATTTGTTGCAATTATTTTTTTTCTATTAATTTCGTATATTATGCTTATTAAGACTGCAAGTAAAAGAAAAATAAAACCTTTGTTTTACCCAAGACTTTTTTTCAATTTTTTTTTAAAAAAATACAGTATATATGCTCAGAATATCAACCAGCAAAAAATTTTTTGTGAAATAAATTTAATGCAAAATTGTGCCGAAAGGAAGAACGACACGGTGGTTGTTAAGAGTCTCATGCTTTTCCCGACCGTGCCGATTCGACCCAAACATGTGAGAGCATTTAAGGTATATAAACAATAATATAGAAATTAATTGAACTGATTTATTTCAACGAATTTTTTATACTTGCAATTATTTTGAGCACAAACTGAGCAAATACTTTGATTTTAAATCTCCATAAAAGAGTTTCTTTTTCAAAATAAAGTAAGCTTTAATTGGGAAATTACACTTTTCAATGAGAAATAAAAACGTGCCGCCATCTGTTGAAATTCTTAGAAAGTATAATTTTTTCCCAAATGGAAGGAGATCAAACGGTCTACAACAGTGATTCTCAACCTTTTTGTTGCGATACGCTATTAACAATTTCAAAATTTGACGACACACTAACAATAAAACAAGTTTAAAAGAATTTTTCTTATCTGTAATACACTATGTAAAAAATAAATTAATAATTATAATTTTCAATGTTAAATTAAGTAATATGTACGACAAAGACAACAAAATTTTTATTGAGTAATTAATTATTAGTTAATTATAAGAATACATTTAATGCGAAATTTGAGCAATGATTTTTGATAATTTTAGTTATGTTTGGTAGTAAAAGTGATAACGTCAGTCTCATTTCGCGATCTACATTTAATAGTCCCGATCTTTCTTTCATTTGTATATTTGATAATGCTGAAAATTCGAATTCACGCAAATAAGATGTATAAAATTGTAAGAATATTTTTAAAGCTTTTTTGCTGTTTTGTGATAATCGCCTCAAATTTTACTCAAAATGAAATAATTGACTGTTACGAATGTTTTGAAATTAAATCTTGATTATCACGGAATGAAATCAGTTTTACCACTACATTCAAAGTTAATTCAAATAAAGATGTATATGCTATCACAAATGGATTGCAAACCAGTTAAATTGTTTTTACATCCATATATCCACCAAAGGATTAAATATACCACGAAAACCTTTAGTTTATTTCAATAAAATGGCCGACTGATTTTTTCTCAGAACATAGTTAATTATTTTAAAACAAAATTGGCGGCATAATTCAAGAATTTGGCGGCACACAAAAATACCACGTGAGTGAGCGAATATTAACGTCGCACTGTTCAGTTACACGAGGGCTTTTGGTGACGGACCTCGTAATTTTGAACCATGGTCAAGTGACGTGGACGATACTTGGGCTGGCACCCCTTCCCCTAACCATCACACCAACGGGAGGACGTTTCAGCTCCCGCCAGGTTTAGCGTGCATCACTGCCCTACACGGCGGGTCTTTAGTGGAGCTGAATTTTGAACTCGTGACAAAGCCAGCCATGATCCGATACCTATACCACTCGGCCACACAAAAATGCCACGGCACAGTGGTTGAGAATCACTGGTCTATATACAAAATCTACAAATCAGAAACTCTAGAAACTTTCACAACTCTTAATGGATGTATATTAAAAAGAATTTTATAATACTGTAAATACAGCTTTAAAAATGACAATTTGAGATGGATATGTTAATTTTCTTTAGGCACTACATTAAAACTTGTGGAAAAAAGCTAGATTGATATTATATTAATACAGAAGTGGGGAGAAAAATAGCGGCCTACACAAATTTTTTGTTTTTTGCTGTCAGCCAAGACAGTCAGAAAATGTTCTCTATATTTGGGTCAACATATATTTATAAATTTTTTTTTCGCATGAAAATCAACAGGAGTAAACATCAATGCAAGTAGGCTGACATTAATTCGTAGGCTGCGAGGACAAATTCAACAAGCAATCTCACCCCTGATTAAAAAAAACGGTGCATGGAACGCCACGTAATAGAAGTGAAACTTCCTTGGCGACGTTGGAACATTGATTATTTACCCTAATACTCCAAATTAATCGAGCATATGTCTCAATCGCCTAAGCTACGTGAAAGGTATTCGTGGCGAAATGAGTCTTTCTGATACCAAATCCAAAGTAGAAAGATGTCCTGGAATTTCTGGGTACATTATAATTATTATTTATTATACCATTATATTTTGATAAATTTCGGATACTTTTTCGATTTAAACTTTGTCGGCAATTGTAGCATGCTTAATGTGTCTTCTAAATTAATTCCCGGTAAAATATTTTGTAAAATATTTTTTGTGCTCAGCAACAGACGTTCTCAAATCATCTCTAAACCATAATCTATTATAAATTGAACGCCCGTATCAATTGAACGATTATTAATGAATCGCTTTTGAAAATCTTTGTGAGCTTTTTTATGGGAATCATTGTGTTTGTAACGTAAAATAGAATTTATTATTGATTTATATGCATCAGTTCCAACATGCACTAGAATTGTTGAGGGCTCTGTATTTAGTGGCACAGGGTGGTTCATTAAGTCTGAATTAATCTGTGCAGTCATTAGAAGAGTCTCAATATCATTCCCATCCCTTAAACTGAGCATTAAGAGAGTATTTTGCAGTGTTTTTTTCTCGTGCTCGATGTTTTTTAATGTACTCTGATGGAGATTCCGCAGTAGCACTTAATAAGTTTGCAATATTTTTCTGGGTTTTTTTTTTTTGCTTTTTTTTCTTGTCTCTTTCGAACTGGACTTGCTGCTAGTTTTTCTTTTTACTTTTTTTCACGAAACACTTTTCCTCTTTGTACATTTGATTTAGGTATTCTGACTTGAATTAATGTAATAATTCAACGCTAATAAAAGTCAAAAAAGCAAGTTAGCCACCAAAAACATCGCCACGTAGCAAACAATCTAAGAAAATATTTCAAAAATACACGCTTTTACTGCGAGAGCTATTTTGTCTACACCGTAATGTCACGGCATCTTCTACAACCGTTGATTGATATTCCCGGGTCTGGGGGGAAAAGACCCCCAATAGGAAGGTGGACAAGTTGACCAATCGGAGGTGAGCAATCGTCCAACTTTTACACGGAAATGACGCAAGTCACGTTGGGTCCCCGCTCCCCCTTTTCCTCCCAACTCGCTATCCTGTCATCATGGTGACAATTCGGGGAGATGGGAGGGGGGCGGGGAGACTACTTCCGTTCGCCTTTTCACTGTTACGCAAAACTGGGCAAATTTCTCACTCACTCTCGAGCGCCAAGACGTTTCACTTTGAATGTGTAGAAAAGTGTGATAGGGTTCATTTGTCTCATTAAACTGAAGCATTATGAAATAAGTATAACAAATAAATTAAAAAAAAAACAAAAACCGCCGCCATTCTATTTCACTTATTGATGTTTATGGTATAATTTATTCCTTTTCTTAGATGCAAAGTTAACGAAGGAAATCATTTTAAAAAAAGATGCGGCCATCTATTTTTTAAACCTTCCACTATGTGGCCAAAACGAGTTGACCAGTCCAGGGACGTCTGAACACTTCTTTAGGCCCTGGGCCCCTACACAAATATAGGCCCCTCCAGTGGCGCACACAAGAGGGGGGGTGTGGAGGTTCGGATCCCTCCCAAAGCCCTTGATTTTTTTCCGATTGATTATAATTCTAAGTATATTGTACGTAATATTTAATTAGGTATTTGTTATTAATGATTAAGTTTTATTAATTAATGCTAATTATTTATTCAATGATTAGTTTTTTACTGTGTTTTGTTCCCTAAAATAGACAAAATCAAAAGGAGCATGATACAAGAATGGTGAACTTTCGACCCCGGGTGAACCCGGACCACCCCCCTCCCGTTGAAAAATTCCTGCGTGCGCTACTGGGCCCCCACCTATGATCAAAAGTAGACAATGCACAGCATACGTTGTCAAATCCTCGAACAAGCAATAATCCGACACAAATAAGTGTGCATGACTTATAATCGCACAAACCGGCTCGACCGCGATTGCCGTCTTTTGACTGAAGGAGTAATGATGGCGTATGGTGGTAGGCCTAGGCCTGTACGTGGACGACGATGATCACATGTAGCCAGTTGACATATCGTCAAAACTCCCAGTTTTTTTGGAGGATACAACCAGAAGTAATATTTGACCGTTGAAATTATTCGAATTATGATCTTATTAAGGCCGAGTCGATAACGAGATGAGGCCTCCACTGCGGCTGAAACCCTGGGCCCAATTGATCTTAAGACGTTCCTGTATTAATGTCTTCCTTAGAAGCATCAAGAGTCCTAATGATGACGAACTTCTTAATTCTGACACAAGGCCAAATGATGCAGATGAAAAAGAGAAATTTTTTGGTCGCCTGGTTATACTATAGAAAAATCTTGGGTCTGTTAATATGATTCACAGTTCAAAGAGATGAACAATGAGGGAAAGGACAGTGGCTAACTCCCCCAAGAAAGCTAAGGTGCAGAAGTCCGCAGTCTGTTTTTTTGAGTCTGTCGAAGTGTTAACTTAACTAAATGGTCAGAATAGCGCTAGTGCTTCTTACTGCATACTGCTGAACAATTAGTACGATACTGTTATCCAGAAATGAAGTGCTATGATTACACACAAAAAGGTGGTTATTTTCTTGCCGGAAGTGCACCATTTCATTCCTTTTGAGATACTGTTAAGAAATCAAAGCGAGGTGGCTTTGAAATTTTGCTCCATCTACCTAATTACGTCTTAAAGCCCAATGAGGCCTTGGGCCCCTATACAAAATTAGGTTTCACCTGTGACCCTTTTAATTTGGCAGTACAACATACGTTGTAAAATACTTGTACAGACGGTAACCCTTAACAAATAAATATGCTTGACCCAAATCTCACAAACCTAGGCACAAATCTACTCGACCTAAGCTTAGATACAGGCAACGATAATAACATAATAATGCAGTATTGTCACCGCTGCCAGTTGGCGAAGTTTGAAACTCAGTGTTTCGGAGAATATATCCAAATTGACATTTGACGATCTAAAATATTTCTGGATCATGACCTTATTGAGTCTGAATCGAGAACTAGGCGTATACCCTCTCAAGGTCCAGTTAGTCCATGCCTCAAAACCCCCCTTCATCCATCCTATTTCCCCGATCTTGTCATAGTCTTTTATCACTTTGAATTTCTGAACGTGATGTTAATTTTACCTATTTACAATCTGCTTGTTCTCATACACCGGCTTTTTTGGATTCATAAACTAATGTTAACCATAATTTAATGTTGATGCCTCATAAGTAGATTAATGAGTCGAAATAAATGCAATAAAATGCATTCGAAACAGAGAAAATAATAAAATAAATAATAAAGGTTTCAAGGAATTGCATGCTTTTTTGTCGAAAGTCCCTCTCTCTTATCGCATGCGACTAAGATCTCTTCTGAACTGACTCGACTTTTGTTTCAAAGGTCCTTTATATAGCTTTATGAAAATTTTTAGAAGGGCCGATCCTGCAGACTTCTCAATGATTCCTTCGTGTTCTCATACTTTTAGTGAAATTTGTTGCTAAGGGTGATAAAGTCGCCTATATGATAACTCACATCATATAGGTATGATCTATATGATAGTCACATCTTCTAGGGCAGGGGTGGCGAAACTTTATGGATCAACGTGCCATTTTTTCTAAAGAAATGTTGATGAGGTATAGGCGTGCCGTCAAATAATTTTGACTTGCAATTATTGGGAAAATAATAAGGCTAAATACAAACAATTCAAAACTTTTTATTCACTACGAAAAATACATTTTGCACTGTATAGTAGTAAGTGTTTTAGTTATACGTATAATTCAAATTATCAGGTAACATTGGTGGGACTTTTGATGTTGCAGATTAGATGGCAAATAGCTTGTAATAGGGATGTAAGATGTTAATTTTAATAGAATGCATGCTGAATTGGAGTCATCCATAAAACGGTTTCAAAGCGAGGCTTTAATGTTATTCATGTCTGAAAATAATTACTTGTAGGTATAAGTGGATGAAAACGTGGTAAAAATAGCACGAGTCAGCTTCTTCAAACAGTTAAATGTTTCTGGAATCGAATTCCGTGTTTCCAAACTTTCATTACTGGCATTTTTACTGTATATCAATTCCAACTTTTTCCTTGTTTCAATACATTTTTTGAATCCATATTGAACTACGCTGGTGACCAATCAGTTTATTTAAAATTCTTCAATTTCCTACCTAGAACTGGGACAAGATTAGTTTATCAAATAAAGTCACAACAAGGGTACATAATGAACTTGAGCGTTTCCGATAATTATTTCAACTGAGAAAATCTCGCTGAAAATTCCTTGATTGAAGAATCAATTACGGAAATAAATTCTTTTGTAACTTTTTATTCGCCTGGTTTCTCAGATATATCTAAATCTTGGATATTTTTTTCATGTTTGGGAAGTACTTGTAACTGCTTTCAATAATATCGTTTATGAAAACATGCAGTTTAGCGTCAAAAGCACAAATGAGCAGCCAAAATATTGTGTCGCGTGCCACTGATGGCACGCGTGCCATTGGTTCGCCATCCCTGTTCTAGGGGAAAGTGAACTTTGCCTGTAAAACTCACTTTTCCACAAGTAGGGCGTTGCTGCGGGGAAAATTACATACGTCTCGTGTGTGTGTTTTCAGAATTTTCCCTTTTACTAATTTAACTTGCATGTCGGTATTGAAGTCGCGACTTAGTTAAACATTTTAAAAAGTTGTTCTTAGTAATAAAGCTTTTTTTAAAACAGTTCTATAATGCCTTAAATATGACCATGAAGAAGCCTCGCGTCCAAAGTTTTAACTAAATGCATAATGTGCAAGAAAGTAAGGGTTAGATGTTTTTAGCAAATCACATCAATTTTGTCTTCGGTATTGAGTGAGAGTAACACTAAACTACTTTTCAAAAATTAATTTTGCATCTATTTTTAATTTTATTTTGTCATCTAGAAAATAAAAAAAATTATTAATACTGTTCGAAAATCAATACAGTATAAATTTTTTTCAATAAATAAAACGAAAAAGTTTCTGTAACCATTCTCATTCGTTTCTTCCTTATTTTCACAAAAATCACTGTTTTTACATTAATTCATTGTAATCAGTTGTTTCAAACAACTCTAAAGCATTTTTTGTTCCGTTTACTGCAATTTTATTTGAAGTGTTCCGATTATTTGAGAGTTTTCTAATAAATGCATTTTTTTATTGGAATGCCTAATTATTTTTCATGCTTTTCTCTGAAGTAAATGCTTTATTTTTGCAATAATGGGAAACTGAGATTTATTACTATACACTCAACTCTTTTTTTAACGATTTTGAAATAGCACGGTACATGAATTTAATGATTTTTTTTAAACACAAATTTTGGTTCTGGTACGAATCCCTAAACAAATTTAGGGATTCATGCCGTTTGGATGAGGACGATTTGATCAAATTTATGACAGTTTATAATAATAAAGAAGTCGACAATGAAGAAGTTAAAGATGAAGTTCAACTATTAGAAGCTGATTTGATTAGCGAATGCTTGAAATTCGCTAAAAGTATGGAACAACGTTTTCTTACTCATGATCCTGATATAGAGCGCACATTAAAATTTTAAAGTAATTCATAAATTTTGTTTAGCAGGATATTAAGAGTTAGTTATATAAGTAACTTGAGAAACCAAAAAGCATCCGCTAATAACAAATTTTGTTGCAACAGCAACCCCAACAAAAAAATGAGTCCTTTAACAAAGGGCGAAATTTTTCATTTGAATCGAAACCGACAGTCTTGCTAGACATATCTACTAATAATGTCATTTTTGTATCCGATTCGTAATAAACGTGAACGTTTTCTGTCAAGTAGAGATGAATAGTTGTTGATAGTTTTATTCATAACTTCAATTTGAATTTTTATGTTTTATATACATTTAGACTGTATTTTCACTGTTCACTAATTCAATTTTTGTTTTGTTTAAAAATGAATTTTTTATATAAATAAGTGGCATATATAGATTTTATTATTACTTTTTTTGCACGGGATTTTTGGAAAATATTTAAATATTTTTCAACTCAGACAATTTTTTAAAGTTGTAGAACATATCCCCATATTTACTTTACGCCGCATGCATTTTTTATACAATATTTTTTGCATGGTTTACTAAGAAATGTATCAACCGCGTAAAAAAAGACTTGGGTGTGCTTTTAAATTTTTTTTCTGTTTTCTATTAAGTTAGAATGTATTCTGAATAGTATTAAATCTGCTACGGGGTTTTCGGGCAAGAATTATATTTTTATATCGTTGAGAAATTTGTTAAATTCGGGCACTAATGCCGAGAAAATGAAAATTAAAATGAGGAATCCATTGACCGAATGTATATTTTGTCCTGCCATCTGTTGTTTAGGCATCGAAATAAAAGCTATGAAATGAATTTATGGAACAGAAATTTCTCTAGATGTATTTTTATTTAATTAAAAAAATATTAATGAAAAAATAAAACTTCTGGTTCTTTTTAAAAAAAGAAAACGAAGATTTACATTAAAAAGCAATCAGAAATGAGATATTTGTTGAGCTAATGTATTTTTTCCTTACGAAACTTCTCATTTTTTGTTTAAGGGTGAGAAGTAAAAATAAAAACAAAAACTCTGTTTTCACACTTAAGCTTTTTTTATAGGTCCATGTATGTTTTTATAAACAAAATATGCTAGAAATTCAGTTAGGTCAACAGAAAATGTATCAAGGCATTAATAATTTAAATTTATAGCATAATATCAAAGTAACATTTTCATAAAATTCATAAAAAAGGATTTAGAAAAGGAATAAATACAAATTTTTATTTATATTTTATGAAATATAAGGTAAACTTATTTTTGTATACTTTTTATTACAATTTATTAGGAAGGAAGTTTACTTATCTCGTAATATGATAACTGAGAAAACGAATAGACCTATTTCTAAAAATTGCAGAAGTTACTTAAGCTAAGAAATTAAGTGAAAAATATTCGCACTATTGACGAGCAATTTGTTTTTATTTCATGGACATTAATATTTTCTGACAATAATGTTCATTCACAAATAAAAAAAAATCACTCTAATATTTTGCAAAAGGTAAACTGACACGGTGGCGCCGTTAAGAGTCTCAGGTCCTTCCAACCATGCCAATTCAACCCAACCAGTGACCAACATTTTAAGTTATATATGTATTAGATAACAAATAAATTGAACAGATATATTTCAATGAACTATTTATTTTTGCATATTATATTGGACATATTTTATGAAAAAGTAGCGATTTTATGTTTCTGTGAACAGATTATTTATTTCAAAATCAAGTAAGTTTTAATGGATAAAGTACTTTTCCTTCAAGAATAAGAACGTGTCGCCATCTGTTGGAATTTGTAAAAATATATAAATATATATATATATATATAAATATATATATAATATATATATATATATATATATATATATATATATATATAATTTTCCTTAGAAAGGAGGGTATATTAGTCCCGAAAACTCGGTACTCGATAACCCGGAAGTCCGGGTAACTGGGCCACATCATGCAGATCGAAAAAACCCCTGCAGGTCGAAAAACCCTTCATTTTCATGAGTAAATGTTCCAAGCCTTCATAAAATGCATATTTTGCTTAAGGATATCTGGGCAGTTTATTTTCTGTTGTATTCTCAAGCAGACAGTGCATACAACCGCAGTACAATATTTTCTCTCTCTGAGGAAGCTCTCTTTTTAAATCCCTTTCTCGATAAATCGGCATTTTCATAAACTCGGCCAACCTTTGGTTCACATTAGGCCGAGTTTTCGGGAATCTACTTTATAATTCTTTATATAAATCTAAAGATCAGAAAATTGTGTTGAAAGCTGTCAAAAAAATGAATAATATATTACTTTTACACAACTTTAAATTGGACACTTTGAATACAATATAACAATTTTCTGTAGGAACTTCATTTAGACTTGTGGCAAAATACAGACTGTTATTTTATTATTGTCATTTATGGAAGCTTTAAGAGGGATACTAATGACAAACTTCCCAATTCCAAACCATAGCCAAATGACGAGAACGACACCCGAGTTGGTACTGCAATCTTCTTACTTCCATGCCATGTCAGCCTGAAGATTTAGAACATTAATTGATTCAATGTGTGTATCAATTTATCAGCACGACGGAACCTTGGTGGTATTTGGATTCGAACTTGAGACCACAACCATTCAGCTACCGCGGCCAAAATCTAATTGTAGGTGGATGTCAGATTGAAAAAAATTTAAATTTTCCATGGAATTTTTTTTCTTTTAATCATCATTACAAACAATTCGAAGTGTGGTGAGGAGGAGTAATGTTGGAATCAGTGGAATAACGGAAAGTATTAGGGCTCCCCTGCAAAGTTAGGGTTTCGGAACCCAAGCTGTACTTGGCGTCAGTCAGGTTTTGGGCCTCCTACAATACAGGCCCCAACGTTACGGGGGTTGCGGGGGTGTACATTACGTCACTGGTTAGAATGATGTTTAACAAAAGGAGTTGTTAGTCTTATTTTAACCAATATTTAGCAATTTAAATAAACTCTAAAAGTTATTTCCTTTTGATGTAAATACAGTGAAACATGTTTAACGTGAAAATGCTTATGGTATCCGACTACGTTCGTAACCGTGATTTTAAAAAAGTGCATAAATAGATAATTTTCATGATATTTAGTGTCACTTAGATTAGAATACATGTATAAAATTGTTTTAAGGACATTTTGACAAAAAAAAAGTTATTTAAATACAATATTTCGGCAAAAAATTAACTTAGAATAACTTTTTTTTCAAAATGTTCTCCTTTTGTGAAAAATGCTTCTATTATAATAATATTTTGCCTATATATAGCTCAGACCTCTGTACAGAGGCTCAACTATGCTTTTTGAAAAATTCACATTATTTTCAGAGTTACAGCCAATTGAAATAATTATTGGCGTTTTTTTCTTAAAATTTCTCTCCTCTCTTGTCGTAAAACATGGATATAAACCCACTTCTAAGTTATATATTTCAAAACTTCTAGTTCAGCCTCTGTATAGAGATCTGAGCTATATACAGGCAAAATATTTTTATAATAGAAGCATTTTTCGCAAAAGGAGACTATTTTGAAATTGGGTCATTCTATGTTCATTTTTTGTCAAAATATTGTACTTAAATAATTTTTTATTGTAATACTATTCTTAAAACAATTTTATATACATTTTCTAATCTAAGTGACACTAAATATCATAAGTATTATCCATTTATACGCTTTTGCAAAATCACGGTTCCGAACGTAGTCGAATACCTTAAGACGTAATATCAGGAAACAAGAAATAATACAACGATCCCAACAAACTACTATGTATTTTCATGCCTTTTCCCCTTTAAAACGAAAAGATTTCCCTTCTGGGCATGAAAAAATACGAAAAACACCAGACATTTAATGAAATATTAGAGAAAGTTCCTGTATTATTGGATTGCCCTATGTATCATCGGAAGAATTCGTTGCAGTAGGTGAATCAACATGGCCGTGTCGATTCTCAATCAGTTGAGAGTTTCATGCTCTGCCGACAATGCCAATTTGACCCACTCACGCATTGAAAATTTTAACAATTTTTAAAATATGAATCAACTGGAAATATTTGAATGAATTTTATGTATTTAAGACTTTTAAAAAACATGAATTAGACAAATATGGGTAAAATTGGCGTGAAAAATCTTTATTTTTTTAAAATTCTACTAACCCGCGATCATCCCAGCAACAAGAAAATCCTCCATGGATTCTAAAAATAATGCGCTGAACCACGATTTTTTCTGTAGCTGCACATTTTAGGTCATTAAACCTTCAAGCCTGATGCAATCCCTCTTTCTCGAACGAATGGAATGTAATAACCTTCTAAAATTTCTCTGAGGGGCTGAGAACTCCCGCGATAAGTTGAGCATATGTATACAGTCTGCTCTGAATGTATGGAAAATTATTAAAATATTATTTTTCTACTATCATTATCTCATTAACTATAAAGTGTATTTATTACAGGTATATACGTTTTATTGGTTTATGAAAAAATATAAAATTATGTGTTTTAAAATGAAAATTTTGTGTGTTTAGTTTAAATTAATGTTAGTCTCATTTGTATGCAATACATTTAATAATTTTATTTGTATAATAGAAATAACATCTTGCATACTTTATAAATATGTATCATAATGACTTAATTTTATTTTCATAATTAAATACACGTGTTAAAAGTTTGGGGTGTTCTCTACACCCCGCGAGTAACGACGGTAGCAAAAAACAGACGCGAGTGACTGCGGGTTAAGAATTTATTGAAAATATTTTATTAGCAGAAATGTGTATAAAGTGTCGCCATCTTTTGCACTTTGTAAAAAGACATATTACAATTCCTAACACTTCATGGACTTCAAACGCGAACAAAAATTATGTCTTTTTTCTTCTACTTTTGTTAGAATGAGATCAAACTGAAAAAAAATTTTCCAGACACAAAAATTAATTTTTGTCGGGTTATAATGAACCCATTCTCTCTCTTAAGATTTGAGAATATTTGTAATCCAGTGGAGTAACGTACACGGGGTTAAGAATTCTAGGGACCCCAAACCTGACTTAGCAGGGGGCTAATATTCTCCATTACGCGACTGTTGTAATTACATTATTACTGTCAACTTTACTCTAATATTTTATTATCTACAACAATTTAAGTGACAAATGATTTAATTTATTGTGTTATAAAGTGGCTTGTTCTTAATGATTCTGTTCCTGAATTTGATATAATTTTTTATCAATGTAAGGAGGACAGTATTAAAATATGGAAAAACTGTTTATAAAGGTTTTATTCGATTCGAACCTCAAGTCGTGATTATTCTCCTTGGAATTTGCCCACATTCTATAACTTTTCTGTTAAAAAAAATTAAAAAATTTTTTTTGCGTATTACAAAGTAAAATATTATCTGAATTATATTTTACATACCTAACATGAATTAATTCATTCTAACAAAATAAGTAATGTATTTTATTATGTAAATTTTTAAGAAAAGTCAGTTTAATATTAGTGATGGAAGAATTTTATCTTAAAACATGTTCTGATATTTGGTCTTTTTTGTTAAAAATTAACGAAAGCTTTAAATTTGCTTTGAAAGCAACGGTAAGTTTTAAAAAATATCATTACGGTCATAAACTACCATCAGAAAAATATTTTTCTAACGTTCTTTTTTTTCAGGGTGTGTATGCATTTGTAAGCTGAATAGTTGAAATTATTTTCTCAACGGATTTCCAGTGCTACACTTTAAGAGAGGAGTGCCAGCTCAGGTGTCGTCCTCGTCACTTTATACAAGCTCATAGCTGAGAGTTCATGGTTAATATCCCTTACGCTGTTTCAGATGTAACATTATTGACAATCGATTCATCCAGCATTCCACAGTTTCATTCTCTCTCACCTAGCCAGATTGAAAGTTACGAGGTTCGTTCCCTGAAGTTCTCTGATGACCCATGGTAAGCAACGAACTAAACGGTGAACAACTAGCAGTCATTTGTCAGCCACTGGGGCGAGCTGGAGGCTCAAGAGACGGACAAAAACTAATGATCTGTTGTTGTTTCCAATCCCCTTGAAGCAGGAAAGCCTACACCAAGTCTATTTGACCTTTCCGCGTAATAGCGTCAAACACCAGGTCTTGCTCTTCATACAGCTATCGCAGGGAAATGCCCCAGCAGTCCAGAAGATGAGCAGGAGAAGCACGGAGAGAGCAGGGACAGGTAAAGAAATACTTTACCCCCTGCACAAAAGTCAAATTACGCAGGTGACCGCTTCTAAAGCGCGCCAAGGTCGTCTGATGAGCCCTGGAACTCCTGCACTGTATAGATAGGCCAGGACTCTTAGCTGCGTACCAGTGGTGAGCAGGAGGGTTTCGCCAAGTCAAATTCATTTTATTTCTTTGGAAGGAAGGAATTTCCGAATGGGTTAAGACACAGTGGAACTGGGGTTAGGGCAGTGTTTCTCAAAGTGTGGGGCGCGCCCCCCTGGGGGAGCGCGAGCGTATCGAAAATTTAAAGATTTTTTTTTAAAAAAAATAACTGGAAAGAGAAGTAAAACAAAATGTTTTCTTCCATAAAAAATACACACAACACTGACGTAATTTAGGTTTATTATCTGGCTTTTTTCCGTCATCAAATAGCTATCTTTGATCCCAAAACCAAATTAAAGAAAAAAAAACATTTTGTTTTATTTGCTGTATTTCCTCAATGAGAGATTTTTTTTATTACGTTTTAACATAAAATATTACTCGTTAAAAGAAAAAACGCAACCCAGACCCTGAGAAAAATTCTAAGATAAACAATTCGCCACTGTAATTATTATTGAAATACTGTACATTAGTTGTAGAAAAAGAAAAGAAGTCATGATTCACTTTTCAGCCAGGCTGCATAGTACGTTTGCTAATCATTTGATTGTCCTTCAATCTTATGGTATGGTTATTATCAATATTAGTTCCCTCCCATCTTTTATGCGTTTGCTTTTCGCTTAGGGAAATTGTAAATAATTGAGTTTTGCGATATTTGGAAAATAATTGATTGGTTTAACATTTCTGTAGGATAATTGAAAAGTGTCTGATTTGCGTCCTTTATTATGGTCTTGTACTTTTGAATCATTTTAGTTCAGTTTTATTAGATTTTTCTCAAATCATCAAAGAATTGAATAATCCTTGAAAGAAGGTAAGTATACTTTCTATAAATTAAAATATTCACTAGAATTTCGATTTGTATCGTGTACATTAAAAATAATTCTAAACAAATGATTGGGGTGACTGAGTCCCCCCGCACTACCATTAATGTTAGTATCGAGTACGCGCCTGCTCCCGGGTTAAAACATTTTGAAGTCTTCTCGCTTTAAATGTTAAAAAAGTAACACAATTATTCTTCATCGGAATTTTATATTCTTTTTCATAATTTAACATTAATTCTAAATGCTAATTGTGTGAGGTTTAAAATTACAGTTCTTTTAAACAGTTATTTACAATTATAGCATTTATCTAAAAAAATCATTTTACATTTTTGTATACAATGTCGTGTGCACACAGTTTTACTCTCCTTACAGTTCAGCTATTATACAAGAATAATGTTTTATTTTTTTAAAAATTAACTCGTGCGAAGAGTCGGTGTTTCAGCCAGTATATGTTTGATGTATCAGTACCGAAGAAGGTATTTTATAAATAATTTCTTATTACTGAATTTGGCCGCGGTAGCCGAGTGGTATAGGTATCGGATCGTGGCTTGCCTTGTCACGAGTTCGAGCCCAGTACCACTAAAGACCCGGGCAGCGATGCACGTTAAATCTGTTGAGAGTTGAAACGTTTTCCCGTTGGTGTGGTGTGGTAGTTAGGAGAAAGGGGTGCCAGCTCAGGTGTCATCCACGTCACTTGACCATGGTTCAAAATTACGTGGTCCGTCGTCAAACGCCCTCGTGCAGCTGAACAGTGCGACGTTAATATTCAATCAATCAATCTTATTACTAAATTAAGAACAAGTTTAATAATTATTAGGGACTTCCACGGGCTTGTCTTGTAGAGGAAAGTTTTTCAAAGGAAGGTTTAATATCAGAAATTGACACTTAAAGAGTTATTTTTCTATATTTAGCTGAGATCTATATTTTGTCTTCAAGGCATCCACTGCAGAAAATCCGGTTTGAAAAAGGTAGGATGTTGAAAATGGTAATAGTATACGAAGTGCTTTTGTTTTCAGTACAGATAATTCCTCATTCGCCTCTACCCCAAATTCAAAGAGCGATTTATTACAAAATTGCCTTTTAATTTTTCACTGGATGTGAAATCTATGAAGATTTCTTCTTCGGAAGTTGAGAGCCCTTCTGGAGTATCTTGAAATAGATCCCTAATCCACTCGTAACTTGCTACCAAGCTGTCCTCAATCAGAAAATACTTTTTAAAATTCTTTGCCAACATAGCTAAATGATTTTACATGTTTTAAAAACAACTTTCACATGTTGTTCTACAGATTTGTAACTTTTAACACATATCGACTGGGGCTTTTTTTCCATCATTTGCTTCAGTAGTGGTAAATCCAAAATTTAAGTATTTTTGAGAAGATCGCCTTGATTTAATTTTCGGAACCATGCTCGTTCGTCTGTGTACTTGTTGATTCTTTATTATGGTCGAATGTTTGCTTACGACTTAAAAATGTATGTATGATATTGTTTTAATCTACTGCCGTAAATACTTAATTACCGTGAATTACAATTAACGTGGAAATTAAAAAAATGTACATTCAAGCTAGATTCGGTAGCTATAGGAGTATCGAGTCGACCAAAACTGACTGGAATTGTACGAGGAAAAGCATTTTTACATGTTTTGCGCAGACGTCCGATAGGTTGCCCAGACTCACGCAAACGTACCCTATAATGCCAGATGTGATGGATAATGCCAGATGTGTGTGACATTGACTAGACTATTTTTCTAATGACATTTGTACTTTGAGAAATGAATGCTGAAGGAAATAAATCTTTAATTAAATACATCATTTTGCGATCTGTTCCAATTTAAAAATTAGAGAAAGAAAAATAACATAATTCTAAGTAATATATATTTTAAGTAATTTTCTTGAAATATATATTACTTAAAAGTTACATATACACAAAATTTAATATACTTATCGTATTAATTTGTACGGTTTATAATTAAGATCGTATTGTAACTTTAGCGTCTCTCTCTCAAAGTGCATTTTTATTGCAGTAAATACATTATTGTTGTACAGGGGGCGAGAAAAAATTATGATTGAAAATTGGGTCGCCAGTATTGAAAGTTTGAGAAACACTGCTTTTAATGTATGAGTGGTGCACAGAGTATTTCATGACTAATTAATTAATACTAAATTAAGAACAAGTTTAATAATTATTAGCTACTTCCATGGGCTTGTCTTACAGAGAAAAGTTTTTGAAAGGAGTTTCAAGATAAGAAATTGACCCTCTGAGTTCATTTTCTATATTTAGCTGATATCAATATTTTGTCTTCTAAGCAACCACCGCATTTTGTAATATGTTCCAATTTAAAAATCAGAGAAAGGAAAAATAACTTAGTAATTATCCTATTATTTAACTTTTTTTTGCTTAAAAGTAACATATACAAAATTTAATACTTATGTCATGAATTTGTACGGTTTATAATGAATATTGTTGCTTTATCGTAAAAGTGTTTTATTATTGCATTCACAGTAAATTATTATGTATAAGGGGAGGGGGCGATAAAAATTGTGATTGAAAAGGGGGGCGCCAGTATTGAAAGTTTGAGAAGCCACTGGGTTAGGGAGATCACATCCCTTACCAGCCAGCTCATCAGCCGCTTCGTTCCCAGGCACACCCACCACATGTGATGGAATCCACTGGAGACCTACTTGTCTCCTCTGACCAAGCCTAACTAATTTGGATAAAATATCTAGACCAGTATTGTCCATAATTTTTGGCCAATTCTTCAAATATTGGATGGAGCTTCTGCTTTCTGTCAGGATCCAGATACTGTCTTTATAAGAGTTGAGAGCATGATCGAAAGCACCATTAATAGCAATGAGTTCCGATCTAAATACGGAACAGTGGTCAGGATTCCTGATGCTGATTTTAACATCGTTCCCAGGAGTGTTACTAAAAATACCACTCCTAATGGACTAATGATACAAACCAGTGATTCCCAAAGTGGTCTATATGGACCCTCAGGGGTCTATGACGACTTGCAAGGGGTCCACGTCAGTGAAAAAATAATTTAGGGGTCCATAAGGTATAAATGGGGGTCTACGCGCGCACGCAATATTGGCTTTCATTAAATCTGATCGTGATTTTAATTTTAAAAGAAAATGTAATCAAGGGAATACCGCGGATTTTACCTACTTAACAGATTACTAAATTTAACTTACTAAATTTAATGAGGTTAATTTGCAGTTACAAGGGGATGGCATAAATTTTACTAAAACAAGGGATATCATTTCAGCCTTTCTTGCCACAATTAAGTTAAAGGAGTATAATATTGGACGTCGCAAATTTTCCAAGTTTCTCATTTTGTCATAGACCAGGAAGTCTCATTTTGTGCTAGGAAGTTGACGTTTTAACTAACGTTCAACATTTAAAAGCCATCTATTAGGATTTTGAAACGAAATTTGAGAATGCTTCGACTATGGTAATATCACAATACCACAGTAGACAAAGAAATCAAATGGTCACATTGAAGGAAAAATATGTCATATTACAAAAGAGAAACTGATCGGAAGATGCACTAACGAAGATCTTAAAGTTCCTAAAGACCTAATGACCTGATGGTCAATGGCCTGGCATTTGTAAAATTTTAGCTATAAAAAGACATATCTGTTATTTATGCCGAATTATAGAATAGAACATCCTGAGAAACTTTTTGTTTTTCCGGGAGAGCAAAGAATTCCACCGCGGTTGCCAATCTTTTTTTAAAAAAAAAGAAAAAGAAAAAAAAAGTAAAAAAAAGACCAATAGTTATATATTAATGGAGGGCATTTAGAATTAAACTAGAAAAAATTGATGCCAAATGTTGAAAATTTGTTATTAAAAAACGCCAGATATTCATCCTTCTCATTAAAAACATTTTTGTTTGCTGCTCAGTTATTTTGTGTGTTATTAAATTTAAATTTAAAATTAATCATATTATTCTTAAGTTTTAAACACTATACTTCACTCAAGTTAAAAATCTAAATCTTTTAAAAGTAAGAAACTCTATACCAGCTGTCAAAAAGACATTTGAGCAAAAATTTAATATTAAGTAAGCAGGGGTGTACCGAAAGACGAAAAACATGGCAAGGGGTCTATGAGACAAAAAGGTTTGGGAACCTCAGATCTAAACTAAAGGTATTCGTCGCGTTCATTTAACTTATCCTTTAGTGTATAGTGGATACATCTGTATATGAATTAACCTGGCAATACTCGCGCAGGGTATGTTATACCCATTGTCTAACTTTTTTCGATCTTCCTTCTAAACTTTTTTTGGAAAATGGATAGTTTCTCGTGTAGCTAACTTTAAGGTCATATCCTTTGAGGGGCCTTAGCTTGTATGCGAATTCAAAATAAAAATTTTTGGATACCGCTCTTCGGGTACGTCATACCCTCGCGTGAATCACCGTTACACTTCTGAATGCATGACCACGTTTTAAATCTTCCTTATGCTAGGGCGTATTATTGTAGTTATGATGAAGAAATGTGATATTTAAATAATTTAATAGATACAGTATTTATAACAGAGATTAGAACAACAGTATTTTCGGATGAAGAAATTCTATGATGATGAGGAAGAATCAAATGATGAAGAGTATAATAGCAAGTAAGATTCCTCCACTGAAATCGATCTGTATTTAGAAGAGGAAGACACTGTTGAAAATAAATGTTTTTTTTTTTATATATAGAGGCACAAAAACATTTGGGAAGAACGTAATTTTAAAGGAGACATCTGGTACAAATCTTACACACCTTCAGATGAACTTTTGGAAAAAAAAAACTATTGCTGGAACACAGTAAGAGAAAATAAAAAAAATTCAAAAGTTTTTGAATTAAGAGAATAGAGAAGTTTACTCCTATATGTTTAGTTTTAAAAAGATACGAATTAAAAAAAATTAAGATCCAGTGAAAACATCGCACTCACTCACAACGACATTAAAAGAGTGTATAAACAATGTACTGAATGCCCTTATAAAAAGAACAAAAAAACTAAATTTACGTGTGAAAAATGTAATAAATATATATTGTGTGTGTGTGTATTTCCTACTTCTCTTCCTTTTTAACTTTTGTATACAAGTTTTACGGTAAGAAAAGAATGTAAATACCCAGTGACGTAGCGTACACCCCAGCATTGCGCGGGGGAGCGCAGAGTTCTAAGGGGCCCCAAAGCTCGACTGGCACCAAGTACCTATCCTTTGTAAAATCCAAATTGAGGGCCCAAAACCTGACTTTTCAGAGGGGTCCCAAATGTTCTCCGTTACGCCACTGTAAATAACCCCTGGGTATGAGATACCCTGCGCGATAATTTTCTGTCGTTTTTTCGCGCGAGTGTTGCCAGGTTAACTTTATGAAGGAAGAAGAAAAACTAATATAGCTCTCTATAATAATCGAGATTTAATTTCAAAATAATCAGAAGAGTCAGTTCATTCATTTTGGATTATAGTTAGAGGCGATTATCTCATAATAGCAAAATGAGCTAAAATATATTGTTACAATATCTTATCCTATTTGTGCGAATTCAGATTTTCAGCATTAACAAATATAAAAATGAAAGAAATATCGAGACTTAAATGTTGATGACAAAATGAGAGTAGCATTATCATCTTTACGACCCAATATAAAGGAAGTTATAACACATCATCCAGATCAAATTTCGCATTAAGTGTATTCTTATAATTAATTTGTAATTAAGTACTCAATAAACTTTTTGTTGGTTTTGTCGTACTTTTTATTTTATTAGACATTGAAAATTATCATTATAAACTAATTTACATAGCGTATTTACAGTTAAGTAAAATTCTCTTGCATTTATTTTCTTTTTAGTGTGTCGGCAAATTTTGAAAATGCTAAAAGTGTACCGCAAAAAAAAAAAAGTTGCGATATCACTGACGTAGAGCGTCTTACGTGAATTTAGGAAATTCTTCTTTGTTCGTCAAAAAACCGACAAAAAATGGTTCGCCATTAGCTACTTGCGAGTAGTTGGGCATGTGTTCGAAAGTGCGTACATCTACAAACCGAATCATTTGCAAATTCTTTTTAATAGCATATAAATTATTAAATTAAAAGTTTTAACAGTATATATCTATATAGGTATGATTTAAATAATTTTGTATTAAGAAATGGAAGTCTCTCTCTCTCTTAACTTCATACTTTTTAAGGTTTCGGAGGAAAGTTTATTCTTGAATTATGTGGATAAATAGATTATAAATAATAATATAAATTCTCTTTTTATTATACAGTAGTAGAAATTTTATAAAAAAATTTAAGTAACAATTTAGGTAACTCTTATATTTTTGCTACTTATATCAGCATTTTGAAGTTGAAGAAGCTTATTGCTAATATTTGAGGCTGTCGCTCTTTTTTCAATCATTATGTTTTTTAATGTGTTCATAACAAGCACTTTCAAGTAACAAGTTATATTTGGAAAGCAAATTTTCATCAATTAATCAATAATTTAAAATTTTTAATAGCTATAATAAATTATCTTTCAACATAATGAAGCATTATTTGGTTTTCACCACAACATGAGATTGTCTGCTGAGATTGTTGAAATTTATTTTACAAGCGTTAAGCTCTAGTGCTACTTTAAAAAGCATTGCGGTTAAGTTGTTGAAATTATATTTTAATTTGTTATTATAAAATAATATGAATGCTGGTGATTAAAATTGACGCTAAATATCTATAGAGAGTTTAACTTTTTATATAAACAAATAATATTTGACTTGTGAATGTAAATGAGCAAAAGTGTTTAAAAAACAACAATAAAGATATCAAAATCTACGTGAAAAAATTATCGTGTTTAAAAAGTGTGAGTGCCTAGTATACTATCTGTTATTTTTTTGTTTGTTAGTTGTATGTAACTGATGTATTAAAACAATTATAAATGTGAATCTAATATTTATACTAGGAAAACTTGTTTTTTTTAAAATTAATCAACTGTTTTAATCAAATGAATGTAACATTAGCTTTAGTCCTTACGGTAAATAATTTTTATTTCGCTGAAAAATGTCATTTGATATGAAATATTTTCCAACCTACTAAAATTATAGAAGTTGAAGCAATATTAAGATAAACATAAACACATTTCTTGTTGGATTATTTAGACGTGAGATATTTTGAATTCTTCTGATATAGCTTTGTCAGCGTCTGTCTGCCTACGGTTTCAGCAATGACGTTTTAATCTTACCGTGGCAACGCAAAATGCTTATTCAGGAGCTTAATGCATGAGTTATATTTGCTGTGTAATGAATAACTATAGCAGAAAAGTAATGGTTTACCGTGATAAATTCTAAAAAGACTAACTTTTCGTATTTCAAAAAAAAAAAAAATGCTATTTTAGATAATTTAAAACGAAAGAAGATGCGAGTACGCTTAAGATGTTTTCTAACTCTACAAGTAGTATATTTTTCTTAAGTAACATTATTTTATCTCTTAATTCTAATTTATAACTGCAGAAAAATTATGAATGAAATACATTTTAATCAATACAAATTTTGCATGTACGTATATGGAGTTCTGAAAGTAGCTTGTAGACTTTTGAGGTATTAAGTAGATTTTGATGGAGGAAAATTCATAATTGAATAACTCTGAACTTTTCTAATGACGCATAATCTTAATTAATATGTGTATAAATATCTCCCCTCTCCCAAAAAGGAATTCACATAGAGAGATCAACTAATATTTAAAAAAAGTATCGTTTGCTTATCCTTTGATTCAGATCATAAAGCCCTCGTCTACTTTTTAAACTCTGAAATACAATACAACACAATAATATTGAGAAACGTGGCATGTATGTTGTTTTCCTTGCAGTGATACACTGCTTTTCAGAAATTGAGTTTTGCAGGGAAAGTTCGCTTTTCCAAGCATGCACTTGAATAATATCAAAGCAACTCCAGAAAATATGACCAGGATTTCCAATTTCTCGATTTTATCACCCCTAAATGAGTGACAAGTGATATTACCAAGGAACCCTCTAGTAGTCTGCGGGATCACCTCTTTTGGAAATTTCTCAGAGGCTATTTAAGAAACCTTTGAGAGAAATGTCGAGTCAGTTGTCTGAATTCCTGCAAGGAGAAGTGTTGTAGAAGACCGTTTCTGGAGTATTGTAAAGCTTGTTTGTGACGAGTGCGTTTTAAACTACCGTAAATAAATTGTTATATTTCTTTGTGTATATAGTACGAGGATTTATCTTCGTGTAATCATGTGTTTGTCCCCGAGGATTAATAAATAAATTATTATCCTAATAATTGGAGACATGGGCTGCTTTTACACCCACTCACATTCATTATATAATATTTTTTGTTGCATAATAAATAATAACACATGTGAATATCTAATAATATTCTAAATTATAATAATGCACAAATATATGTTTGATAAATACGAAGAAATTTCTTTTTTTTTTATCAACTTTACTTCTTAATGACATGTCAGTACGAGGATTATCGTGGTTTACCTTGAATAAAAACATTATAACACATTCAATGTAGTAAGTGTACTGCCAAATATTACTAATATAGCCACTATTTATTTCATAGTAATTAATTAAAAAATATATAACGTTTGCAATTGAAAGTAAATGTAATGAGTCAATTTTTTTTCTACAAGCTGGTAAATTAAGAATTTCTGTTGCATAAGTATAAACCTCAGTTTAAGATAAATAAAATAATCTATAAATAAATAAATATAAGAAATAGCTTAATACGTGAAGCTAGAAATTATCCTAAGTTTAAATCAACGTGGTCTAAGTTAAATCCTCGAAACAGCTGAAATGATGATTGGTGGCTGTTTCTTTCTATAACGCAACGAAATTCAAGATATCAATATCTCTTTTTGACTGCCTTCCAATACTTTAGTTGTATATAAAATATACAACTAAACTATATATTTTTAATTCTAGTATATTTGTAGAAAAACATTCGAGAACTGAACTCGAACGGGCTAGAAGAAATAGAATTGTTAGAAAAGAACTAGAATGATGTTTCTAAAAATACGAACAAATTTCAGAATTAAGAAATATTTATTTTACATTCCTAGATATTTTATTCCTACATATTTGCATTTGTTTGATTCTGAGCAAACAACACAAAATGTTATATGAAACAAAATATCAACATATACGCAACATTTCCTTTCAAACTTAATAACCCGTATAGTCTGCATAATAATTTATTCTATAACTGTAGTCTCAGTGTATATGTATATATGTAATAATTCATACGTGTTTTACCATCTATTTATATAGCTATACGGTCTAGCTGAATTCCATTTGGGTGGCGTTATAGTGGAAGTAATTTGATAACAGCTTCAGAGTCGTTCCTGTCTTAACAATTCTAAAATCTTATTCAATCAAATGTTAAAATATCTGTTTCTTTTATGAATATTTTGTTATGGATACATACAAGGAACATACATATGGAACATGCAAGGTAGATCATGGGTAAAAATAATATGGTTGCACTGGGTTGTATATGAGTATAAAACAACAGATTATCGATTTATAAAATTACTGTGAGTATGTAGGTGTTTCTTTTAAATAAACATTTTCCCTTTATACATTTTATTCAATTCCAACTATTAGCTCACACTCTCTCTATATTTATTTATTTATCTTGGTGGAATTTTCAATCGTTAATAAAATACATTTTAAAGCGCTCAATTGAGCTGAAATTTTATATACATGATTATTTTGGATGACAATACAGTAATTTAATTATAATTAATAAAAATGAATTGATTGAAACTAATTATTCAAAGAATTACAAATACAGAATTACATCATTTTTGGAGACTTAGCGACCCTTTTGGCGATTTGTGTCAAAACTTAAAAAGGTTTTTTCTCATATTTTAAAGCGCTCACTTGAGCTGAAATTTCTTATACACTTTTGTTTTGGGTAAAAATAAGATAATTTAATTATAATTAATTAAAATTAATTGACTGAAACTAATTATTTAAAGAATTACAGATACAGCCATGTTGGTTTCATTTTTACCGGTTTCTGGCGCCATCTTAGATTCGTCTCTATTGTTGTGACAATGTAACTGTTAAAACATAGACAAAAGTTGGCATCGAAAGCCTGTTTTTGAGCCAAACCGGTTTTGCATTGTTACAACATTGCAGATAAATCATGCTCTTTTTTCAATTCCTCTACTATTAGTTCACACTCTCCCTATATATATATATATATATATATATATATATATATATATATATATATATATTGAAAATTTGAATCGTTGATAAAATACTTTTTATTCATCCATTCAAAGTAGGAATTGACTTAAAGTTTTTGTTATATTACTTGTGTTTTTTAGAAACTTTTCTTGTCTCATAGTTAGTATATGAGATAGGTTTCAAAAGTTCCTGGACTGAGCCTATAACGAGGAAAATTTTTACAGTAGAGCGACTGCAATAACATTTCTGTGTTATTGCATTCTTCCCCTTTTATAAAAAAGATTTGTTCCAAATCACGTGATTGGTCACCTTTGTCGGTGTCATTTTGGTCGGTGGCTCGCCATGGCGTCGTATTTTGTAGACTGATGCATTTAGTCATCGGCGATTGAAGGAAATTGCGTTTGTTGAGCTGATAATGGATATAATTTTTGTGTTCGTTTGAGAAAAAGTGCCAGGGAGAATTACCAAAGCAGGTGTAAGGCTGTGATACATTTTCGAGAATGCAAGCTTTTGAGTGGCATTGACGTTTTAGAGAAAGCAGGGAAAGGGTCAAAGACGACAAACGCTCTGGACATCAGCAGACTTCCGCACGGCTGAAAACATCGAAAAAGGTTTCTTCGGCGGTTCCTAAGAACAGGCTTCAAAGAATAGAAGGATCAATTGGGATATCCTCGGCCACATATGTCAATGGATACTGACTAATAATCTTAACATGCATAGGGTGTGTCAACATATCGTTCCCCGCATGTTAAACGAAGACCAATCTGCAGATGAAGTTAAAAGTGCTTCACATGCTGAATTAAGGTATCCGACTACGTCCGGAACCCTGATTTTAAAAAAGCGCATAAATGGATAATTTTCATGATATTTAGTGTCACTAAGATTAGAATACATGCAAAAAATTGTTTTAAGGAGATTTTGGCGAAAAAAATTTATTTAAATATAATATTTTGGCAAAAATTTAACTTAGAATAATCTTTTTTCCAAATGTTCTCCTTTTGTGAAAAATGGTTCTATTATAATAATATTTTGCCTGTATATAGCTCAGACCTCTCGCCAGAGGCTCAACTAGAAGTTTTGAAAAATCCGCATTATTTTCAGAGTTACCATTATTTGAAATAATTATTGGCTTTTTTTTCTTAAAATTGCTCTCCTCTGTTGTCGTAAAATATGAAGAAACCCACTTCTAAGTTATATATTTCAAAAATTCTAGTTGAGCCTCTGTAGAGAGGTCTGAGCTATATACAGGCAAAGTATTATTATAATAGAAGCATTGTTCACAAAAGGAGAACATTTTAAAAATGGGTCATTCTATGTGCATTTTTTGTCAAAATATTGTAGTTAAATAAAATTTTTTTGTCAAAATGTCCTTAAAAAATTTTATGCATATATTCCTATCTAAGTGACACTGACTATCATGAAAATTATCTATTTATGCACTTTTGAAAATCACGGTTCCGAACGTAGTCAGATACCTTAAAGGACATGTCAAAAAATGGATAGCAAAAATGTTTCGATGACCTTTACAAGCCAAGGCAAAAGTGTGTTATTTCGCAAGAATCTTATTTCGAAGGAGGATGTGCTTCAGCACACACACAGCGTAATTGGTTATATTTTAAATTTAAGTTATAGACTCAGTCCAGGAGCTTTTGAATCCTCCTACGTAGTTTATTCGGGATTTTTTTTATCCAAATAGATTATACATTTAACAAGTGAGTGAGAGTTATATTTAAGTCACACTAAAAGCAACTCAAGGGCCATTGGCGTCTGATCTCGTAATTCTGAGCCACGGTTGAATGATGAGGACGACACCCTGAGCTGGCACCTCTCTCTCCAAACTATCAAAACACACCAACAGGAAGACAATGAACCACGACAGATTTAATGGCAATCGGCTCCTCTATGAGGCAGGTCTTCAGTGATAGAAAGATTCGAACCCGCGAGACATATATCCAACAAGCGAGCGATTGATGTAAAACATATTCCTGGGTCCTTTTTAAAATAAAATAAAACGTAAGCATTAATTCATAATAATAAAATTATAAAACATAGTATTGCAGATCCCTTGCAAATTTAAAATTCAATCTCATTAGAGAAACATAACGATGCCTCTATTCCTTCATAAAGTTTGAAAAATGTTTTTTATAAGAACGAACGCTTATTGGATTTCTATCCAATATGTGGATAATAATTCGCCAAGTTGGCGATAAATAAAGGTGTGGCCCCAATTGGGCTCATACTCAAAATATATATATTTGGCTTTATCTACTAATTGATAAATATGGATATTTTAAGCCAATGAAACTAATAATTAACACCATTACTTTATCCCTAATCAAAGCAAATTAAATTTTATTTTGACAATAATTAAACAATGATAAAATTCCAAAAATTGTGTAATGCAAAAATTATACTTTTTACTGCCAAAGCAACGAAGTAACACGAAAAAGAGATATATATTAGCAGACTTTTCACCATGAAACGTATGAAATCTGAAACACATTTCAATTTATATAAAAGTTCATCTTCTATATTGAAATTCCTTCTTGACAGCATTGCGTGTCAGTGATTTTTCGAAATCCCGTAAAATATAGCCGAATAAAGCACTATTCCATAAAGAAGTACGCGTTTTAAAGAAAAAAAGAAACACATTGCGCTTTCATATGACGTGTTTCGACTTCCTTATGACTCTGGTTGCTAAGCGCTGGGACAAATTTCATTGAGCAAAGTAACAGCTACCTTCATATCACCCTTTTATTCACAGAATTGCGGTCATTCACACTTAATTATGCACTATTTGGGTTAGCACGGCAGGTTAATGACTTGCAATGTTTCTAAACCCAAAGCCAAAATAGTTTGGATGATTAGATGACTCATTTGCTTTGTTTTTCTGTTCTTCTGTATTTAACAGAAATGTATGTTAATAATATCTTAATTAATAAATGGAATATTCTTTATTTTTATTTATAACTAGGGGGAGGGTACCCTCTGTTCGCCTAATAACGGGTTAACTCCAATTGTACAATTTATACAATTGTTCATACTCATTGCTCAAATTGTAAAACTGGATTTACATGTATTATGTAGTTCTATGTCTGAAATATATTGTAAGCAGAAAAAAATAAATTTCAAGGCTTTATCTCCGAACTTTAATTTAGTGCCTCTTCAAAGACAATAATTCTAATCACCTTTTCCTCCAAACTGCACTGAATTTTTATTCAGTCTTTGCTTCTGCACCTTGACACAGCCACAAAGAATTGTTCATCAGTAAATATTGTTTACGACTTGGCGACCGTTTTTCGTGACTTGGTGACCATAAGAATACTTCTGGAAATTACTAGAGAATAATCACAATCTGTGACACAAGCGGATTTTTCGAGAAAGCGCTGGAAGGTAAGAAGGGGAGCCCTCTTGGACAGGGGTATCATACTCGCGGCCCACAGGCCGCATGTAGCCAGCAACGAAAATTTTTGCGGCTCAGTCAGTATATCGCGCACAATAATCTATAATAAAATAAAGAACCTACGCAGAATAAAAATAAGATATGTAGAATTCGCTTAACGTTTTTTCAACTATATTCTTTTTTTACTATTATTAAACAAAATGAGTACATTTATTTTGAAAACACCACAATTAGCGAAATATGGTGTCTACGTTTCTATGATTAATAATTTTTTTGCGGCTCACCTTATATTAAACCTTGTTTGCTTGACCCAAGTCAACCTTTGAGTTTAACCCCTTTGCTCCATAAAAATCGTTCTTGGCGCTGCTCTTTAGTTAAATTCAATTTCTTTTACGAACCATTTTTACTAATTATACCCTAAAGTAAATCAGAGGAAGTTGCCACACATTTAAGAATTTTTCGATTAATACATTGAAATGACAAGCCAAGAAAAAAATACACTTTATTTTTCAATATTTAATTAGTTATGTATACAAGTTAATTCTCTTAGTATGAAAATAAATAAGAAATTTAATGTTACAGAAATTAATTTAATTGTGGCCACCACACACAGTCATGGAGTAAGATGCAACAGCACCACAATAAATAAAAAAAGTAAGACAAACATTACCAAATTAAATGTGAAATAACAATAACTATAGAAAAACAAAAAAATTAATTCTTTCCTAATTAGTTTGCTAAAAACGAATTTTCCTGCAGAACTTTCTACAGCAGGTTGAAGTAGTAGTCGACTTCAACCCTGCTCATTCTCGTTCTATGGAGATCCCCTGTGGCATCTTCACAGCCTAATTATTAATTTCAGTTATATTTTATACGATAATACACAGTGTTATAAAATGAAAAAAAGTTTTTAAAGTTCATTTAATTTATTTCTGAACCATGTGGCGTCTTCCCCCAAGTATAGGGAACAGATGCCACACACGATTATTGCCTTATTTCTGCAGTGTTCTGGCCATTTCTACATGCATGGTATGTGTAGCATTATGCGTAACTCACTTATGTTGCTGAACTTATGTTTATATGAGGAACGGAATATTGTAAAAGTTGAACTCACCACTTTAAATGCTCCCAAGATCGAAAAATAAGGCCGATTAAAAACGATTAATTCACAAGCCAAAACTCTTCACTCAAGTGGCTCAATATTGCCGTCTATCGACGTATAAAAGTTTTATTAACAAACTGACATCTTCCCCCCGAACTACCTTACATATAAATAAATTTGTTACATCATCATTAAAAACTTTTTCGTAAAAAGTCCGTTCAGTGTTCTTGGATGTCGTGTTCCTAAGGCTCGCTTTAATAAATCTAAAACACAGAACTCCACATTAGAGAAGCGTCAGGTTATTTTATAGGTATTTCCTCAAATGGGATGCACTTTATTCCTGTTTCGGATTTTTGTTTGCTAAATAAGCGGCAGTTGAATTACACGTGTGATTAGACGCTTAGTTCAATTGAAGTTCAACTTTATCAATGTCCTTATCATATAAGGATGGAATTTATTCTTAGAAAATTGGTTCTAAAATATTTTGCTGAAAATAAAGTGAATTAAATTGGACCGGAATTGAGACATTTTTGATTTTTAATTTACCGATGTAACAAAATAGTGCAGCAATCATGAATCCCTTCAGGAACTTTTCTGTACACTGACGAAGCCATTTTCGTTAGTTGAGCAATAGAAAAAGGATCTTTTATTACAGTCACTTAAGTCACTTAAATATACCCATGTCTCATTGAGTATTACCACGAATTTCCATTTTTCAGCAGTTATGTGTTTTTAAAATTATTTTCTACCATTTGTTTTTCTTTTAGTAATATGCTTTAGGAAAAGCAGATGGATTTTTGGTTTAAACATCTTTTTTAGGTTTAAATTTTAAGGAATGATTTTACTTACAGTGCCAAAAGACATTCTTAGTTTCGACGCAAAGAATCTTTGAATCGGTGGACTTGGTTTTAGGATCAGAGACTTCACTTTCTTGATTGTTTCTTGCGTTCGAACAGTTTTAGGATGAGGTTTCGTGGTCATGTGTCTTCATTTTTACTTTCAGCTAAACGTATTTTTCCTTTCAAATGTGATGTATTATAAATACCTCTTTTTGAAATGCAGTAACCTAGATTTTTACACCGCTTTATAATTTGTTGACGCGAATATATCTCCTTTTCTTTTTCAAAATAAAATCTTTTATTTTACATACCAATGAAAATAAAACATTATCAGAGTTATTCTGAAGCTGCTAAAATTTTACCTCAAAATGCAAACGAAAAAATAAATAACAAAATCGTTTCCATAGAGTGCGAAATATCTTCTGTACAGACACATACGTTAGTTAGGTGCGGAAGGTGAACGGAGGCCTAAATTGGAATCTTTCAACTTTTTTCTTTTGAATTAAAAATTCACTGATCTTTATTTAAAATTCTTAATTCTGTTACATATGCACATTGTTCTGATATAACTATATGTATAAATAATAATAATCACTCTAATAATAGTAATAATAATCCTTGCAGTAAGTGTTGTTATGCAGGTAATTCTATGCTGCATTAGTGCTTAAATTGCTTTTTATTGTGCATTTGTTATGTGTACTGTGATTACTTCTAATATGAATAATAACATTCGCCCTTGTGTATAAATAATAATTATTGCTGTAAATGTTATTATACGTATAATTACATGCTCTAACAGTGTTTAAGTTGGTTTTAACTACATTAGTTATGATTACATTTACATACATTTGACAATGACGCAATGATAAAAAAATTGAAACTATTGTTATCTTTTTATAACTAGACATACATATATTTCTTTTTAAAAAATAGCAATTTAAGTTGTTTGCATTAGTATATATTGTATAAAGCTAGTTGTTAGTGTGACGTATGTGGTATTAGAATTTCTGAACAAAATTAATAAATTTAGTTTTAAGCAACGTAGTTTCTTTTTATTAACACAGAAGTAAAATATTTCTCAATTCAATTTACAATATTTCATAAGTAGAAGAACAAAGCGCTGAGTAGTAAGGGAGTAAGTTAAAGTTTTGAATTTATAAAACAAAATCAAAGTTAAAAAAATTTTTGTTTTGCTTGAATTAAAATTTTGAGGGCTGTGAAAAACTTGAAAAAATGTCTTGATACTTCAAAAATGGTGGAACAGTTATAAAGGTTTACTTGTAAAATATATTGTTTGTGTTTCTCAAATTTTATTTCCTCAATTTTTAAATAAACTACGATGCTTACATATTATCGCAACATTTTGGCGACATTATATGAAACGAAGCCCCTGGTTGCCAATTCAGCACGTACGACACGTAGGAAATCGCGGTTGCTAACTTGGCGAGTTATTCATAGAGGTTGCGATAATACATAAGCACCTAAACTACTTTATAATTTTAAGATTGATTTCAATCTAATTATCTTTTTAAATTAATCATTTCGTAAATATACCAAATAAAACAGTTTCTTTTCGAATTTCTTAAGTCAATCAACAAAGAAACTTTATTGATAAAGAAACATTTTAATGATGAAGAATATTTTATCATAAAAAAAGAAGAAAAAAAAATATTATCTGACGACTTATTGAGTGACCTTATAAGACGACAGAGAATCAGCTGCTGATAACGTTTGAAATAACTATCAATTAAGCTCTAAATAAGGATTGTTGCTTACAATTAATATTTTTTTTATTTCCGAAACACACTTTTTCTCATTCTTAGATAAAAGTAATTTCTTTTTCTAAAATATGAAAACATTCAGGAACAATTTGAAATACATGAAATCACAAATTATGCTAAAATGATAAATATGGTTATATCACCACTAATAAAAAAATTAATTATTTGCATGAAAACTGTGACTTGTTTATATAATAATATACATTTTTCACAGCACTTTTAAAAATCGAATACACACACACACACACATATATTGAAAAAACTTCTATTCAATGAAAAGTATAAAGAAGTAATTGTCAAATAGTTTATAAAAATTGTATGAAAAAAATAATACAATAATAAAATTCTGACTAAACAATTTTAAAAAAAGACATCAATTAATTCAATTTTTCACTGATTCTAAAGAAGAAAACGTTATGTTCTAGCATGTAAACAATTTTCGTTAATAATTTCCAATATTAATTTTAAAAATCCTGCTAATTATTATAATTTTTCATTAGAATTATATTTTTATTTTGTCCAAAACTGATTAAATAAAAAAAATATCCACTCGAAACGATACATTTCTGAACTATCCGGAAATTTTTCCTGAAGTAAGAAAACTTTCGAAAAGCTTAATTTAGCTTTATAAATATAGCTTTAAAAATACACAAGTTTTATTTAAGTCGTGTTTTAATATATTTCGTGGCCTATTTTTTATGTAAGTTACTATTTCTAGCTATACGCATATACAATATTTTTTTATTTATTTAGACACTTTAGTCTAAGCAGTACTGTTCCGAATTTAAATTAAATTATCAAAAAAGGTTTATTTTATTTTACAACTTTTTTATTCCAATTACACCATAAATTATTTTTAACTTACTTCTATTCTTTCAAACATTAACATATTTTTTTAAAAATAAATTTCATGTTAATTACAAGTGATTTTATTTTGATTCTGGTGTTAGTTTTTATTATTTAATTATTTTCTAATTATTCACTGATGCAAAACCAAAATGATTTAAAATTAGAAAGTTGAAAATATTTCCTACCTTGTATTTTCAGAATGAAGACTTCCATATCGCTTTTTCGTTTTTCTTGGGGTAATCCTTATAAATTTTCTGCAAAATTTTAAAATTATTCCATTGAATATCAATGTTTTAATGAACTCCACAATAATCTACTTTTGAAGTTCTCACAGACACACATTGGACGAAAAACAATTCTTATCGAATAGTTTAGTAAGTACCTGAATATAAGAAGTAGGGCGCGCGCGGCGGAGGTTGGGAGGGAGGAGCTTATATTAGTTTAGGTTCTGAATAATAATCAGTTTAAGTTTCTGTTTTTCTTGACATTTCACAAATGTATGATTTCTCTAGAAATTCAGCTATAAGTTTTAAGGTATAAAGTTTTGTATTTATTAAGAATTAACGCCGACTATATGATTGTGCATTTATTTACTGAATTGGAAACATTGCCTATACAATACTGCAGCTATTGTGCGGTGAAAAAACTTGTGAATTATTTTTTTATATACAATTATTTTCAAATTGAAACTGTTATATATATGTATATATATATATACAGGTAAATTCCTATTATAGCCCACCCCTTGGCGAAGATTTTTTTCAAGTCGCGCCAAAATGGCGCCAAGGCGTGTTTTTCAAAGTCTCGTCCAGGCAAAAGGGAAAAAACATGGCGTCTTGTCTGAAGGAGCAGGAATGGAAAACATTAAAACTTTAAGATTTCATATTTTATAAGACTATATATATATAGTCTTATTATCTACAAACAAGAGATAACATCCAACAATCACATTCGAAAAACACACAGACAGTAGGAAAATCACACAATGAAGGACACATGAGCAACCGAGAATAAAAATTATAAAATGGATGCTGCAGTATTATAAACATTGCTGACTTAGGACTGCTAATATATAAAAAAATTATATAAAAGTGGATTGAACATGATTTTTGGCCAGCCAACGTTCCCCCTTTATGTAAATAATACTGAGAAAAACCTATTGAAAGTAATGGATAGGAATATCTAAATCCATTACAAGATAGAGGTAACTTACCTAAAAATTGCACTTAAAAATGCAGAGCCCGCGCTAAATCATGAGTGCAATATATAAGTTATTGCCAGATTCGGGTCCCTATATTAGAACAAAATATTATTAACAAGTTTTAAAAAATAAAATGTAAGTAATAATAATAAAAAAAAACTTAAAAAATTAATAAAAATATTTTAAGAATTGATACCTTTTGCCAACAAATATTATAATAGCATCACTATTAATTAAACAAAAATGTTTATAGATGAACATATTTTAATGCAGAATAAAATATTAAATTTACATTGAAGGGAAAAGACAAGAATTAAAATTAAGCAGAAAGGAATAAATAGTTTTAAAAAGAAAATAGGAAGACGTTTAAAAAACACAAGAGCTATGTTTATCAGTTCTGAGTATAAATGAATTAAAACAGTTATTTGTTTACTAAGCTGAAGATTTTTAGGGTTTGATTGTGTGATAGAAAAATCGAACCTGCAGTCTATTAACAAAACTAATGTCCAATAGTAATAGTTTCGTATTTATTTTAACAACCAATATAAAAAAATATGATGTTGAAGAATGCTAATAGCATCAGTATAATTCCTAATATTCGAGTTTAGTAAATTCATAATTAGTTTGTGCAATAGTTAAGGTACTTAAAGTTAAAAAAATCTAGTGAATAAAATTAAATATAACGCTTTCTGTCAACAATGTGAGTAAATAGCATTATTTAAATGAATCTATGCTTATAATTATGTTTTTCAAAAAATCATCTTGTGTGTTCCATTTTTTAAAATTTATTTCATTTATTTAATTTTCAAAACATTTCTTTCAATGAATTAAATTATTTTAATCTTAATAGACCTTTTTAAAGCTAAATACTTGCATAGAATAGTTTTTTCAGAAAAATGTATTAGTAAAAGGCTTAACAATTCAATCGAAGCTTTTTAATGGATGTAGAAATTTATGCTTCTTGAATCTTGCTAGATGATAATTAAGACAAATGGTATCCTAATTTAAACTTTTTTTGAAAACGAAAATCTTTTAAAATAGATGCTAAATTTTGAGTAGAAGAATTAAAAATTTAAAATAGTTAATAGAAATAAGCAAAATTTTTAAATGTATGGAAGTTTTATTCGAAGAAAGCCATTCACAAAACGACGCTTTAATAAAATGGAATTTATTTTATTTATCAAATGTCTGGCTATTGACCATCAGCTTATTAGACAATTAATAAAATGGAAAAACATAATAATTATAATAAAATCTAAACTATGTTTTTTTAACTATATTTAAATAATATTATTAGTTTATTCGGTTTATCATAAGCTTTCATCTACTGGAAAAACTCATTTACTTTAAACGAATCGTAAGTAATTTAATTGGAATGAAATGTACAAAATGTTTCATTTGACACCTATATAAATGCAATTAATTTCAGTTTTTAAAGCATGGGAAGCATGCACTTTGAATTGCTTTGAAAATTCTTTACTCAAAATAGTGTAATTAAAGTTTTTTTTTATCATACCTAAAACACAGTTTGATAAAAACTTAATTATCTACTCTATATTTGAAATCTAAAATTTAATAAAGCTAAATTATATAATAAAAATATCACTGATTCTTTTAAGTGTTACAATTTTAAACCATGAAATTTTTTATGTTTATAAAATTATGTACTTTATTTAGTTAACATATTTTTCAAATCAGGTAAATAAAGATGAAAATAATTCATCGAAATTTTATAGTTATCATTATCATTATATTTGAGGTCAAAAGTGTCACTAAAAATTAGTAATAGTTATATTCGCAAAAAGATTTTTAAAAATTTTAATACAGTTTAAACAATTTTACAAATTTGAAATAACTCTGTAATTCGAATACTATAATTTTTTCAAATTCAAATTCTCCAGAAGCTTTTAAGTCTGCTATTAAAATGAGTATTAATGCTGTAATGATGTTCATTTATCATAATGACATATTCACCTTTTATTGACTGAATGGCATCATCATTTGTCATTATCTTGATGAGTCTTCTTGGAAAGAAAATAGGTAGAATGGCGCCAAGTGTATCTCCTGGTCTGCATAACAAAAAAAAAAAAAAAAAAAAAAAATGCACTCTTCTACATTAGAGTTGTCAGAACTCAAGGCTGGAGAATAAAGATTGTTTCCATTAATAACTATAGAATGACAATGGTATGAAGATACAAATGATACATCCCTCTTCCAGCTGTAAAATGCTGAAAAAGTGAGAAAAAGTTTTTATTATTTTCGTCTCACACAAAACTAAAAGTTTTTCAGGTGGCTTAATGTTGGCGACAATTCTGTGAAAAGATAAATTTGGCAATGGTAATAAATCAAAGTATAATTTTTTACCTTGAAAATTTTATTCGATGTTTCTTCTAAACTATTGTATATTCTGGTGTATAACGCCCACTTATAACACAAAACAAGTAATATAAAATTTATATTACCTCGGCATTCTATAGAATGACCAAAGCTGCTTAGGCAAAGTATGAAATGAGGTCATGATAAGGCTATTTTATCAATGACGTATATTTCTAAAAAATACAAATGTTATTCTGACAAAATAATGAGAGTACCATTAAAAAATTATTCAAAATACGCAAAGGACGTACCAAACAAAATTTATGCCTTTGTTTATTAAGGAAAACATAATTTTTAAATAAAAAAATAAGAACTTAAAATTAACCTTCTTATTGCAACATGGTTGGCTTAAATGACATTTGAATTACATTTCATTACATTTCCCACGCAAAGATCATTCTTATTTTGGTATTTTGTTTTACACATACATTTGACGAATCCTTCACCGCTTCCATTGGAATGAGCAATTGCAGCTGGCAGAAGAGAAATTTCATGACCAGTAATATCTTTAATTCTAAGCAAGTTCTTATGACACAAAGTAAATTGTGATTTCGCATATACTTGTTTTAATATTCCTTCAGAAGTTATACATTTGACGAATCCTTCACCGCTTCCATTGGAATGAGCAATTGCAGCTGGCAGAAGAGAAATTGCATGGCCAGGAATATCTTTAATTCTAAGCAAGTTCTTATGACACAAAGTAAATTGTGATTTCGCATATACTTGTTTTAATATTCCATCAGAAGTTCTAAGTAGATTGAAACCCTCTTATTCACTCGTTACAAGTGGCAATATATTGGCATTCAGAAAAAAAATCACAAATTTCACAACAATACCTTTTTTTTTAAAAATAATTTTTCTGTTTTTTTTTTTGGCAAGGTTCACAAAGGTGATTATCCAGTTTAATATCATAACGTGTAACGTTTTTATGTTCGATTGAAAGTTCTTCCATAATTCTATCACATCCTCCGTGTCCAATAGCCAAATGAGCTTCATGAAATGAAGTACTTAAAATAACTCAGAATCCTCAACGTAATACTGTTTAGAAGTGCTTCCCAACCTTTTTATTCCCTTGGACCGGTCAACGTTTGATAATTTTACCGCGGCACACTGAGAGTGGGACAAGTTTATATTTTCAGTATAGTTTTGATTTAAACTTTATTCTACGTAGATAAAAATGGATGTTTGTATATATGACCTCGCTTCACTCCAACACTATTCAACCGATCACTATGCAAATTGGCATCAGGAGCTGACAATGGATGAACTCATAAAAATGCATGAGCAAGACATTAAAAAACTTGAGTCTTTAGACGCAGTTCAATCAGAAAATTGAATGACATTTGGGAATTTGACAGAAGGCTCCAGTTTCATTGAAAAAGGGTGACAAATTTTAGAAAATATAGACTCCAACGAAGAGTGTATTTTTACTACAAAAAAAGGAATAAAAACTTATTAGCATGCTACGAGAGGAAATTATACGGGAGAAAAGAAACCTTTGAGACGGCAGAGACAGAGAGAGAGACAGCTTTGTTAGATTTTATGAAACCTTCTGTATATCTAAAAAACTTTGGTTTATGATTTTGTGCTTGTGTTATCTAAGATTTTAGAAAAAAATTACTAAACGTTTTCGTTTATCTCCGGCCCCAACTAAAAATAATTTATATGTTTATATGCGAAATTATACCCCGACTTAAGTGAATTCGTCTTGCTCGATTATCGTGGCCGTGGTAGCCAAGTGGTCAAGGTATCGGATCGTGGCTGGCCTTGTCACGAGTTGGAGCCCAATACCACTAAAGACCCGCCGTGTAGGGGAGCGATGAACGTTAAATCTGTTGAGAGCTCAAACGTCCTCCCGTTGGTGTGGTGTGGTAGTTAGGAGAGAAGGGGCAGCTCAGGTGTCATGCACATCATTTGACCATGGGTCAAAATTACGTGGTCCATCGCCAAAAGCCCTCGTGTAGCTGAACAATGCGACGTTTATATTCACTCACTCACTTGCGAGATTATCGCTCAGTCCCACCTATTGCGTAAGTTCGGGGTATTACTGTAGTTAAAGAGGTTTACCAAATGCAAAATTGTACATTTAGTATTCCTCGAAGTTCTAAAGGTGGAAGAACGCTAGCTTAGAGGCTGCAATTTTTAATAAAGGTTATCTTTGGAGAATCCTAATGTATATCACATCTTAATTATGGAAACGATGTTTCGAACCTGGGAATATTTATTAAGCATAAAGACAAATTTGTGTAAACTTAATGTAACATAAAATGAAAGTGTTATATTAATGACAAAGCAAACAGTAATAGCTTAGGCTAATAGTTCTTTAATACAATAAAGCAACGGTTCTTAAATTTTCCACCGCCGTGGTCTCCCCTTTATGTACCAGCCTGACATTGTGGACCCCCAAAATTTTAAACACACTTCCCTGATTCCCAACAAATGGGTGAGTGATAAAATGTTTCCTCAATAGTCCCAAGACTGTTTCTTCTTTCATAGACCTTCTGATACTTTTTTTCCTTTAAGAAAACAGTAAACATCTAATTATATGTGCAAATAAATATATTATAAAATGCTAATTTCAAATAAATAAATAATGTAAGCGCAAATAAATAAATAATACAAGACCAATTCGATTAGAAAATCGAGATGCATGCAATCGTTATCGTATTGGCGCGCTATGGGAATTCAGTTCTTAAGGTATCCGACTACGTTCGGAACCGTAATTTTGCAAAAGCGCATAAATGGATAATTTTCATGATATTTAATGTCACTTAGATTGGAATACATGTATAAAATTGTTTCAAAAACATTTTGCCAAAATATTGTATGTAAATAAAATTTTTTTGTCAAAATGTCCTTAAAACAATTTTATGCATATATTCTATTCTAAGTGACACTAAATATCATGAGAATTATCCATTTATGCACTTTTGCAAAATCACTGTTCCGAACGTAGTCGGATACCTTAATCTTTGCAAGTGTATTTCTTCATTTTTTTTGAAAATATTACGTTTTAGTAATCGCCATGTAGTTGCAAGTAGTAAAAAGAATACTGAATTAATATTCTTGATCGAAATACATGTTCTAGTAAATATTTTTATTGGGGACAATTTAGTGATCTAGTACAGGATAACACGTTTTTCAATTTTTCCACAAGGTCTTTCAGAATATTTAAAAGAGGGAAATCTTAAAATTAGGCAAGATAGCTTCACTGACCCCCCAGAAAAGAGCTGGGAATCCCGGGGTCTGCGACAGTTTAAGAATCACTGGCACAATGGCTTCAATTTAAATCAATGGAAACTGAACTTATCTCATTTTGGATAACACCCTCAGAAACTGGTGGTTTTTATTTTGTTTGAAACGGATTACACAGCTACCTCACAGACCGGAGAAAAAACATCTGATTGGAGGGAAAGATAAGTAAAGCAATGTTCTGTTTACAGAAGTGTCTTAAGTTGTTATACAACTTAACCCGGGAAATGTAGCCTTAAATAGTAAGCATTTTAAGGGTAACTTGGGATAAGTATCGGTTCGTCGTTTAGACGAACACTAAGGCAAAGTGTATACAATTGTTGCTTTTATGACTAAGCAGTTAAGTCGAGTTAAGAGGGCGTTGCCATTTTACCTTGATTAAACTGTTTGGTTGGGAAGAAGAGCATACAATCGATAGTAGCCGTTGGGATTTCATTTGGATGCAATCAGCAGAAAATGCCTTATACCAGAAAAAAAACATAGATTGTTTTTTTTTCTTTATAGAAAGGATTCATTAAAATAAGGTAGAAGCAGATATGGTTTAGATATCCTACAGTAGTTATAAGTTAAACATTCTTTGCAATATTTTCTTTTCTTGGGGAATAAATCAGGGTGATATAATTCGTGCTCTAGATCAGGGATCGGCAATCTTGTAGCTGTGGCTTGTCAAACCAATCTACAAATAGGATTCAGCGTACCACACAGGAAGATATTTTTGAAAAAATTCAATTCCCATGATAATGCATGCAGAATTGGAGAAAATAGGTATAATTGTAGATATTTACAATTTTATTACATATTAATTTAGTATCATTTTAAGAAATTTCTCAACATAAAGATAAACGGCATAAAATACAGCTATTTTTTCAACAAAAATAAAAAAATTAAAATTCTACACATATACCGGGTGGGCAAAAAGTCCGTAAAAATTTTAAAAAATCATAAAATCCGGAGAAATGAACAAAAAAAAACTGTTTGCAGGATCAGCATTAGTATATGTCACGGGATTTTTTTTAAGCTAGAAAAAAAATAGTTCGAAAATTATCCGGTAGGTGGCGCTAATGTACGCAAATCAAAGAAACAATGCATAAATAATGATCAGAAAACTTTCACAACTTTATTACACCAGAATATTATGCTCCACATGACCACCACCACAGGGGAGAAGACATTCCAGACGAGTGACAAATCCAGCAACGGCAGAATGCAACATGTCCGGATGTATGGAGGATACTTCTCTGCGGATCGCATCTTTCAGTTCCGGCAGACTTGATGGACCGGATAGATACACGCGAGATTTCAAATATCCCCACAACCAGAAGTCTGCCGGTGTTAAATCTGGAGACCGAGGAGGCCATGGGTACATGCAGCGCCTGCTAACGATTCTGTCTTCCCCGAACGTCTGTATCAGGAATGTCTTAACCGGGTTAGCAGTGTGACTGGTTGCTCCATCCTGCATGAACGTGACATTCGAAATCTGACCTCGTTGAATTAAACATGGCACGACAGTCTCCCGCAGAAGCGTTAGATAACGATAAGCAAATACCGTTTCCGTTATCCATCCATTTACTGGGCACTGCGTTTCAAAGAAGAAGGGTCCTCTGATAAATGAACCCGTGAAACCGCACCATGCTGTCACTTTTGGGGAATGCAATGGCTTCTGTGTGTACTCACGTGGATTAGAGGTCGCTCAAATGCGACAGTTATGGTTGTTAATGTCACCATGAAGCGAGAAATGAGCTTCATCTCTCCACAAGATGTTTAAAACCCAGGTGGGATCCTGTTCCATTTTGGAGAAGGCTCACTTCGCAAATGCTTCCCTCTGTGCGGTATCTGCTGGCAAAAGTTCATGTGGCACGATTGCAATGTGTATGGATACAGCTGGAGGAGTCGACGAAGAATATTGCGGACAGATGATGGTGGTAAGCCCAATCGTCTGGCAGCTTCACGAGCACTGCTGGTCCCTGAAACTGCTTCGGATGCAATCGCTTTCATTTTGACAGCAATGCAGGGTGTACGTGCTTCTTTCAAGCATGGTCGTCCGGCTTGTGCTCGATCCTCCATCTTTCCAGTTTCCTCAAAACGTTTAACAAGCTTTAAGAGACCTGCAGGTGTTAAAGGGCCTTTTCCACTCTTCACATTTTTCTGAACTCTTAATTTACGTAAGGCAATGGTCGCTGATTCCTCGTTCATGTAAGATAATTTCATCAACAAAGCTTTATCCAGCGCAATGAGCATCCTTGTTCACATTCACTGTTTGTAATAGTGAAATGAATGTGGATTCATTGAGATCAAAGGTTTTTATAACCGTCTAATTTGCATATTTCCACCACAGACGCTTGCAACAACGCCACCTTCCGGATGATTTTCGAATTTTTTTTCTAGCTTAAAAAAATCCCGTGATATACTAATGCTGATCCTGCAAACAGTTTTTTTTTCGTTCATTTCTCCGGATTTTATGAATTTTTAAAGTTTCTACGGACTTTTTGGCCACCCGGTATTATGCATTCTTAAACATTTTTGCAAGAAATAAATAGACAACGTAAAATATAAGTATTTCCCTTCATTACAGTTAAAAAAAAGATAAATAAAAATTTTAATGCGAACCTAGCGCTTGAACAGCTCTTCTACAATACCGCAGAATCAGGGCTATACTGTGTGACTTTCAATTGGACACGATTCTAAGCATTCTGTTGTTAAAAAATTTCTTGGCGGACTGAATATTTTTCGTATGAGGAGAGATTTTTTACTTTGATATGTAGAACCAAACGCGGAAAGCAGTATGCATGCAATTTTTTTCCCTTCAAACAATTAAATCTCTCCAGCAATGACATTCAATAATTTACAAAATAGCTGTAAATTTATTTTAAAAGTTATCCTTCAGTTTTTTTCGTAATTTTGCAAAGGTCCATTCTTCTGAAGATGTTTGTCAAATAAGGGCTATTACAAATTTATCAACTTCCATCTACTCAAAAATGGATAAATTTATAGAGTAGTGTTGAGTGCCACTGAGAATTGTACCGCATGCCATAGGTTGCAGAAACTTGTTGTAGATTAAAGGGAAAATGTTTAAAAAAATCCTAGTATAAATACATAATATAAAATAATTAAAAAACAGTATATATATAATAGAAAATTTCATCATCATGCAAATTTACACGTTAAGCTCTGAACTAAATGAATAAACGAGTAATGTATATTTTTATCATTTTAATTTCTGATGATAGTTAAAAAAAGCAATTGTTATTATTATTCTAATTTCATCTTCATCGCGGTTCTCTTTATGAGAATTTCCGTCATCAAGGCCGTCTTCTGATAACCAACCGCCTTCTAACTGGTTCGAGTAATCTTCAATATCACTTTCTTCTAAATTTCTCAATAAAAATAACATAAAGTAAACATATAGTAAAAATATTTTCGTCATATATTATGTGTCAAAAATGGTTTTAGCCGCATGGTTTTGGGAAATTATTTGGGATATTCGATATAAATTGCACTGAAAAATAACAGTAAAACAAAATACAAGCTTTCCCCTCCTCATTATTGCTTTTATTAACAAAAAAAAATCTCAGATAAGTGAGAAAAAATATTCAAGGAATCGCACATTCCTTCTAATCACAGCAAACGGAGGAAGGATAAGTTCAAAATTGTTATAATAATTGTGATACTTGAATTTTTTTGAGAGCTACGTTCTTTATTACGTGATCGTCGTGGAAAAAGTTGCCAGCTGTTATAGTACACTTGTTTTGAATACAATTTTTTGTTCACTAAATGTTCTGATGCAAATTTCTATCATCATGTAAAGAAGGATTAATAAATGGTACATTCCACATAGCAATCTGAAGAAATATCTAGAATATTTTTGAAGAGTGCTTCTTAGCGCCCGAGAGTGAATGAAAAATGTGCCCAGTTTTGTGTAACAGTGAAAAAGCAAACGGAAGTAGTCTCCCGCCCCCTCCTACCATCTGAATCGTCACCATGATGACAGGACAGCGAGTTGGGAGGAAAAGGGAGAGCGGGGACACAACGTGATTTGCGTCATATCCGTGTAAAAGTTCGATAATTGCTCACCTCCGATTGGTCAACTTGCCCACCTTCCTATTGGGGGTCCTTCTCCCCCAGACCCGGGAACATCTATCAACGGTTGTATGAGATGCAGTGACATTACGGTGTAGACAAAATAGCTCTCGCAGTAAAAGCGTGTTTTTTTTAAATATTTTCTTAGATTGTTTGCTACGTGGCGATGTTTTTGGTGGCTAACTTGCATTTTGACTTTTATTAGCGTTGAATTATTACATTAATTCTAGTCAGAATGCCTAAATCAAATGTACAAAGAGGAAAAGTGTTTCGTGAAAAAAAGTAAAAAGAAAAACTAGCAGCAAGTCCAGTCGAAAAGAGACAAGAAAAAAGCAAGAAAAAAAAAAAAAAAAAAAACCCCAGAAAAATATTGCAAACTTATTAAGTGCTACTGCGGAATCTCCATCAGAGTACATGAGAGAATATCGAGCACGGGGAAAAAACACTGCAAAATACTCTCTTAATGCTCAGTTTAAGGGATGGGAATGCTATTGAGACTCTTCTAATGACTGCACCGATTAATACGGTCTTAGTGAACCACCCTGTGCCACTAAATACAGAGCCCTCAAAAATTCTAGTGCGTGTTGGAACACTGATGCATGTAAATCAATAATAAATTCTATCTTACGTTACAAAGACTATGATTTCTATAAAAACACTCACAAAGATTTTCAAAAGCGAATCATTGATAATCGTTCGATTGATACGGGCGTTCAATTTATTATAGATTATAGTTTAGAGATGATTTGAGAACGACTGTTGCTGAGCACAAATGACATTTTACAAAATATTTTACCGGGAATTAATTTAAAAGACACATTACAGCATGCTACAATTGCCGATAAAGTTTAAATATGAAAAGTATACGAAATGTATCAAAATATAATGGTATTTTATACCCAGAAATTCCAGGACATCTTTCTACTTTGGATTTGGTATCAGAAAGTCTCACTAATACCTTTCACGCAAATTAGGCGATTGAGACTTGTGCTCGGTCAATTTGGAATATTAGGGTAAATAATCAATGTTCCAACGTCGCCAAAGAAGTTTCACTTCTATCGCGTGGCGTTGGACGCACCATTTTTTAAAATTTTTATAGAATGAACAAATTGTTTTAATGCAATGGAATAGAGCAGAACACACACACATTAAGATAATTTGAAGGTCTTAGACATTTCTTCGAATATCGAGTAAAATACTGCAACAATGGTTTGAGACACCTGGCATGTATATTATACAGTTAAACTAACACTTTTCAGTGAATCTTCAATAGTTTGTGCTCCAACAAATTATCAATAAAAAAGTATATTTAACTTCATGTATCATGAAAAACAGTAAATCTCATTTAGCTTTTCATTTTACAAGTTCATTTATATATCTGCAATATTTGCATGCGTTTGTATATTTTCTTAAAAATAGTACATATATTCGAGAAAAAACACAAGTATTTCTTAAAAAAATTCATTATTTTCTCATGTGTTATTTATTTTTATTTAGAATTTGTAATCAAATTTCCCAGAATTTATGTAAATATTGAAATATACGAGATACACATATTGAAAAATACACTTTTTGTATTTATATATAATACTAGCTGGTATACCCTATCTTCGCACGGGTGAACTGAAAAATTAAACACAGATTGAAGGATAAAGAATTTTTAATGAGTTAATTTTACGTGAATTGCAAATTAAACAAAAAAAGCCTTTTGCATATCTCAGCTGAACAAAAAAAAAACACCTTTGTTAAATTTTAAGTCTGTAGGTCTAATAGCTCATAAAAGGGTTTTTTTTTTATTTATAACTCCCCGTAACACTCTTGAGGGTCGATTTTTGAAAATACCTCCCTAAGCTGATCTCTGCTGAGCAAAACTAACACATTGTTGAAAGTGTTGTGTAATGAACGCTTAAAATAGTGTAAATAATTTATATCTGAAAATATAATACTGAAAATGTAATATTACTTTCTGTGTTGTATTTTTTATGTTAAAATTGTAATATTCGCAAGCAACGCCGTTTCTTAAATTATAATGGCGATTCAATGAAAAACATAGCGAAATGTTGACGATAAAGTCAAGTTGGTAAATGTCTAGCTACTTTTATAGCTCGAGCTTTATTAGAGCTTTGTAAGACTCGCTGTGTAGGGCAGCGATGCACGTTAATGATTTATCTACCGCATTATGATTTACTGTAGTTTTTTTCTTGCAATATTTTTTTTAAATCACTACATTGAAAATTAAGGCATATACATAAACAAAATACTCCACGTTGGGAAATTTAATCCGTTAGAGCTAGTAAATTATATTCCCCTGTAAAATTAATTATATACTCCGTTCACTTAAAATTAATAGTCAAATCGTTTTATAAGGTTTTCGTTAACATACAAAAACATGACACTTAAATTTTGACATAAACTATTTTTTCGGGACAAAAATAATAATTTTTGCAATCCGCTGTAAACGCCGTCAGCTAAAAACGCAATATCTGCTAAAAAATTAATCGCCTTCCCCGCTAAAATACTCATCATAGAACCCGTGTTGCCATATATCTTGGAAGAGTGGATTTTAAAGAATATTCCTGCTAAGTATTAGTAGAAAATTCCTTCTAAGTTGGTGTGGCGTGGCAGTAAGGAGAAGGAGATGCCTGCTCAGGTGTCGTCCACGTCACTTGACCATGGTCCAAAATTACGTGGTTCGTCGCCACAAGCCCTCGTGTAGCTGAACAGTGCGACGTTAATATTCACTCACTCCAAAAATACAATAGAGTAGTTATAATTATTTTTATACTTAAAAATGCAATATTTGCCTATTCAATTAAAATTATAGGTTATAATTAACTACTAACCACAAACAAATTTTGAAAATTTGTCCAAATGATGTAGTGTGAACGAGAAAGTTTATTTACCTTAAGTAACAGAAGCGATAAGAGTACACTGCTGGCCACCGTAAATGCAACACCCTGAAAGAAGCATGCAAATAACATGAAATTTACAACATGCATTAGCGGAGGTGAGATATGCAAATGATTAGATTTCAAAATGATAAAAATTTCAGCGCAGACACACATCACGCGTGTCTGGGTCCCACCTCAAAGCGCTATTTAAGGTATGGAGACTTCGACGATTTCAAGTTCGGCAATTGTGTTTTTCTTGTGGTTTTTTTTTCAAAAAACGATCAGTTATGTCTCGTAGAAAACAGTAATCAGCTTTTGATCAAGTATCCGAGTTCGACTGAGGAAGGATAGTAGCCTACCGAGATTGTGGATTATTTTTCAGGGAAATTGGTAGTCGTGTTGGACGAAACAAAACAATTGTAATGCGGATATTTGACCGTTGGATGCAGGAGGGTACGATGGACCGTCCTGGTCGATCGCATCCACCTCAGTGCACCACTTCACGTGAGGATAGGAAAATTGTGCGTAAGGCAGTGACAGATCGTTCAGTCACATCACGAACCGTAGCATAGCACATTGAGTCTGTAACGCATCATTCAGAGTCTGCGCGTACCATTCGACGCCGTTTACAGCAGAGTGGTCTGTCCACAAGACGTCCATTGCTTGGTCTACCTTTGACGCAAAACCAAAGACATCTCCGCCTCCAATGGTGTGATGAAAGAAGGATGCGGGTGGCACAATGGAATGAAGTTGTCTTTACGGACGAGTCACGCATCTGTCTACAACACCACGATGATCGGATTCGAGTTTAGAGACACCGTGGACAGAGGATACTGAACAGCTGCGTTATGCACCGCCACACTGGGTCCTGCCCCGGGTTTATGGTATGGGGCGGTATTGGATATCACTCTCGCACTCCTCTAGTACGCATTGACGGTACTTCTAACAGCCAGCGCTATATCTCCAATGTGTTGGAGCCAGTTGTCCTTCCTTACCTTCAGGGCTTGGCCAAAGCCATATTTCAACAGAATAATGCCGGACCACACGTGAAACTCTTTGTCCAAAGGTTCTTCGTCAATCACCAGATTGAATTGCTTTCCTGGCCGGCTCGCTCTCCGGATCTTTCGCCGATAGAAAACACGTCGTCCATGGTTGCTCAACGATTGACCCAGATTACACCCACAGCTGCCCCACCAGATCAACTTTGGCAACGTGTGGAAGCTGCTTGGTCTGCTGTACCCCAAGAACACATCCAAAGTCTCTTTGAATCAATGCCGAGGCGTGTGGCAGCGGTGATCTCCAACAATGGCAGCTACTCTGGCTACTGATTCTGGCAGGAAACACACTTCACAGAAGTCTATAAATTTAATCATTTGATACTTGGTCAACATGTTATCTACAAAATAAATTTTGTTGTGCTATCTCTTGTCTTTCTTGGTGTTGCATTTACGGTGGACAGCAGTGTATTTATTTTGAAAAATATTAATTTCTTACTACCAAATGTGCATAATAAAAGCATTAAAATATTCAAATAAAGAGAGATTTATAACAACCTCTCCATTTTTATTCTGAAATAAAAAAGAATTAGGGATTACGCTGATTACAGGAATAAATTAGAAGCAAGCGTCTTGCGTAGCCAGAACAAAAAGAGTTTCCTCACGAATAAAAGATTGATATATGCTGTCGTGGGGCTTTTTTGCAGCGCACGCCAGAATTGCTTGCAGATGGCAAAATTCTGTCCTACTTACTTGACAAATATCGTTATGTTTTGGATACTTCAAACAATATCTTTATAAATTATAGTCTTTGTGTTATTTTGATGTATACGCTATATTACTCTAAAGTTTCATTAAAATCCATTGTTTTTGCGTGAAAGACGACCAAACATCCAAACAAAATTTCGCATTTATAATATATATCTAGATAAATACTTGGATTTAACCTATGAATACGTAATAGCGTACTGTTAGAGCCACTAGAATATAAATTCGGAAAAATGAGTGGGGAAAATCTAAAGTATTTAATACCTCAACTTATTCTAAGGTTTAACAATAGCAGGCTCAGAACCTATATAATGTGGTAATTGGAATAATCCTGCATTTGTGCTCCAAAATATCCGATGGATCTTGATGAAAGGTTTGTATTTCAATGAATGATTTTATCCTATTTTCGTATAATAGGGAATGAATTACCAATGGCTTAGCGATATAGCGACGAGACTCTCAAACCCATTACGGCCCTTTAAGCTTCAATAATAGAAGATGAATTTACTTTTATGGACGATAATTCCAGAGATCACATCGTACTTATTTAATGACCGAGTTCCCTTTCTGCGAAGAAATCCTTCGAATAAATATTGTTCCGTATGTCCCTCAAGTAAATACGTTGGGATAATTTTGAAAAAAAAGTGTCTTGCTGGTCGCTTATCATCCTCAGATAATACATTAGAGCTTCTTTCGTCTGCAGGATGGAAATAGCTTTTTCTTGATAAGCTGCTTGAATTCATGCCTCATAATTGTGTTGGAATAGCTGCATAAATGAAAAACATTTCCTTTTCTTTAAAATGTATTCTTATCTAAGAAAGTGACATGTTTTGCTCATTTTTATAATATGTATCGAGTGCACATTTCTGTTAACTGACATTTCTTTAGCCTTTTGCTTTTTACAATAATCACATTTTATTCACTCTAATAAAATGTGATTATTGGTTGTCGGTGCAAGTTTTGTGTTTATAATATCAAACAACAGTAATCTTATATAAATAAACAAAACTTCACTTTATCCACATTTTTTATTAATAATTTTGATGATTCTTAATTGTTTAGCAATCATTATGAATGCATGATAAATATGCAATAGCAAACGTGGGATGGTTATCTCTTGAAGAAAACAAAGGATTTAAAGTCACAAGTAATGACTTTTGCATTCAATTTAGCATAACAAAATATATATCATACATCTTTTTATTAAATAAGTCCTTTTTTTAAAAAAAAGAGTTACAGACTTTTGAAATGATTCTTTCATTAATTAAAAATCTCACGTTTATTAAAAAGAGTAACAGTAAAGTTGACAACATATACTGTGACTATTAAATAACTGGACTAGTCTCAAAAAATAGCTTTATTGAAACCAATGTAAAAATGCCTTTTAATTCCCTTCAATATACTCCCCTTCCCTATCAATACATAGCTGCATACGAGTTTTCCACCGTTCAAAGCAGTGCTGCGGCTCATCAGGTTTCATCATCTTCAGTAAATGCGCCTTTACCTTCACCTCTCCTACAGACTGAAAATGTTTTCCCATCAATTCATTTTTTCCCTTTAAGAAACAGGTAGAAGTCGTAGGATACGAGATCTGGTGAGTACGGTGGATGCTCGAGCGCAGTGATGTGTTTGTCCGCCAAGAACTGTTTTACTGAGAGCGCAATGTGCACCGAGTCATTGTCCTGATGCTCTACAGATCTTGCCTTTTTATTTTTCTCTCTTTCTCTAAACATTCCCAGGACTTCAGTGTAGTACTGCTGTTTTACCTTTAAGAAACAGGTAGTAGGTTGGTTTGGTCTCGAGGTACCTTTTCAATCATGATGATGCCTTTAACATCGAACAAAAACGACGAGCATCATCTGTTCATGATGTCACAGACCGACAAGAACGTTCATCATATTCAGCAACCTCCCGACCTTCCGAAAATCATTTGTGCCATTCAAAAATTTCACTATGTGACGTGCAATGATCTCCAACCACTCCTTTAACTATTTAAAAGATGTAGTTAAAATGAATTTGACTTGGCGAAACCCTCCTGCTCACCACTGGTACGCAGCTAAGAGTCCTGGCCTATCTATACAGTGCAGGAGTTCCAGGGCTGATCAGACGGCCTTGCCGCGCTTTAGAGTATGACTTTTGTGCAGGGGGTAAAGTCTTTCTTTACCTGTTCCTGCTCTCTCCTTGCTTCTCCTGCTCATCTTCTGGACTTCTGGGGCATTTCCCTGCGACAGCTGTATGAAGATCAAGGCCTGGTGTGTGAGACTATTACGCGGAAAGGTCAAATGGACTTGGTGTAGGCTTTCCTGCTTCAAGGGGATTGTAAACAACACAACAAAACATTTAGTTGGAATTTTTTAAAAAATTTCACGAGGAATTTCAAATTTATGCGCAGCTGGATTTTTTTCATTTATCATGATCACCACACTTCGACACTACAACTTCTTTCTCAAACAAGAATAAAAACAAACTGAATTAGATAGAGGGATGGAATAACGTGCCACCAGCACCAAAAAGATCAGGTCTCTCAACTATATTACATTCCCACTTCTTCACACTAAGTCTGAAGGCTGCTGCGCACCCACTATGGTGTATATGACCCTAGACGTGTAATCGAGTGGGCTTGGGTTCGAATCCTGAATAGGACATGGATGTATCTTCGGGAAAAGAAGTAGGACTTTCTCTAGCAATGAATTCCCGTCTCGATTGGAAAGCAGCGCAACCTCTCTGTTCTATGCTAGGGGATCATCGTTTTTAATAAAAACTCTATATTCTTCTGTGCTTGTATTGTATGTTTCTGTTCATCTATCTCTCATCTTTCGTATGTATCCCAGAATAAAACACACGACAACAACAAGCCTGACGGCTAGGGCATGCGCAGTCCGGGAATTTAACTGTCACATCTTGTATATACGTTAAGGTATCCGACTACGTTCCGAACCGTTATTTTGCAAAAGTGTGTAAATGGATGATATTTAGTGTCACTTAGATTATAAAATGTATATAAACATGTTTTAAGAATATATATATTACAATAAAAAATTATTTAAGTACAATATTTTTTGACAAAAACTGAACATAGAATGACCCATTTTCAAAATATTCTCCTTTTGTAAAAAATGCCTCTATTATAATAATATTTTGTCTGCATATAGCTCAGATCTCTGTACAGAGGCTCAACTAGAATTTTTGAAATACATAGCTTAGAAGTGGGTTTATCCATGTTTTACGACAACAGTGGGGAGAAATTTTAGGAAAAAAACGCCGATAAGTATTTCAATGGGTTGTAACTCTGAAAATAATGTGAATTTTTCAAAAATCATAGTTGAGCCTCTGTACAGAAGCCTGAGCTATATACAGGTAAAATATTATTATAATAGAAGCATTTTTCACAAAAGGAGAACATTTTAAAAAAAGTTTATTCTAAGTTAATTTTTTGCCGAAATATCGTATTTAAATAATTTTGTTTTGTCAAAATGTCCATTAAACAATTTTATACATGTATTCTAACCTAATTGACACTAAATATGAAAATTATCCATCTATGCGCTTTTTTAAAATCACGGTTCCGAACGTAGTCGATTACCGTAACGGGCTTCTGATGCACCAAAATAGAGGTAAGGCACAGGAAACTTTCAGAAAGTGTGCGAATATCCAAACAAATAAAACTGCTCTAATATAAAAAGGAGTTTAAATTACGCAAATCAAATGTGATGCCACGAAAATTTCAAAATTAAATAATGGGCATAAGCAATATAAATAAATTATACAAATTCTCATCCTTTGAATTAAATATATTTGCCGCGGTGCATTGTTCAGCAATATTACTTAAGACATTGCAATATATTTTCTTTTTAATTACATTTGCCAAAATTGTAAGACATATAATTGCAAGAAAAGTGTTTCTATCTTGCTTCTCTTATATTAAATCTTTTTCGGTACATAGTTTCATTTAAGTTTACTGTCATCTTTTATTAATTAATATGGAGGAGTGGAAAGCCTACATCTTTTTTTCAATTTAGAGTACAGTAATCATTTTAAACTCAAAACGTTTCAGCAAACTACTTCAGTGAAAAGAAATTAAAATTTCTCAAACTGCACCTCCCCCAAACAAAAACAAACAAATTATTATTCAGTTCGAATCACAGGATGCTTTGTTGCGAAAAGTTACTCACGAGAGTTACATTACTCTAGGATATACAAAAGATCATTTCCGAAGTTCTTGAAAAACACTTTACTTCAGTAACTAAAGCTCCTTCAGCATATAAGAAGTAGGAAGGATTGATTGAGTCTAGTACGTACTCGGACTACTAAATGATAGTTTCCTCTAATCGAAAATGGTCAAGCACTAAAAGGGAATACAGTACTCAGAGGAAAGTTAGTTGTATCTATACGGCAGTGTGTGTATGGTCTGACATTGGAGATAATGCATTGTATTACATTACTACTTCTTTAATCTGGTAGGATTGGAGCAAATTGTGCCGTTTCCTTTCGATGATCGCTTCAGTGAATTATTGAGTAATTTTCAATGTCTTTACTATGGAAAGAAGTGGAATAATTTTTACATTTTCGTGTCCAATAAAAGCATTTAATGATTTTATCGTTGTTGAACTAAATTATCTTGGGAACTATAAATTTTTAAATTGTTCAATTAAAGTTTGATAAAAAATATTTAGCCCAAAGTTCGAAATTTTTGAAGAATCATAAAGTATACTTATGAAGAATACTGGCGTGTAAGATGTTGAAAAATGTATTTAAAATTTAACGGTAATTTACCTGTCATTCCGAAATAAATGCATCGAACCCCTTTATAAAGAACATCTATAGTGCGAATTTTTCCATATAGCGAACTTTTTCCTGGAATCTTGAACATTTCACGATTTTCTTCGTAAAATAACCTCTCAAAGTGAAATGCATTTTCTATATAACGAACTTCTTTTTGTGATTCAATTTTTGTTGTCCCTTTTTTTAAAGTATTTCAGAAAAAATTTCAAGTTATTCTCTCTTAATCACATATTATGGTGGTCATAAATCTTGAACTGGTAACTTGTCGAGAGCAGTTCAGTTCTAGACTTTTCATCAAAAAATGCAACTTTTAACCCCCATTGCCAAGTTCACTAGAAACATCTTCGATATCCTCTTTCACCCTCAGTGGGGCTTGTACAGTGTCCCCGTGTTCTAATTATAAAATAATGTATGTTTAATATTACTTGTATGCTTTAAATTATAAAAAATGTCCTTAAAATTAATTTTATTTCTTTCTTTGTTTTGTGATGGGTAAGATATATAAAATAAACATATATTAATTTAAAAAAGATCTAAATAGTTATTTTTTTAATATATAGTGTTTATGCATTTAAAATTTGTTTTATGTGGCTTATAAAGTATACTAAAAGATGAACGTCTACAAAACGAATTTTCCATATAACGAACTTATTTCCGGGATTTAGCGACTTCGTTATATAGAGGTCTGACTGTATTTTGAATTTCAATTTGCAGAATTGTTGCAAGGAGAAAAAAAACTTAAGTTGGCTTGTTGAAATTGAAGCCATTGACCACTGTTTATTAACTTTTAAAAACTTGAAACTGGATAGCTCAGGAAGCTGTCGCTTGATGCTTACAAATTATATATAAAAATAAATTGCTCATCAACTGATTCCATCTCCAAAAAGTCGGAAGAAGACCACCTGATATTCACGACATCTGCACAAATAGTTAGACATATGTCGGACACCTGCTGTACGGTGTTCTGCTGTCTATAATGACTCATGTTAACCCTGCAACAAAAAATATCGGTAATTTTTTTTCAACCTTACAGATGTAATTTTTTTCTCTTCTCACTAACTCACTACAGTCACACTCCATAACTCCAATGCGTATTCTATCATACAAATGTTCAATAGTGCCATCACTTTTCTAAACATCTGCATTTCCTCTCTATATTTTTGATGTGAGTTTTACCTTTGCAAAACTTGTTCAATTCAAATTCAAACTTTACACTAAATTAAAAAAATCCTTTAAAATCAGCTTAGTAAAAAGTAATACACAGCTTAATAAACGAAATGTAATCTTTTACATTTCAATCTCCCACAGAGAGAGCTCATTGGCCGTAGGAAAGAATACCGGCAGAGACTATTATGTAATAGTGGTTCTGATTGCATAGAATGGGCGGGGCAGGGATTTTGGACTAACCGCGATTACGATTAAGATTACAGTGTTATTTTTAAACCAAAGAATTAAAGTTTGTTTAAATATTAGTAAAAAGAGTTGATTAATAAAAAAGATACTAGAGAAAATTATTACATATAAATATGTATATATATAATGAAAAAAAAGAAAAAAATATATATATATATATATATATATATGTAGGATTTTCGGTTTGAATCATTTTGTAAAAAGTTGAGTCATATCCTTTTCAGAGGACTAATAATGTCAAATTTGTTTATTACCGCATTCTGAAGCAGCGCCGTCTGGTGGGTTTGCGGAGCGCCAGCGCGAATTATGTTTTGGCCATCTTATTGTACAATTGTAATCCATCTTATTGTACAATTGCCAGTGCTGTTCAACGGCTTGTATAAAACTCGGAGTTGTCATAGACGCATTCCTTTATCTCGTGCCACACCTTCAGCGGATACCCGCTGAGGATATTCTAGGATATGCCCTGGATCATCCTGAAAGTAGTGTCCGGGATATTAGCAAGGCTTGATCCTACTCAAAATCGACGGAGTGGAACATATTGCATACGTACGATGCATATCCTTATCGTCCAGTCCTGGCACAGGAACTAATCCCCGGAGACCCAGGAGCGTCGTTTTAATTTTTGCAATTTCGTGTTAAACACACTGGATGAAAATCCAGATTTTTTGAATGAAGTTTTGTGGTCGGATGAATGCCAGTTCTCGAGGTAAGGCACTATTACACAGAATACACAGAATAGGCATTATTGGTCCCTCGAAAACCCACATCTAATACGACCGAACCGCAAGTGTGTTGGTCGGTGAATGTGTGCTGTGGAATATGGAAGAGCACCTTAATTGGCCCAATATTTTTCGATGACTTTCAACATCAGAATCATACACGGAAATTTTATCTGGACTGTTAGCCCATTTTTTTAGAAGATGAAGTTTCATTACGGGCTTTGTCACGCATGTGGTACCAGCATGATGGTGCCCCCGCACACAAATCTGCGCAACCATGTACATGTTTGGCGCAGACATTTGACACTCGAATAATCGGCTACGGAGGTCAAGAGGTTGCAGAAGCTACAGGTGGAGTTTCTGACGCGGGTTTGGTACTGAATTTCTGCTGAAGGCAGTCATTTTGAACATTATTTTAATTTGGTCATTTTGATATAATAAAACCCCTGATTCATGATTGGAGCATCATTCCACATTATGCTATAATATGAACGGCAAATCATGTATTCTTTTGCTGCTATTTGTTTAAACAAGCTGTTTAAATCTTTTCTCGCTACAAGTTGTATTTCTTAAATTTAACTTTTATTGTTTGCAATATAGCAATATAAATTATCAATCTATGATATTTACTAAGATGTTTTTTTTTATTGCTATGTTTTTTTTTTTCTTTTCTATAGATAGTGAATTACTGTTCTCTAAACTCAATTTGTATACGATCCCGTTTTCTAAGCAATTCAGATGGTTCAACTTTATGTAGGCATAACTTAGTCAGTTTTTATCGTAATAAAATGAAATTTTTTGTGTTTACTTTGTTTTTGTGTACTGCATCTTTTCCTAAATATAATTGATAGGGCCTGGGGACCGTAAAAAAATTTAATTTTTTAAATTTTTTTTAATTCGGGTTTTGGTTCGAAAAGCACGTAAGAACATTCTTTACCTTTTTAAAAACATTTTTCAAATAGGAAGTGCATGTCTAAACCGAACGGTTCGGGAATTAGCTATTGGGTCACTTTAAGGCTGGAAACCCTTATGCTATAATATGAACGGCAAATATATATATATATATATAACTATATATAGCAATATATATATATGGTTCATATATATATATAATATATATATATATATAATTGATAGACTATATATAAATTTTTTTATATATATATAAATATATATAAACCGAACGGTTCGGGATATTGGGTCATATATATATATATATATATATATATATATATATATATATATATATATATTATTCCATAAGAGGAGGTAATGGCGAAATCGAGATTCAAAGCCTTGGCTTGATTTGTGTATCAACGACAACAAAACTAGCTACTTGAATCACGGAAACTCCGTTCATTAAAACGATACTTTTATAGTTAATTTAGAAGAATCATATTCACTCTTCATATTTTAATACTTTTCATAAGAAACAAATTTATGGAAAGAACGAACAATTTGAAAATAAAAATATTTCTGGTAAAAACGCAAACTATATTTTATGCTTTTTTGTTAAACTCATCAAATGCATAAATTTGAGATATTCTTTTTTTATATATATTTTATTCCGATACACTAATTACTGAATAGGTATTTACTAATATGAGTCTAGATAGGAAAAAATACAAAGAAATACAAAAGAAGATGTAACGATGCCTGGTAATATTGTTTTTCAATGTATCGTATTTAATCGAATCTAAGCCGCACCCCAAATTCCTTTACTGAAAAATTTTTCTTATGGATTCTAAGCCACATCCCCAATTTTCTACACGTTTTTGAGAAAAAATAATAATAAAAAAATAAGATGTGTAAAAGGTTCATCGATATATATTTGATACTTAAGAATTTTTTAAGAAAAATTTAAATCACACATAGAAATGATAAGATAATAGGAATTTATTTTACCATCAGTGGCTTAACGGAAAATATTAGGGCCCCCTTGCAAAGTCCAATTTTGGGCCCCACCCCGCACTTGGCATCAGTCAAGGTTTGGGTTCCTTAGAGCTCGCCCCTTCCCCGCTATGCGTGGGCTGCGAGGGTATAACTTACGCCACTGTCTACCATCGACGCAGGTGGTCAGAATGGACGGCTACATTTTTCCCTTTGAAAGAGATGGAAACTGAATTTTCCCCATTAAACAAATGTTTTCCCTTCGATTCTGAGCCACACCCGATTTTCAGTAGCATTAACACCGGAAAAATAGTGCGGCTTAGATTCGAGTAAATTCAGTATATGCGTACCAAAAATGTTTTCAGTATAATTATTTTGACAAAGGTGAAAATCATTGGCTAAAGTGAATATTTTGCGTCTCGAAATGCATAAAATCGAACCCCTGGGGAGAGGGGGCCCTGAGGAAGAATTAATTTGGGGATGCGAAAGCAACGTTAGGGGATAGAGAAAGGCTTAATGTATAGTAAAATATTTGTAAACCACTTCAATTATTATGGAAATATAACTAAATTAGTAATAATTTTTATGTGCTAAAAATTTAATGTAAAAATTGAACAAAAATTTCGAATAAACTTTTATTTGATTGGTACATAAAACACAAGTAATGACCAGCGTGGCGCACATGTGGAAGTCGGGCCGATCCTTCGGCTGCAGTCATATATGCAGGTTCAACTGGGAACGGAATCTTACCACAGCATTCAACAACTTGTTCAATCTACTCTTTTATTTGATGTCATTGCTTTTTGACTAAATATCATTGTTATCCCAGTCAAGAAACAGTCCTGACATCAATCCTATCGAAAACTTATGGTACCGTTTGAAAACTATTGTCCGAATGAGGTACAAATGAAAAAAAGGAACTAATTGAGGATATAATTGTTTCTTGACATCATGTAATAACGAAGGAAAAAGCTTAAAACTACTTTCAGCTCAATGAAACATCGATGTGAAGCTGTGATAAAAAATAAAAGCAATCTCACTACTCTCAGGTAACTGACTGCTATCATGAGTATCTAATGTATATCGACGGTTATAACAGCATAACTCTTTTTGCGTGGCAAATATTTGAACTTTCTTTTTTTTTGTATTGAATTCAGCATTAAATTTTCCTTAAAAAGATTTAAAATGCTTTGCATTTTGTGCAACGTAAAATTTTCTATAAGCATTCAAACTTAAAAAACATAACAATTTAAAAAAGTGTCCACAATTTTGGCAAACACTGTATATTTTAATGCAAAAGTTAAAATTTGAATAAATACTACTTCAGATAGCACAATGTTATATTTGTACTTTATCTTTACATCAACGTGTATCATTCAGGACATCAAAGTTAAATTTATAATTTTTCCACTATGCACTGAAATGAAAATATTTCACTTGGAAAGTTCATGACAAAGTGTTTGGTATAAAAAGGAGAGTCTGTATGGGCACAATAAGTTTGCGAACTATTGGAATACAGATCCTAATTTTCTTTCCTTTTTATAACTATTTTCAATTCGATGGCAAATAAATCGTATTCAATAACATCCGCACTCAAAAATACCAAACAATATGTTTTCAAACATATATAATACTGATGTGAATCTATTTTGCAATTTAGATTGTTAAATGTCAATTTATTCAGTTGATATTTACCTAAAACTATTTTTAAAAAAGTTAATTTTAACTTTATTTTGGGCAAAAGTTGTGAGAACCCCCTGGGTTCCACCCTGGACACTAAGATTAACTTGAGGCAAAGAATGACCAGACGCCATTTGTATAATAAGAAATTATATTTATTCACTTAGTTTAAATATCAACCTTCTAATTACAAATATTCAACTATATGTCTACGTCGAATGGATTTACCTTTACTATTAAATTAAATTACGAAATATGGAATTAATCAATTAATAAGCTCAATATCGAAAGGGTTTACCGGAATAGGAGGTCCGAGAAATACACGCAACTTGAATTATTACCATTCTAACTTTACTAACTTTATTATATTAACGCTTGTGGTAAGCGGTACTAAGTTAGAATATATCACCTGGCTGTACTGAAGATCTCTCCTTGTAGATTAATCCTCCTAAGGCTCCTTCGCTGAATAATAACAGCAATACTCCAATATTGTAATCCAATTGAATCTTCCAAATCTCGTCACTACTGCTGCTGGCTCAATCGCCTTCTTCTCCGCTACCTTACAACGCTCTCTTTAAATGCCCTATCTGCTTTGCATATCCCATTTTCTTCTGTTAGAGCTGATTGGAAATATACGCGAATTTATAATCCCAAAGACACCTAAGAGTATTAATGAAAAGGTGCCGTAAAGATTCGTCACAAAATAGCTTAAACCCGTTTAAAATTAAGATGAAATTTTTCATTATTTTAAACTTTACAGTGACATTTAGAAGTTCACTTAGATACGCGAAAATGTATTGTTGTTGTTGACTAATTCCTCCTGTCTAGCCGCAGGCTAGACCAGGTCCATGAGCCCAAGAGTCCTCAGGAAATCGTACACCAAAAGAGGACTGGAATAGATGTCCTCCCTTTCAAGTCCTGCACAAAACAAAAGATGATCTGAGTTGCCTGTACCAAATTGCATTTAGTACAATTCTCGTAAATTTTCTGGCCTAAGTTAAAGGAAAGGCCTCTAATGTGTCCACTTGCAAGCCTACTAATAGTTGTTTGGACGACTCTATCCGCCTTGATGGAAAGGGCACCACCTGGGGCCTGCCTATTATACCAGGGGTGAGTCGGAGGAGTCTTCCATAGTTCTTGAATCAAAGATTTCGTTTTAGAAAAAATTTCCGAGAAAGTCAAAGTTCTTCTCGACATTAAATTTTCAGTGACACCTTCCTTGGCTAAAAGGTCAGCTGTGTCATTGCCAAAGAGACCAATGTGAGATGGAATCCATTGGAAGTAAATCTCATGTTGCTGGGAAAGTTCTTTAAGATTTTTAAGAATTGAGACCGATGTTTTGTCTCCAACATTTGTCCAGTCGCTAAGGTGTTGGATAGCACTTCGGCTATCACATAATATCCATATTTCATCAGGAGATGTCATCGTCTTGATGATTCGGAGAGCTTCATCAATGGCAATTAACTCGGATCTAAAAACAGAACAAAGTCCGAATTCCTAATTTTGATATTATGAGAACAATTAGAGCCTTTATAAAGATGCCACTGCAACATGAGTTTTGTTCGTCTTTGCTACCGTCGGTATAAATTTGCATTGCAGTAGCTGGAATTTTGTTAATAATCTCCAATGCTAATTGACGTAAATATTCAGGTGGATCTTGATTTTTGGAAGTATGAGCTCCCATTTCTGGTTTAAAATGGACTCTAGGCAATCCCTCCTGAGGGTTAAATACGTTTTTCAAAAAATGTTCTTCAATGTCCTGATCTAATAGGTCCATCGCTTGCATTCGAGAGAAAGGACTGTCTCTTTATAGTCTGTGTCTGTTTGTCCAGGTTATGAGATATGCAGATGTGCGGTTATAATCTCCGTAACTGTAAAGTTTACAAAAGTACTTTGAAAGCAGTAATTTTCTTCTCAGATCCAAGGGCATGATATCAGCTTCGAAAAGAACTAGATCTGTGGGACAGCTATGTCGCATGCCAGTGATAATTCTAGCAGCGCTTGATTGTACTCGGTCCAGTTTATGTATAAAAATGTATAAAATTAACAAGCAATCTAAAGTGGCTGTAAACAATTTGGTGGGTTTTAGTGTCTTCATAAACTATGTGTGTTGGGAGCGATTTTATTCATCAAAAGTTAAAAACATTGGAAAAAGATAATCTCTTTTTTTTTTAATCTTGTAAATTCTGGGAAAAACTTCACAAACATGCCAAAAATAAATTTTTCTCATTTGAGTAGGAAATGGTACTATCTTTCCGTGAAATGAAGCAACAATGAGACATTTTAAAAACTTTTTTGAGTGCTTTGGTTAAAAGTTTCAGAACTTCAAACAACTTCAGAACTTTCATTTGTTTCACAGCAAAATGAATGCGACTGTAAAAGTTTCGAAATAAATTCTATGAAAGTGCACTTCTTTTTGTTTTTGTTTTTGAAGAGGAGATTTCAAATGCAATCAATATTAAATAATGGTAACTTTAAAAAGATAGGTCCATTTATTTCTTGAAAGTATAAATAAAATAAAATCAGAAAAAGTTCATTGTTTTGTCATTTAGAAGTTTGGCAACTTAGTAACAGTAATAATAAAAATGCATATTTTCCTTTTATATAACAATTTGGAGAGCCGGGTCACTTTAGAACAGGGGTTGGCAACCTATGGCACGCGTGCCATATGTGGCACGCGCTTCAATTTTCTGCGGCCCTTTTTCTACTACAAATTGCATACCCTACTCTACAAGTTTGTCATTTTTTGAGTGGATGGGCCTTATTTGACAAACATCTTCAGAATTATGGGCATTCTCGAAATTACGAAAAAATCTGAAAGATAACTCTAAAAATAAATTTATAGCTATTTTGTATTATTGAAAGTCATTGATGGAGAGATCTAATTGTTTGAAGAAAGAAAATTGCACGCACTCTGCTTTCCACTTTTGGTTCTATATATATATAAATATAAATTAAAAAATCTTTCCATTCATGAAAAATATTTCGTATATCCTCAAAAAATAGTTTAACAGCTGAATACAAAAAATTATGTCAAATTGAAAGTAACAACCCTGATTTTGCGGTATGAAAGTAGAGCGGTACAAGCATCGGGTTTGCATTAAAATTTTTATTTATCTTCTTATTTAACTATAAGGAGGATGGATACTTATATTTTATGTTGTCTATTTTTTAATAAATATGTTTAAAATACATCATATGTGTAGTATTCATTCATGCCAGTTGGCGTAACATCGACTCCTAACTAGAACCATCTCATTAACTGAGACTGTGACTCCAGCAGACATGTTAAATGTAGAGCTGAGGCTAAACGATGGGATGAATGAATGGAAGTGTTTCGCGAATAGTTCACTAGCTGATGTAAAGGGTAGCCACCACCCTTCTTTTTATTAATTCTATTTTAGTATTTGTGTTGTGCCTTCACCTTTCTTAATTACGTAAATGTTTTTCTATGTGAACTATATCTTTATATTTATTTCTAACCCGAGGTGAAGTGTGAACCCTCACCTCACATACATGCTAAATTTTAATTTTTTTTACTTTTGTTTAAAGAATAATTATATTTTATGCTGTTTATTTTTATGTTAAGAAATACCTTAAAATGATACCAAACTAATATATAATAAAACTGTAAATATTTAAATCATTGACATATATTCTCTAATTCTGCATGCTTTCTTGCGGGAATAGAATTGTTTCAGAAGTGTCCTACTGTATGGCACGCTGAATTGTATTGGTAGATTGTTTTGGCAGGCTACAGCTATAGGTTCCTGATCCCTGATTTAGAAGCTATCATTCACAATTGTGATTCATACTTATATATTTAATTATCTCTAACTTATTTTACAACCAACTAAACAATTCGCTAAGCCTAAAAACTAATATGCAAATATCAAAATTTTTAATAAAAAATACTTATATAAACTTTTTATTGTTATCTCTACCTCGGTACATATACCTATTATATAATAGTGATATTACTTAACTATTTGTAAAAAACTTTGCAATTTTCTTTTGCATGAAATTCTTATGATCACACCAAAATGAGATTCTACAGTATGCTTTCATATAGAGATCATTTATTTTTCTGCGATGAAATAGGCAGAGAGTAAATGGGTTCTTAATAAGCTTCTAAGGGCAATATTTAGGAAAAAAGTTATGAATTTTGCATAATTTGATAGTATGAGATAAGCATGTATATATAAGAGTAAAATGAACATTATTACCGTACCATCATTAGTAAAGTCTATTTACTATGTATTAAGCTTTAATATTGTATAATAGAGTGGATAGAAATTTTTTTTTCCAGAATTTCAAAACCTACCTATGTGAAAAAGAATGTTCTCTGGTACATCATAGATAAAGGGAAAAATAAAATAACAAATTAATTTTTTTATGCAAAGTACTGGCTCGAAAGGGAAATGAAGATTAGGTATTTAAGCTTTTTTTATGTTAAAAAAATCCAAGAAAAATTTTGATTTTTTGTAAAGCAGGCTTTTTAATGCTGTTTAAAATGTATTGCGATGAGATGAAACATATTAAATAGCTTCAAGAAAAAACATCAAGTATATTTAGAAACATTTTTTTATTATTAATTTTTTTTGAAAAAAACCCCTCTATTATTGAAATGACAATGCGCGACAAAGCGAAAAACGGAAGAAGTTTGGATTGGACTCATTCAACGGTGCGGAGAGCTAGAGATGGGGTTATGAAAGCAATGTGCATAATATTGTTTGCTATTCAGAACTCATTTATCAGTAATCATCAGTTTGGGTTATCTATATAAGTAGTCCCTAACCCCCAGGCCACGAACCGGCACCTGTCCGTGGTTGAAATGGTACCGGGCCACCCAAGGAAAATTAAATTATTTTTATTTTATTTACTGCGGTGTATTTCTCTCGGGTTTGTGCGGCTTCCCATGGAAATCACTATATTCTACGTAGGGATTGCAATATTGGAACAAAAGTTCAATACCGGTATTCGGTATTTTTTAGATCTTAATACCGGTAGTAGAGTTTTAGGAAAAAACGAAAGCACAAATGTTTCTTTGTTTTATTTGCCAGTTTTATTAGAGAGTGTAAATATCACAAACAATTAATTTGTAATTTTTAAATTATAACTGTATATACAAAGAATCACAAAAAAGTAAAGGAGCATCTTATTTATTTATATCACAAAAAATAAGTGTAAATATCACTATTCAGTCTGTGGTACTGTTACAAATTTTTGAAATGTGATCTTAAAAAACATAATGCATTTATTGTACTGTCATTAAGCCTCATTATGTGCAAAAATGAGCAACTGTCGAAAACGCTCTTTCGGCATCTAAGCTAGTTGGTGGTATTGTTAGTAATACGCGATATACCCCTTTCCAAGTATTTTCTTCTAAATCTCTCATCTTCAAATAAATCGATTTCTCGTCGGATGGTTTTGGATGTAGTTCATTTCTGTATTGTACTTTGGTTTGTTGAAATTTTTTTAGCTATAGCTAATTTTAATTTTTGTTCAAGAGACAATTCTTTTTCATTATCGACGTTAGGGTCATAATCATTTTCGATAACTGTACCGAGTTCTTCTGAATGTGGATAAGGTTTGCGGATAAAAACTTTTAAGAAAACATATTATAAATTGATAAAATTTGAATTAGTTAGTCTTTTTTTTCTTTTTCATTTTCATTTATAAAATCATGATGATAATCAAATAAATTGTGAATAACAAACTCATCAATTAAAAAAATATCGAAATATTACACACTTTCTTCCCAACTACAACCTTGTTTTCACACATACGAATATCAGACTACGAATCCTGCGCATGTGCACTATAGCTCTGAGCTGTAAGAGAATAGTTTTAGGCCACCTTCTTCGATGATTCACATATTTTATCACTTCTCTTAACTGTGCGATGCAACTTTGTATTCACGGTCTAATTAATTTCTCCCGTTAGGGAGACATAAAAACCAAAACTTATACTATTTTGCTAGGTTGGCGATACCTGAACATATAGTGAAATATAGAGAAAAGGTACTTACTAGAAATTAAAAAATTTCTAGTAAATATCGAAAAACCGGTATTTAGGCTTTCGAATACCGATATTACAAAACTGTAAAAAAGGATCAAAATACCGGTATTTGGTATCCCGGTACCGGTTAATTCCACATTAAATCACTTTATGTTTCTTTTTTGGTATAACTGTATTTCATTCTGAAGGCATATTTAAATACAATGAATAAAAATTATTAAATTAAAACAATCTAAATTATAAACAATCAATGTCTATCCCCCCCCAGCGGGCCGCGGTAAAATTAGCTAACGTTGATCGGTCCGTGGCGATAAAAAGGTTGGGAAGCATTGATCTATAGTGTAGGGAAATTTTTTTATTTTGGATCCAAAACCATTTTACCAAAATTAAGTCTATTTCCCATTTTTTTTCAAAATTAAACCCTATTGAGGCAATATTAAAAATTTTGAAATTATTTTTTTTAATTATTTTTTTCTTAACCTCCGTACTATAGAACATCTTTCCCACAAGAGTGTAGGTGAATTTTTATTAATAATAACTTTTTCTCCATATAATCACGATCCCAGGGTGGGTCTTGACCTTCCCAGGCCATCTTTCTCTAATTTTTAGTTCCCAAAACAGAGATATTTTTCTAGGCCATCAATCTATCTTACAAAGGGAGAGCACGACTAAGGAAATTCATTTGGTATCGAGACTTGTTGTAATAATATAACTCCTTTAGGGTGTTCACCCCTCAATGTAATTCCGCCGAATGGCCAGTCAATTCGGAGAAATTAGCCTTCAAAATTCATGATTAGCTTTTATACAATTAAATTTTAATGTATCGCAACGAGTTCGTAGCCTGATCGGTAAATCGTCTGCTTACTATGCACGAGGTCAGGGTTCGATTCCACATGATCAACTGTTTTCTTACATTCATTTAATTACCTGGGCAACAAAAAAAGAAACATTTTTTTTTGTCTCAGAAAGAAAATATGTGATTCTGATAGCATTTCTTCTCCTGAATTCAAATATGATATCGATTTTTCTTCATCACGCAAGGTTTTTGAGAGACAGACATTTATAATTTTAAATACTTTAATATTTTCTACATTCTTAAGTACACAATATTCGAACATTCGGACTCACCTAGAAATTAAGAAATCATGATTTATATTTCGCCTGTGGAGTATCCCTCTTGATGGTCCAACAATAATCGGTCAATGTATTAGCATTCCATTCGCCTTGATATCTCTTTTCTATCGCTGAAATCTCCAGACGAAAGCATTCCCCGTGCTCATAGCTCACTGCACCAAGATTTTCCTGGAATAAATTTAAGTGCGAGTGCAGGGAGTGTATTTTTAAGGACATATTACAGCCCAAATTTTTATAAGATGTTATAAGATCATGAACAATATCACGGTAATTTTCCGCTTTTAGATTTCCCAAAAAACTGTGAGTTACATTTTTGAATGCTTACCAAGCTGCTTTCTCCAGTGGATTTAATAGTTCCTCAAACTGTTCATCATGCATTAGTGAACGTATTTGTGGACCCACAAATATCCTTTCTTTAATTTTTGCTTCACTAATTTTAGGAAACTTCTGTTTTAAGTACATGAAACCAGGAGTATTGCCCATGGCTTTCACGAAATTCTTCATTAATTCTAGTTTGATATGTAACGGAGGTAGATACACATTTTTAGGATTACACAATGCGTCATGCTTCACATTTCCTTGTCCAGGAATAAATGAATCGCGTTTAGGCCATTCTTTTCAGATGTAATGGATTTTCTGCCCCTACTATCCCAAAGACACAAAAAACAACAGTACTTCGTGTAACCAAACTACAGACCAAGAATAAGTGCAATTACCTTCAAATCATCACACATATTCCGTTCATGCACTGCATATTGAAGCTTTGCCAATATAAATTGAAAGTTTTCATGTGTTTCTTTCATACTAGCAGAGTGAGCCACAGGTATTGATGGGAATTTATTTCCATTATGCCGAAGCACTGTTTTTAAACTTGCTTTGGAGGAATCAATAAACAAGCGCCATTCTATTGGGTTATGTTCAATACCAAATGTCTCCATAAGAGAAGAAATGTCATTACAAAACACTAAGCCATTTTCTTTAGAAAAATAGTCTTTACATTGAGAATGACGACTACGATAAGTACATGTCTTTGTATACTTTTGAAGAAGATTCCATCCGTTTAGCCCGGAACCAAGCATTTCAGACTGTTTTTTGGATAACTTTAAATCTCGTATGAGATCGTTAAGGTCTTCTTGAGTCAATAAATGAGGCTCAGATGAACAGCTTGGTTCAAAAGTTGTATCACCACAAACAGTTTATTCTTCCTTACTTCTATCGGAATTTGAGCTCTCTTCATCTAATGCCAAATGTTCTGGAGGCTTTGGTATGGGCAATTCTTCGCTGTGTGGAACTGGTCTCATTGCAGATTACAAGCCAGGGTACACCACTGTATGTTTTGATTTTGACGTAATCCCTTTAATATTTATTAAGCAGAAATAACAGTCAAAGGAGTAATATTTGGGTTCCCTCCAAATCATAGGGATAGCAAATAGCATGTAGCACGTGCCATTTTTCTATGCAGTGAGAAGCCTACTACACGATAAACAACAGATATGTGGGATCCAGGTCCTTGTTTAGTTCCCCACTTTACAACCAAAGTTAAGTTCATATCACTTTTTTACTAATGGAGTAAGGTTTCGTCTTTGGGACTTAAACGATACTTCACCACATATATAACAGAAGTTGTTATGATGATTTAAACAAGCTCTATGCATTTTGTAACTAACAACAAATTAAAAAATAAATAAATTTGTAAATACGTAAAATACAACAATCCAGACATAAAGCACTCACACAATTACGTGTTTACTGGTTCACTACTATCTCGCAACTGACATCGTTCTAATGAATGCATGCTAGTCTAGACCATGTCTGTGCCTGTCTGTTGTGTCTGGTGCCAAAGTATCTGTACATGTATGAACTTGCACAACAGTAGCAATGATACCATTTTAATTAGCTCTAGTGGTTCCATCACACTTACAATGCTCTAGGAGTTTTTATTTTATAATGGACAAATGGTCGTTTACTAAGCAGATGATTTACCTATCAGGCTGCGAAATCATTGCGAGAAATTAAAATTGAATTGTATAAAAGCTAAGCATGAATTTCAAAGGTTAATTTCTCCGAATTCACTGGCCATTCGGCGGAATTACATTGAGAGGTGAACACCCTAAAAGAGTACCACTATTACACCAAGTCTCGATCCCAGATGAATTTCCTTAGTCATGCCCTCTCCTTGTTAGATTTTGTCCCTGCCTTTTCTCCGTGTGGCAATTGGTTGGGCATTCAAGACTTTTTTAGTGGTGTGGTCGTCCATTCTGACAACGTGGCCTGCCCACATAATTTGTTGTACTTTAAAGAAGTTAACGATACCTGAGATTCTTTAAATGAGTGACGGAGTTCTAAATTCTATTTTCTTCACTCCGTGCCCTTTTCTTGAGTTTTTCCAAAAATAATTCCTAAAATCTTTCTTTCGTAGAACTACCTGTTCGAGACATGGACCAGGTTTCACATGCATAAATTAAAATAATATCTAGATAAATTATGCTAAGAAATGGCTATAAGTATGTGAGCAGCAAAAAGGCTTAGAACAAAGGGGTTTTTTTTAAAAAAAATCATAAATAGATGGTTTGCCGCCGCTTGTGGCTTCAATATAATCCAAAGATGAATATAAAACACACTTTTAACTATAGAAACATTTATACTTAATTTTGTATAATAATATGTAGATTGAGCAATAAATCAGGCTGTTGAAGGTTCTGAGAATATTTAGAACCTAAGTTCTAAATTGCAGTTGCCTTTTGACGAAGAATAACAAACACTGTGTCCGTTCGTTTCCTGTTTACAGTAGTAATACCGCAATCCGCGGGAATGGACAGTTGCAGTTGGGGTAAGAAACGCGGGAAAACACTGCGCGTTCAGTCACAGTTGCGGCTGGTAAGAAATGTAGGGTTAGTGAGTGTTTATTAACGTAGCACTAAAAAACAAACTAGGTATACTGGCATTGGATTTCATTGTTTTGAATCATGGTCAAATGATGAGCAAGACACCTGAGCCAGCATCCCTTCTCCGAGCTTCCACACAACGCCATCGGCAGGACTTTGAGACTCGATGAATTTAACGTGCCTCGGCTTTCTCTACACGGTGGGGTTTCAGCAGCACAAGGTTTAAAACTCATGACACGTCGACCACAAGTCCGTGACCTTAAATATTAAGCTCCTGCAGCCGCAAGATGTGTTGAAAACAAAGACAAGAGTTTAAATTCTTCAGAACCCAAGCAGTTTCTAAATTGTATAAATATTTTCTAGAAATTTTGTTCATAATCTGTTATGAGGCTTACATATGCAAAATTTTATATTCTGAACAATGAACGATAAATTTCGATACTTTTTGGGTTTAATAAGATAAAATAACGTCCTAGAATAAAATAGAAAAAAATAAAAAAAATTTTAAAAATAATACTTACGAATACACAAGTTAAAACCATTTTCAAAATAAACATATTAACCTCTAAATTTTAAATCAGTTATTCATTTCAAACAATATTTTCCTTTTTAAAAATTAAAATGACTTTTTTATGAAGCAAAAGGAAAACAAGCATTAAATTTATACGATTATTTTCATAAGGATATAAATTTCATCGAACATTCATTAGCCGAAAATAAAAAAAAATCTTTGCTTAGATAAAAAAAAAAATATTCATTTTCAACAATTTTTGTTTTTGTTTTTGACATACTTATTTTTCTTTTATCTTGAGCTATCTTTTTAAGAATAAATACAGTTATTCAGAAAAATCAATTTCAGAGTCTTACGCTTAGTATCAAGGATGAAGGAAGAGTTTTCCCAATAATATCTCTGAAAACATATATTCCCGCTCTTTTGAAACGTAATATTAGCTTTTCTTTGAATATTACGTGTTTTAGATGTTCAATAAATAATATAGAGTGTTTCTAAAGCTTTTTAAAAATCTACTTACCTTAAATTTTTTTAAAAAAGCTGCCTTTTTTCACTCACTTTCAAGTTATCGCCACTAAATTTCTGTTCATATCAATAATAAAAAAATTAACATCCACACTTATATTTAATGACTCTTGTTATTTGTTATTTTACCATACATTTATTTAAAACATTATAATTTGTATTGTTTAGTTGTTCTACTGGTTATATTTTATTGAAAACTTTCAAAAAGTGTTGGATGAAGCAATTCATATCATCAAATGCTTATGGTAACTCATTTAACGCCATGGAAGCTATTTTTTTTTAAAATCTCATAACTAAGAAGAAGAATTCATTAAGAAAACCACAAGTTTCTGATATTTGTATTAACTTCTGAATTTTTAAATTCTGTGAAAAAGAAATCAAAATTACCCCCCTTTTTTAGATTAAAGAAAACTGTTTTTCAATTGATCCAAATGTCTGTTTTTCATTTTTCTCATCCCAACTTTGGGGGAATCTGTTCAATTTTCTTTTAAATGACTTCCCAAATCTTGAGTGAATGAATTTTATCCCTGACCAAGCCATTTAAATTGTTTGTTTGTGTAAGAAAATGATTACTTTTGGGGGCGAGTTTAGAAAATGAAGGGGCTGTATCTTTCTTCTGTTGTATAAATTTAAAATTTTATCTTTTTTGCCAAAATTATTATATATATATATATATAAAATCAGCTACATATAAATGAAAAAGTCTCATTTAAAGTGCTTAGAAAACATATTTATATATTGATATTTAACACAAAAATATTTACTGTGGTAGGAATAGTTCGTTTTAAGTTGTATAGATACAATCGGGTAGTTCATTTGAAGTGGTTGAAAATTACAAGGTCTGGGGCCTTCAGTCCTCATGTGGCTCAAAATAATCGGAATAGTATATTGTTAGTTACCACATAAAATGTTAAAAATATTTGCATTTAGATTCTGTGTTTCTACGAAGTAGTATGATACAGAAAAACAATAAATAGCTACATATTTCTCGCAGGAATATTAAAAAAGGGCATAAAAACAACTTTTATTCCCATCTCGTAGAAGATTTCTGAGAGGAAATCATGAAATATTTATGAGTTAAATTTCCAAGAAATAACAACTGCTCATAGCCAGAATGGTCTAACTTTTAATAACAATATTTAAAATATAGTAGAAAGGGGAAAAAATTAATCTCATAAGTTGTGTTGTATGATATGTAGCACTAGTTTCGAAGAATAATGTAAATTAAATGTTAAATTTAACTGAGCATTCTTTAAGTTTAAGATTTGACAACAAATATAAGACTAATTCAGAGGCTTGTCAATATTTGATTTCTACAAAATCTGTGTTTCGGGTTTTGATAGTTAAACCTTTTCGGTTTGAATGTCTTTATCCACGCATTTTTATCTTAAAAGCATTTTAAATAATTTAGTTTATTTAATTTAGAAAATAAATAAATAATTATAAGTGGATAACTAAACTTAACTAAAAATATCTAATTTATTTTACGTCCATAAGCAATATAATGCCATTTTTTATACTTTGTATTATTTTAATTGTACTAAATTTTAAGGTGAACTGAGATAATGTGGAATTTTAAAAGAAACAGAAACTATCAACAGATATTTTTTTCAATTTCAGATAAATAAGATTACTGATTTCATTTGCTTATGATTATTTTTGTGTTTTAATATAGATGGTCCTCGATTTTTACACCTCATTGGTTCCTGAAATGTGTACAAGACGTAAGGTATAAAAAATTTTAAAAATGTTTTTTTATAAAATATTGTTTTTTATAAGATTTATTTAATAGATAATAAGCGAATAACGTTTAATTTTTTAGTAACTAATGTTTTCTTTGCAAACTTTCCAAAAACTACCTGAATTTCACTTTTATTTTTTTAAGTAGATAATTTACTGATAAATTATATCTTTTTTATTGATATTTTTTCAGAAAATATATCCTTTTCATTCGGGAGATTCCTGATTGTCATCAGTTTGTCAAGATTCACCAAAGTGCTGATTGTATTCCAAAAAAGCCTGTCTCAATAAGGACTGTATGATACATATAGATAAAATTCTAATTTCTAAGTAAGGGGTTTTTGAAGTGAAACTTCTTAGCGCTCGAGAGTGAATGAGAAATGTGCCTAGTTTTGCATAACAGTGAAAATGCGAACGGAAGTTGTCTCCCCGCTCCTCTCCCACCCCCACCCCCCATCGTCACCATGATGACAGGATAGTGAATTGGGAGGAAAAGGGGGAGCAACGTAACTTGCGTCATATCCGTGTAAAAGTTGGATGATTGCTCACCTCCGATTGGTCAACTTGCCCACCTTCTTATTGGGGGTCCTTTCCCCCCAGACCCGGGAACATCTATCAACGGATGTATGAGACGCAGTGGCATTACTGTGTATACAAAATAGCTCTCGCAGTAAAAGCGTGCTTTTATTAGATTGTTGGCTACATAACGATGTTTTCAGCGGCTAATTTGCTTTTTTGACTTTTATTTGCGTTGAACTATATTAATTCTAGTCAGAATGCCTAGATCAAATGCACAAAGAGGAAAAGTGTTTCGTGAAGGAAAGAAAAAAGAAAAACTAGCAGCAAGTCCAGTCGAAAAAGTGACAAAAAAAAGCACACAAAAAACCCCCCAGAAAAATATTGCAAATTTATAAAGTGCTACTGCGGAATCTCCATCCGAGTACATGAGAAAATATCGAGCACGGAATAAAACACTGCAAGATACTCTCTTAATGCTCAGTTTAAGGGATGGGAATGCTATTGAGACTCTTCTAATGATTGCACAGATTAATTCAGACTTAGTGAACCACCCTGTGCCATTAACTACAGAGCCCTCAACAATTCTAGTGCGTGTTGGAACTGATGCATGTAAATCAATAATAAATTCTATCTTACGTTATGGGACTATGATTCCCATAAAAATGCTCACAAAGATTTTCAAAAAAGCGATTCATTGATAATCATTCAAACGATACGGGCGTTCAATTTATGATAGATTATGTTTTAGAGAGGATTTGAGAACGTCTGTTGATGAGCACAAAAAATATTTTACAAAACATTTTACCGGGAATTAATTTAGAAGACACATTAAAGCATGCTACAATTGCCGACAAAGTTTAAATAGGAAAAGTATACGAAATTTATCAAAATATAATGGCATTGCATACCCAGAAATTCCAGGACATCTTTCTATTTTGGATTTGGTATCAGAAAGACTCTTTTCACCACGAATACCTTTCACGCAAATTAGGCGATTGAGACATGTGTTCGGTCAATTTGGAATATTAGAGTAAAAAATCAATGTTCCAACGTCGCCAAAGAAGTTTCACTTCTATCGCGTGGCGTTACACACACCATTTTTTTAATATTACTTCGAGGAATAATCCTATAAGACGTTTCCTTGCGAGCAGCCCAATACAAATCCGCCTTTGCAGTGGCCAGGAGAAAATTTATTACCTCTGTGTTGGCCATGAAAGCACAAACTGTTAGGTGAACAAAATTCATAACCTCTCTTCCAAGACACAAAGGGCAGTCAGGAATGTCTTTTGCACCAATTTGGTGTAAGTGTTGCTGAAGAAAGTCATAACCGGTCAAAATTCTAAAAACAGCAGAGAAAATCTGTCTAGGAAGACCATTGGGACTGAACTATAGAGCAAGGTCTACCAGATCTTTCCCCTCGCATCATCCTCTTGAATTCGGCGAATGTGTTTTCCCACGGACCCGGAGATATTTGAAAAGGAATGTCTGCATGAGAAGGCACCAGAAGGCCGTGGGAGATTGCAGCCATGTTTGCCCCGAGAGTCTGCCTCTTCGTTGCCTGGGATGCCGCAATGACTAGTATCCATTGGAGAACAATAGTCTAATTAGCATTGTTGAGTTCATTAATATTTTCTCACCTCTTCCACCTCTATTGAGTCGCTATTGCTTAAGGAGCATAATGTGAGGATTGCAGACTAAGAATCCACAAGGAAAACAACTCGTCTACAAGAGATAGATAAATTGGACAGATGTCATATTGCTTGCCTCGCAGCCTCTATCAAAGTATGTAACGCCCAAGCCTGCTGCTAAAGAGCCTTCAAAAAGTTTTCCAAACTGAAGCTAGCCCCATTTCTAATCAAAGTACACTGAGTAATATAATTTTTCTTTAAAGTCAATTCCTACTTCGTTAGAGGGCCGCGGTAGCCGAGTGGTATAGGTATCGGATTGTGGCTTGCTTGGTCACAAGTTCGATCCCAGTACCACTAAAGACCCGCCGTGTAGGGCAGCGATGCACGTTAAATCTGTCGAGAGCTGAAACGTCCTCCCGTTGGTGTGATGTGGTAGTTAGGAGAGGGGGGTGCCAGCTCAGGTGTCGTCCACGTCACTTGACCATGGTTCAAAATTACGTGGTCCGTCGCCAAAAGCCCTCGTGTAGCTGAACAGTGCGACGTTAATATTCATAATCAATCAATCAACCTACTTCGTTAGAAAAACGTACTGGCGCCATCTGTTGCAGATAAATCTTACTTCACCAGAAATAACGCAGAATAAATTTAAAATTAAAAAATAAAATTTAATTAATGAATTAATATTTGAAAAAACTGTATTAACATCAAGTGTCATCCACTACAAGCTTTAAAAATGTGAACTTGAATGGATGAATAAAAAGTATTTTATTAACGTTTGAAGATTTGAACAGGACATATATATATATATTATATATAAATATATATAGGGAGAGAGTAAACTATAGTAGGAACTGAAAAAACAATATTTTTCGAATGTTGTGGAAACAACAATATCTAAATTCTCTTATGTTATCTATGTGTATGAATGAAACATACGCAATATTATTATTTAATTCTATAAGTTATACCGTATATTTTAGAAAAAAAGCCCATACGTTTTGTGTTAGTATAAGAACGGTTTCAGGAATAGAATAGAACAATAAAAAAATTGCATTGAAAGTATAATGATTACAAAGATTTGTTTTCATAAGGATTATATTTTTCGAGTTCCGAAAAAAATTCACACAAATGAGAAGGTATTAAAAGTAGATAATTTTAATCTTTTTCAATATTTCTTTAATAGAAAACAAAAATGTATGTTTCATTATATAAAGACAAAAAAATTATTCGGAATTTTTCCTTTGCGAATACATATGTAGCAAATATCCACTGTAAACTTTTATATAATATTTTTCCAATTTTTATGAACATGAGTATTTTATTTCTCTATACTTTGAATTTATAAGCATAGAGAAATAAAATACTCATGAGAAACCCTAGTCTCTAAAATTGGTTACTTATACTCTCACACACATTAAAATAAGAAGAATGATTATTTTAGAGAAATGGTAAAATCTCTCTGAATGAGAGTACATTACTTTCTTCGATTTTTTTTAATCGTAACAACAAATGCATTTCTTAGTCTCCCACAAAGTAGACCAAACATTACAAAAAAGGCAACGAATTGTTTTTTTTTTTAAATTTTGAATCATTGTGGCTTTTTAACATCTAAAAAAAGGCATCATTCTTGAATATCGATTTTATATTACATGTTATTGAAAACTCACTTAAGAGTTTATAAATAACTGTAAAATTAAAAACAGTATATTTAAAACTAATATCTGCATGATTTATTCAAAAAGGAATTTCATTACTTATGTGTGTGACTTAAGTCTTAAATTCTATTATTTAAATAAGAGATGTTTAAGGTTACACAGTGCCCTTTTTGAAAAAATGATTTTTGAAGACAGTAACAGTAAAAAAATAATTTTTATGTTTTATATTCAGATTATATTATTCAGTGAATTTTGCAAGTGAAAAGTTAGTTTTACTAGCCGTTGTTTTTCAATTTTGAAAAATTAAGGACTTTTGAAGTTTTTTCAGATTTTTATAAAATGTACACTTTTTAAATTTTTTTTAGTTATTTTAAGTTATTTATGTTTCTTAGATTATTGCAAACAAACGATAGTATGGGTTTGAAAATATATTCCGTTGTTGATTTATAATAATTATTTTTCTGGGGAAAAACATGGAAAAAATACGAAAATTTTTAAAATAGTAAATTTAGCAATTTTTTTTTAAAAAATTAACTAGAGATCTCTCATCCCTAAATCCATACTAACTTTTATAGAACATACGTTTGGGAGTATGTACAAAAAATTTCAAGGCTCTGTGATAAACAGAAAGAAAGCCTTAGGGATTAGAAAACAAATTGAAAATCTGAGAAAAACGCATTTAAAAAGTTCGTAAAAGCATAAAACAAAAACTTATAATACGCGTAAAGCTCTAATTTTTTAATGTGTCATTTTCCAATGTATGCTCTAAATTAGAACACTATTTTGATTAAATATGACTGAAAATAATTTTTTAATTCAAAATAAATTTTTGAATAATATTGATAGCATTTGTTAGGACGACATTTCTTTCAGCTTAATCTTAAGGTATCCGAACACGTTCAGAGTACTTTTTGACAAAATAACATATTTAAACATATAAAGGCTTTTTAGGATTCAATACCAATAAATACCAGTATTTAATTAACAATATTTAAAATAAATTGCCAGAATTTCAGAAAAAATCACAATTATATGTGAAATTTTAGCAATATTTTTGTAAAACTTCAAAGCAATTAGAGAAAAAGTAAAAAACGTATATTAGTAAAATAATTACCAAAACAATTTAGAGGCATTTATCTAGAGAATGTACTAAAATCTTAATGTTTTATTAAAATTTGAAACTTTTAGAGATGATTGAGTAAACGTTATAAGAAAAATAATGCCTTTATGAGACCATTATTTAACTAACATGCCCTAACTCAAATAATATTCATACTATAACCTAACCAGAAACCTAACAGCTTGGCACATGCGAAAAAAATTAAATAAATGCGAAATCGTTACACATTTATTATCTCAAATTTTTTTTTTTTTCGAATAACATTTAGAACTCAAATATTTCATAACTATCACAAAAGTTACCACTTTTAAATATATGATAATGATAATTAAACTATAATACTCTTTAATTTTTTTTATTTTTAGACTCAAAGAGATAAATGGAGCTATAATAATAGGATATTTAAGGTTTACACCTTATCTCAGTGTTTCTTAAACTAGGGGTCACGTGACTTACAGCTGGGATTGTTAAGAACTTTATGATTTTCGATAGATTTTTTTGCATAAAATAACGAATTTTTAAAATATTCTAAAACTTCAATACAGTATCTTTTACCTTTTTCTACAACTTATTTATTAACTGTGAGACGACATTTTCATCTTTAACAACAATAAAATCAAAATATCGATCAAATCTAAAGAATATTGAGGGAATACTTCATCCAGTGGTGTGCCGACTGTTATTCCAGTATTTAATAACATATTTAAGGGGACGCAGTACGATTCAATTGACCAAACTCAGTCAAAAAATCAAATCTAATTTTTTAGCCTAAATTATTCTTTGCATACCTCTCTATAACCTCTCAAAATTTGAAAGCTTTAAACTTAATTATGATAGCTTTTGCGTTCGTTTTTATTCACATCCCTATGGCAAATCAAAACTTTACACTTATTTATCTGAGAAAGATATAATAACTAGTTGTCTTCATTTAAAATGCTAAGACTTTTTTCTATTGTGCCTAATGCTTTGAAATTTTTTACCTATTGCCAATAGTACCTGTAATAAAAGTTGGTAAGCATTTTTGAATCAAAGCAATACTTATTTTTTAAAAAATAATTGAACTCAGAATTTATACATTTTTTTAAGGAATTTTCAATAAGCATTCATAAAAAGAAGTATTGTACGAATACCAATCATGTTATTGCAAAACCCATACCAACTTTTGTAATACATAGTTTGTTGTAAATTAAATTTCATGCGTGTACGTAAATGTTTGTAGGAGGAGTAGAATTGTACAATCACTTAACAAATTTTTTTTCCTTAAAAAATTAAACGGCTAGCTTTTTATGAAATTTTGATCACAAAATCTGTTTTACATAGTGTACACACATATGAGGCAACCAAAAAAGTTTTGAAAATCCTTAAATTAAAATTTTTTTGCGTAAGTCGTACTATAAAAATAATGAAGCACCCCTTTCCCATTTTTTTTTATTGAAAACAATTTTAAAATCCCCGTGCACCACAAAGTATCACACGGGACCCCTTTCCCATTGATGCTTAAATATTGCATATAGCGTTGTTAATAAAAAGTGATAATCGAAGAAGTGAACTCAAAACGACAAAAGAAACAATTTATAGTTAACATATAAATTACCACTTTAATTACATTATATGTTTTTTTATTACGTTAGTTAAAATTTTTATATCTTTATATTCAAAGTAAAAACTTATTGTGGATATTTATTACTTTAGAACAATAATATACCACACACAAATAAAACACATATAGAGATACCCAGGCGTGTGTAAACTTTGTGCAATGCTTATGGGGACGTGCAAAATTTTTGTACAAAAAATGGTGTTGCCACCCCGAAGAGTTTAAGACCCGCTGCCTCAGCTTAATTAATTAACATGAAAAATTGCAGTATTTCAAAAGTAGATATATGAAACACAATACCACAGCCGCTAATTTCGTCACATTCACAATAAAAACAGAACGCCTCATGATAAACACGAACGAGATAAATACGAGATAATGCCATTTTCATTATTTTTTTATGAATTAAAACACACAAAATAAATTATAAATGGCTGAGTAAAATGTATCGTGCATTTTCAGAGTTAAGAACATTTTAAAAACGCTTTGTCTCGATAATTGCATAATTACCGACTTTTATTTAAAATCAGAGATACATATGTTTAGATAATGAGAGAGAGAGAGAAAACATATTATCTATGATAAAGAAAATAATTCTAAAGATACTGGAAACATTTTAAATCTGGAGATGTCTAGCACAAAAGATAAAAAAAATAATGCATAAACGAACTCATTTCTTGAATTGTATTAAACCATAAAATATTTGAAAAGGAAAGCGTTCTAAAATATTTCGAATGAAAAAAGTACTCCAGACTTATTTTAAAGAACACATTTTTTTAGCAACTAAGTTATCTGTACTTTAATTAAAGTATAATAATAACTTTAATTAGTCTACTTTGAAATAAAAAAAAAGAATCTTCAAAGTTTTCTCACGATAATATTTTCAGATATTCCTTTAGAAATTTAACTGTTAAACTCTTTCTCAAACTACCACAAACAAAGCTCTTTGACAAATGCTTCATTACTCTAAACCGGTCCTAATTATTACCCTCTTCAAAACAAAGCATCTTACCTTTCGCAGCTCTTAACTATCGTCACTAGGTGTCGCCCTATCGTTATATCCGCATCCCTCCTCCGAAATCCTTGAGAGGGGAGGGTCGCAAAATAAGGGAGGATGGGGATGGATCCTTTCTTCCCAGAATTCCCGGTCGAATCATGGTTCTGTCGGGGTCTCTTTGCGTAAGGATAATGTTGAGGCAGGTAGCATGGATCTAACAGAAGAGCGCTGGCGAGGTAAGTTTAGTTTTAGATTTCGGATGCTTTTTGTTTGTTGCGTGCTTTTAATATTATGAATGTCTTTTTCACTGTTAAAAGATTGGTGGAAAAATTTTGGTGGTAAAAATCAATTTTTAGAGAGTTTTGTTAAAGTTGGACTGTCATGGTGGTCGTAAAAGTGAGAGGGGTCTAGAAGGGGACATTGTTGCAGCCCCGCGAGGGTCTTGGAAGTTTCCTAAGTGCCCGGAATGGGACCTCCCGTTTGTGTTGAGGGGTGTTGCAATGTAAAATTGGTTAGATGTCAGAAAAGGGGTTTTTTAAGAAATGGAAATATCTTTGGAGGATGTTTATTTGATAATAATTTTCTTGTGAGATGTGTTTTCATTTTTCTGTTCAAAGAAGTATTTTTTTTCGTGTAAATATTTTAATGAAAGTTTTTCTTTCGATGATTTGAAAGGAATAAAAGTCAAGATTTAAAAATAAATTTAAGGTGTATTTTCGTTGAATCTCTTAAAGGTAAAATTGGTTTTGAAGCACTTTTAATGCATTTTTATAGCTTTTAAAACAAAAAAAGTCTTTGTTGAGAGCTTTATCGTACTTTTAAAAAAGTTGTTATACTGTAATTGCTTTGCCGTTTTAAAAAGATAATATTGTGAGGGAATATATAGCTTTCAAAAAAAGAAGCCTTTTTAGTTGTATAATTTCATTTTTAGTTCTTAAGATTTTTAGCACAACTAGTGGTATGAATATCATTAGATATTTAAAGAAAGTTTTCTCGCTTCTGTGTTGCAAACAAATATATTAGAATAATTTCTTTTGTCTTTAAATATACTAAGCAACATTAAAATTCGTAAATAAAAAAAAATCTAACGTTTCTACTTTTAAGTATTTCTGATTAAAAATCAGAATTTAAAATAATTGGGTTTTAATGTTTTGAATTTCCATCTTCCTTAAGGAAGGTTTTCGCATGCTTGGAAACTTTATTTTAAGACGTTTGTTGAAAATATTTGTTGAAGAAACTAAGTTAAAAATCAAATCACACAACATTTGAAAATTTTAGAAAATTCAAGAAAATAATTTCTTTGTTTTCTCGCTAATTTATTTCACTTTACACTTTGACACATCTTTTGAAAAAAGAAAGCTAAACTTAAATGGGAGACTACAATTTTTTCATGCAGTACTTTTGACATAATAGTAGAAGAATTCAAATTTTTATTACATAATATTTGCATGCAAAGTCTAAAATTGAATCTTCTTATTAAGTGTGAGTGAATTGAACTTATTTTTGGGGAAATTAAACTTAAATTTAATTTTTAAAAAGGAAACTAACCTCAAAATTTGTTTTTAAAAGGGAAAATTTTTTCAAGGAAAATAAGAAATAAATTTTAATAATAAAGGAACATGTAATCCCAATCACTCAAATGCATTGAATTAGCATTTCCACACGATTTTTTAATAATCCCTATGCATAATCGTTACATCCCCTAATCGAAAAAGTTTACTATTACTTAAAATGAAGAGGATATTATGAATAATAAGTCATAGTTTGTTAACATTAATTTTCCTTTTATAGTTTTAAATAAATAGCTTTATGCAGATTTTTCTCACGGCATTGAGATAATTTTATGATTGTAAATATTATTTGATAATGTTTGTTAAGCAAAAAAGTATTATTAAAATAAAAACTTATTTATATATGAGTAATATATCTCTCATACATTTTTGGGACACATTAAAAATATACTTTATACTAAAACAACCCAAGTTTTGAACGTGTTTAAAACCTTTTAGCGCTGCTTCAGAAATATATAGTTTGCCTTTAATTTTTTTTATATTGAAACAAAGGTCTGATAAAAACATCTCCCACAAAATAATTTCACAAAGCACATTTAAAAAAAGATTTATTGAACACTTTCTCCTCAAAATATACAAAATAAAAGAAGATTAAATCTTGTGATAAAGGGAATTTTTAAACTAAGTTTTATATTCATTCGTAAAATTTAAAATTTAATTAAATAGATAATTTTTTTAAAAAAATTCTGAAGCATTTAAATGGTTAAACGCATTTATTGTAAGATATGGTCAAGAAGTCAAGCACGGGTGTGGGATAAATAAAATAAATTTACTGTAAAATGAACGAAATGTATATATATTTTTTGCGCTTCATTCTTTCTTTTGCTTTACGGATTCCTATTTTTAGTTTCTTTTAAGAATATTATTGCAAGTAGATTTATTATAATAAATTTTATTGCATTCGTACGAATACTGTCCTTGTTTATCATTCGTCATCAGTTTTGCTGTGAATAAGGAAATTGAATCCTTTTTCTTTGTAACGTCACAATTTTTTAGATCTTACTTTTCATATAATTAGATTACAGCTTTAATTTAAAAGACGAGTATATTTTTTATTGGTAATATTTTGTTTCTCAAAAATGGCTTTTGCTTTTAGATTTATGTATAGTTTTAAAATTCTTGCTCAACTACACTTTTAAATAAATCTCCTCAAATCAAAAAAAGTTTCGTTATTTTCCTATGGTTTACAAAAGTAAAATATTTAGTGTATGTAATTTAAAGTAATACTTCTCAATATGCATTTTAAAAATAAATTTTAAATGAAACTTATTATCAAACACATGGTTTTAATTCAAGCGGAATTCACACTGTGCATTAATATTTTCCAAAATTGCACGTTATCTGAGAAAATTGATTTTTCAGCATTTTCTTTTTATTTGCAATGAGTTATTGAATATGTAGCCTTCTTAACATTCAGGATACAAAACTAAACAAGAAAAATCCTTCTTCTAAGATTCAGTTGATATACAATTTGATTCATTAATTAATTTTTAATTATTTTACTGTTCAACATCTTATAAAAGTTGATATTTGACTCAAACAGTATTTAAAACAAAAAATTCAAAAGAATCAATTTATTTATCTAAAACATCTTCTATGCTGAATTTTGAAAGTATGTATTCATACATAAAAATAAATGTTAAATAAATTCTAAGGAAAAAAAAAGTGTGAAATATAAAATTTTATGAATTTATTTAAATTAATTTGGTGTTACAAATTATGTACAATACGAAGAATTACACTATTTGTAGAATGTGGCAATAATTTTGCCTCTGACGCAAGTACTGTTTTAAACTGCAAAGTGAAAAAAACTTTATTATTCGGATATTATTTAGTAGACTTAATGTGAAAAAACTGAATTAGTACGTTTTATTGACATATTAGTATTATTATAGTGTATTAGATAAATATCCCAATGAGAAATTTTCAATTTATGCTCTATAATTGTAAAATTCATAAAATACCATATTTTAAGTTGTGAAAAATAGTTCTTAAGAACACATCTAGAATGTTGGTACGTTTTATGAACATTCTACGCAAAATAATTGTCAAATAGACATTTAAAAGAAGAATCAATCGAGTAGAACAATATTTGTTCTTTTCAGAGAAAAGTTTTACAGAGCTTTTTTTCTGATTCCACTGTATCAATCAAATCCTGAGATTAGGGATTTGAACCTTTATCTGTATACTTTCGAAATCCAGCTCAATGCGATAAAATCCACTAGTATTGGAAACAATGTTTCTCAGTTTTGTTCTTATTTGTGCGTTTTTGTCCGAACTTTACTAAATGCGCAAATGAAATTTATGAATGCCGTAAAAATATTTTTTAAATAATTATGTCTCTATTTTAACAATATACTCGTAAAACGATTTTGATTTTTTCACTTAGCAGTTTCACAGGAAAATTGCAGCAAATTAGATATACTGGGTGTCCTTAATTAAACCTGAAATTTACGAACAGTCTATAGCAAAAACCATACAGCGGAATTGCATGAAAATTGGGGAATGGCAGAATGAAATGACAGGAATTTTATTGAGTGAAAACAAAACAATGAATTTCAAAAAACCATCCCTAGGCGGCGTATCATAGCTTTATTAAGAACATATAAATAATCTGCACAAGTTTACAAAACATGCTCTTCCACCCAGATGAAGCACCATAGCCACGACTCCCGGATTCTATCATTCAACCAATCGCCACCAAGCCACTCAGCAGAGTGGAAAACACCACTTTCGCTATGCCTAGCATCATAGACTCTCACGATATGGGATTGAGGACTGCTTTGTAGTCCAGATGCCCAAAAAGGAACACTTATTCAACAAAACATGTTCGATATGCTGTCCATCATGGTCTGCTACCATCTGGAAGTGGTCTGCTACCATATTCGACTATTGAAAGCAGCATGAACTGGAGGAAGTTACGCATATGGCGTTCTATGCTTTCTTTAAGGTCGGACAGAGATGTGATGGAATCACGGGAGACCATGGCCTTGAGATATACCCACAAATAAAAGTAGCAAATATTCATGACGGGGGACCCAGGAGGCCAAGCTGTAGGTTGCCGTTACTATTGTTGCGACATTTGCATATGCCAATAGTTTACATTAATCTAATTTATAACGCCATCTAGTGGTGGTTTTGAAACACATTGTGTTTTCCCCCTCGATGAAATTCCCATCATTTCATTCTTCCTTAACCCAATTTTCATATAATTCTGCTGCAGACTGCTAGAAAATTTCAAGTTAAATTATGGACACCCGGTGTTTCTGTACATACACGCACTAAATTTAATGTGTTTACAATTTCCCTCAAAATAAATTTAAAAAGAAAGAGAAATGTTATTCTGGCTTTGATTTTTCATTAGTCATTTAGGAAAATGTTTATTAAAGAATTATCGAACGACTCATTTTGAAATTAAAGAGATTGCTTCCTTGTAAAAGTGAACAAAAGTTCAACAATACGGAACAAAAGGGAAAACTTTGAAGCACGTGTATTTAAATAAAAGAAATTAAAATGATTTATTACGGAAATTTTTATCAAACTTGATTAAGAATTCTCTTTTATTGATAGTTTCAAAAAGAATGAATGGTTTCCAATAATGGCTCCTTTTACAATCTCCAGTTTCCCTCTTTACTGTCACACACACACATAAATTGGTAGAATTAATTCGTTAGAATTTTAATGATCCGATTAAAAACAGCTTATAAAAGAGTTCTTTAAATGATCAAGAACATTTAAAATTTTATTGCAATTAAAACATAAATGAACAACTTCTTTTTAAATGTATAATCAATTATTTGTGAAAAGCACTTAAGAGAAACTTTAATGGATCTCCGAGTAAAAATTGTCTGTGAATTTTAAATACTGAAGAATTTGTGTACCTATTCTGTATTTTTGCAGAAGTGTTTTCTATCTTCCTTTTTCACCCTGAGAAAAATACTGAAAACGATAATTGTAAAATTAAAGAATCGTATGGTATCTGTTACAAAAAAAATGGTGATTAAAACTTTTCGTATGATTGTCAGTACGAGAAATCCCTATTTTCTCATGAATAAATTATATTCAATTGCATAATTCCGTAACTATTTATTGCAGCAATTCTTAAGTATTTGGTTCGTTAGATCAGTCTAAAATTAGTCTATTGTATTCTAACAAATCATTATTCTGTTTACAGGATGGGTACAAAATCTAGCATTGCGTTAAATTGAAGTTTAATGTGGTTTTATTTCAAAAAGCAGTATTTTTAATAGCAGTATCACGCTAATATATTGCCATCGCAGGTAGTTTAGTTTTTTCATGTCACTAGGAAATGTATCTGTATTAGAGATTTGTAAAATGAAGCAGATTCATTAAAAATTAGTTTCTTATATCGCACTATCTTCGAGGTTCGGACCTGCTAAAAACGAGATACAGTTGGTTGAATTGTGGTTATATGGAGAAAAAATATTAATCGGAACCTACCTATAGTATTAAGATAAGGAGAAAAATAATTTAAAAAAATAATTTCAACACATTTAGTATTTCCACAAAAAGTTAAATTATCGAAAAAAACGAAAGAAAAAAACCCCAACAAAATAAATTTAATTTCGGTCAGATGGTTTCAGTCTAAATTTTGTCATTTTTCTGTAATATAAATATACAAAAGGCATGATTACTGATAAGTAGGGATTGCAATATCGGACCAAAATCTAATACCGGTATTCGGTATTTTTTAGAACTTAATACCGGGATACCGGTTTTAACACCGGTAGTAGAAATTTTATAAAAAGAAAGAAAACACAGGTGGTTTTTTTGTTTTATTTGCCAGTTGCTTTATTAGAGAGTGTAAAAATCACAGAAATAATTTGTAATTTATAACAAATTATAACATTATATAAAGAATCACAAAAAAAGAAAAGGAACATCTTATTTACACTGTACCACCTTATTCTTTTGATCATATGAATAATGAAACCAAACCGAAGTATTATAAAATGATTTTTTTATGTTCTTTATAAGCTTATTCTTTTTCATTATTAAGGGTTATTATTTATGAGTATATATATAATGAATCTGAAAATTATTTTAAACCCTGAAGTATGATATACAAATACAATGGGAATAACAAACTCAACAATTTAAAATATATCGAAATATTACACACTTTGTTCACAACCACAACCTTGTTTTCACAGATACGAATATCAGACTACGAATCCTGTAATAAGACAGTTTTGGCCTACTTTCTTGGATGATTCCAGTGGCGTAACGTACACCCCCGCATCGCGGGGGGGCCCAGTATTCTAAGGGGCCCAAAGCCTGACTGACGCAAGTGCCTACCCTTTGTAAAATTCTACGTGGGGGCCCAAAACCTGACTTTGCAGGGGGGCCCAAATGTTCTCCGTTAAGCCACTGGATGATTCTCCTATTTTATTACTTTTCTTGATTGTACAGTGCAACTTTATATCCCCAGTCTAATTAATTTCTCCGTTTAGGCAGACACACAAACAAAAAATTATACTATTTGCTATGTTGGCGATCCCTGAACATACACTGGAGACAATTTGAAGATTTCTAGTAAATATTGAAAAACCGGTATTTAAACTTGTGAATACCGGTATTGCAAAATTGTACAAATGGCTTAAAATACCGGTATTCGGTATACCGGTATTGCACTCTCTACTGATAAGTGTATACTGAGTAGTGTGTAGTAGCAACATTTCATAACCCCAGCTCTTTTCCTCCGCACCATAGAATCAGTACTATCCAGACTTCCGTTTTATAGTACACTGTCATTTCCGCAGTAAGTTTTCTTTTTTAAATTTAACACTAAATGAGTTGTTAATTGTTTGATGTTTTTCCCTTGTAACTATGCAGTAAGCGTCTTCTCATCTTTGCTGATTTAAGATCATTTCGGGTCGTTGGCGCTGAGGATCTATAGGCCCCCTTGACACTGGTGGATTAAAATATTTAACCATAAAATCTGGTTAAGTCCAGCGTATCCTTCCCCTTGCCCCTGGGGACCCACCCCAAACACCTAATGGATAAACCGGTACTGCTTCTCATCGTAATAAATGTTAAAAAGTACTAATATATAAAGGGTGTTTTTTTAGAGGTATACCTCTATATATAGAACTTTAAATTGCAATAAAACAACGATGTATTATTCGATTGACATGAATTTTTTTTATTCGAAAGATAATCTTGTGGCATTACATTTTAAATATGATTTCTGGCATATGACTGCCACGGCTGGCTCGGATGTAGTCCAATCTGGACGTCCAGTTTTCGATGACTTTTTCCAACATTTATGGCCGTATATCGGCAATAACACGGCGAATGTTGTCTTCCAAATGGTCATGCGTTTGTGGCTTATCCGCATAGACCAATGACTTTACATTGCCTCACAGAAAATAGTCTAGCGGTGTTAAATCACAAGATCTTGGAGGCCAATTCACAGGTCCAAAACGTGAAATTAGGCGGTCACCAAACGTGTCTTTCAATAAATCGATTGTGGCACGAGCTGTGTGACATGTTGCGCCGTCTTGTTGGAACCACAGCTCCTGGACATCATGATTGTTCAATTCAGGAAAGAAAAAGTTAGTAATCATGGCTCTATACCGATCACCATTGACTGTAATGTTGTGGCCTTCATCGTTTTTGAAGAAGGATTCCACCAGCCCATAAAGCGCACCAAACAGTCAGTTTTTCTGGATGTAACGGTGTTTCGACATACACTTGTGGATTAGCTTCACTCCAAAACTACTTTAACTTTTACCATAGTTCAAATATCTAAACTTCACTCCCTTTGCAGCTGTACTTAATATAAAAGTTAATTTTTTATTTTAATTTCCCATTATTTATATACCGGAGAACATCTTTTCCTAATATAGGTATGTTTTGAAATTATAAAAAAAAAAGTTCGATTCTCCCTAACATACATCACTGTACTCGATTGCCCTGGGCAAATTTAATATCAGTACCCAGTCGTGGAACGTCGGAGGAAATGATTAAGAGGATTGAAAGCATAGAAGATATACGTATTTGACTGGAAAAAAGAGTTTGTCTTAAAGAAACTATGTATATAAAGTTAAATATATATATATGAACTATTGTACTACATACGACCGCAATTAATTCCACAGATTGCAAAGGGTACATTACTTTTATAATTATATTCTAAGCTCTTTAAATATAACTTTTCCATGCGTAAATTATTCTTCATCGCATACTGTGGATGGCTGCAGGTGTTGTTTCTCAGTTTTAGTATATTTAGTATCTTTAAATAATTTACACACTTTCAAAAATATTCTCCTGGTAATATTTATTATCAGAAATGATAATTATAATAAAAAATTGCAGCGCATCTGTCCCGGTTTTAATAATGGTATGCATTATTAAACATATTTAAATTTTTCAAGAAAGTTTGACATCCTTAAAATATTTTTTTTTAAATTCGGGTCCTTTTACCATAGTTTCTCGAATTTATGACGCACTGTTTTTTCATTGTTAATGCTACTGAAAATCGGGTGCGGCTTAGAATCGAAGGGAAAAAAATCATTGCATGGGGCAATTTGGAGCAACTGCAGGTTCATGTATGTATTTAAAAGTCAAAATACAGGTAAAGTAACTAATTATTTACCTCTTATTAATTTTCATTTAAAGAAATTGGACATTTGTAGACTCTATACACTATTTTTCATTTTTCACAAAAACTTATTGAGAATTTGGGGTGCGGCTTAGAACCGATAGCTGCTTAAATTCGAATAAATTCGGTATTATCTGATCTTTTTACTCGACTAAAAATGTCACCTTCTCACCATCCGCGAAATTATGAAAAAATTCACAGCTACGATATAAATAAATAAAAGCCAGGGAATTAATGATCTGTATTATTTTATCTTAATTTTAGACATTTTTCAAATTTTTAAGAAAATTTAAATTGAAGAATTATGTTAATTTATCAGTTAAAAATTTATTTTACACATTTTGCATTTTATTTAAATTCTTCTTAAACTTAAACACAAATAATGTTTTTAGGGAAAATACCTTTTATATGCAAAGTAATGTTATAACAGCTAATGTTACATATTTAATTTGAGGTCTCTGAAAAAATATGTTCCAAACGAGAAATCTTTTACATAAAATTAATATTTTTTTAAAAAATTGCAAAAATAAGTTACAGAATTTCCTTAGAAAGACATATTTTCGAGTTAATTTGGTTAATATACGAAGAAATTGAATTCAGATAAATATGTTGCACATACAAATTAAAAGGAAAACTTTTGAGACGTCTCATACAAAAAATTCCATTGCGACACCAGACGAATTGCATTTTTTGATTTTATTACAGCTTTTAATAAATTTGGCTGATAGTTTTCTGAAACTTGACCCAGTTTCAGAAGCTCTATTCAATTAATTTTTTTATCATTTGTGGGGCGTCTCTCTAAATTTATATACAAAATACCTTACACAGATATGTTGTGTATAGATATGTTCTTTGTGTTTTGAAATGATTGTGTCAGAAATGATTTATTGAGAGGACATTTTAAAGGCGTTTGTGCTTTGTTATTTTTCTGAATTGATTTTCCTTTCGTTTGAGGTGGCTACTGTAGAATAGTGTTGCAGTTGTAATTTCATTACAAAGGCGTTACTTTTTCAAGACATGGATTTATTGAATGAGACACTTTTAAACGCGATGGAAGTTTTTACACGCGGTGCGTGAAGTGATTTGATTTAAATTAACATCTCTCGAGGAGTGTATAAGAAGTATTAGCGTCAACCTTCATTATTTTTTAACTAAAATAAAGTGAATCAAACGTCTAGAAGTATTTAGTTTTATACTTGTGTGGTCTAGGGTTGTTTTAAGGCATATACCAACCGCAACATCTTAAGGCGTGAGCTTAAGCCCTGGGCCAGGGCTTCATTTTCGTTGGGGGCCTCGTTTCGTATCAACTCATTCTTAATAAGATCATGATCTGAATAATTTTAAAGTTCGAATATTATTCCGGTACATATTCTCCGAAAAACAGGGAATTTCAAACTATATGTCAACTGGCAATAGTGGCATGGTGTAGGCGTAGGCCTAATACCATACATGATCAGTTAAATAATTTAGTCGAATCACTGCCGTTGGTCGAGCTAGTTTGTGCCGACATTTGTGAGATTATGACCCATGCACATTTATTTATTTCAAATTACAGTTTGTACGAGTATTTGACACTGCATACTGTGTGCTTTGCTTTCTTTTAAGGTCACAGGTAGGGCCTACTTTTGAATAGGGGCCCAGGACCTCTGAAAAGACGTCTCTCGGCTCATGGACTCAAAAAATCTTAAGACATCCCTGCATGGTCTGTCTTTAAAGTCTTATAACAATTTAAAATTTGAGAAATAGCACCAAAACATAATTTGTTATTCTATAACTGAATGCGTATAGTTTATTTTTGATCTAATAAGACTATGTAAAGAAAGAAAATGTGATCCTTTATTTATTGATTGAAAGATAACATAAAAAACGAATGAAATAAGTACATTAGCTTTCATTCTAAGTACTGAGATCGTATCTTCGTAGTCTAAGTTTATAAATAAAGATGTCAATATTGAAATAAATAGAAAGAATAAGTTCATAGAGTATAGGTTCAAATATGTCCTAAATGAAATAGGAATAAAAATACTATAATAAGATTACCGTTACATTAGAAACATTTAATTCTACTCGTAAAACATTAAATGGCAATTTAAAGGATCATTAGGTAAATGAAAGAAATTCCGGCTTTTCTCAAAAATGCAGATCGTGTAGATCATGCTCAGCGGTTCCAAACATTAAATATTAGGAAAGCATTTTATGCATATAAATTTAGTTAAAATAAATGATTAGAAAAAAAAATCATGAAAAAGAAAAATGCTAAGTTATATTTCCTGTTTTCTTGCAGTTTTTAAAACAGTTTAAAATTCCTTCAAGCATGTAAAAAAAGAGGAAAAGTTAAGAAGAAATATTTTGAACTTTTTAATTCGATGGAATTCGCTAGCTCATAAATGTTTTATAGGACTGTGGGACCCAAAATGTTGCATCCGTAATTTTTGTCGAGCCTTCAAGAAATTCAGTAAAAATGTCTATATGCGTTTACTACAGAATTAGTCTGGAATTCTTTTAGTATTTCAATTTATTAAGCTTTTTATTTATTTTTTCCTGTATCAAGATTGCTGCTTGTGATTACAATAAAAATTTTAAAGAACACAACTTCACGTATTTTTAAAAATTGAATAGAATTTGATTCACACAAAAGCTGAGACTGAATCATGATGAAGCGAGTATGGAAGAAAAATTCTAATGTGGAATTTTTTTTTTCTGGATAAAAACTGAAAAATTAATAAATAAGAAATTAAGCGCCTGATAAAGTTTTAATTTTTCTACTTCCAAAAACAGACTTATCAGATTTTGTCAGAAAGACTATTACATTTATTGCTTTTTTATTAAAGATAAATTATTATTTGCAATACAAGATTTTTTTTCTATTCAAAGTTTTTATCAATGAATGTGGATAATTTTCCCCAGTATCTATGTCCTTGGTTTATCACTAAAACTTTTTGTAATTTTGCTTTATTTTTGATTTTCTTTTAAGCATTTGTTAAAAAAGTTAATGCAATGGGTTCGTCAATAGATTTAAAACACTTAATTTTTATGCAAATTTCATTTACATTTTTCATGGACATTAAAACAAATTCTTTTTTCACTTGCACATCGTAACGTTTAAAAACATTGTCAAACGTTACGACAGTTTTGTCTCCTTTAAAACATATTCCGCATTAAAAAAGAATTTTTCAGTGAAAATATTGTTTTATAATTTTGTCTTTTAAAAATTATTCTGTTATTTTATAAATACACGAAAAGAAATCAGTATTTTACTGATGGAAATTCAGATGACTTTAAAATTACACAAATTCATAACCTTACCATAAAATTTCAATGATATCCTTGAATAAAACTATAATCCAGTTTCGAGAGAATTTAGAATTACTTATTCTATTTTATTTACTTTGTATAAATGCGTCATGAAATTTGCTGACGTCAGCGATTTGAAAGATCGAATGGGATGTACTATTTTTACCTTCTTAACTTTAATACTTATTGGACACTTTTTGAAGATATTTTGGGGAAGTAATAACGGAAAAATGCAGAAAATGTGAATACTTAGAAGCTTCAAATTTTAAGCTGAATTGACATTTTTGACGAGCAGTTTATGAGAAAGTGGCTTAAAAACGGAATGGAAAAAGAGAAAAATGTTTAAAATGATTACTTTTAAAAGATTCGAATTCTGTGCATTTGAAATGAAGTGATACGTAAGGAATTCAGAATGATATAGCAGAGGATTAAACCTATATATTAAATGTTTCGAAATTGTTAAATAAATTCGGAATTAAAAATATTTGAGATAGGAAAAAAATAGACAGATTTAATTGATACAAAGAAAACGCGGTTGAATAAATGTATTTAAAGAAAGATGATGAAAACATATGGAACTTACCAGAATTCACAATAACTGAACTAATTTTTAGCAGTAATACTTAAGCCAGAATAATCTTTATATACATTCTAGATAGGATTCTATATTCAGCATAAAATTATCGTCGAAGAGTTGAATTTTATGTCAATTAAATTTTTCAATGAAGTGTTAATAAACAGTTTATAGAAGAAAAAAACCTGACTTCTCTCTATAGAACTGCCATTTTGTTTTCAAGAATTTTTAGTGAATATTAAATATGTTGTAATTCTTAAGTAATTTGCAGCTGATTGAGCTTATTTGATAGAAGAACAATGTGATGAAATTCTCCTGGCAGTCTTTTTCTTGGAATAATGAAATTTACTAAACGCAAAATGTAATTGGAGTTCTGGAGTTCTTTTTGCATGATGTGGAAACGTTAACAGGAAATTTCATTTACGGCGTACGATAATGTTGTTATAATTTGTTTACTTAAAAATTACAAATTCTCTGTTGGATTTATATTTTTCAAAAGAATTGTTCAACATTAGATTAACAGAGTTAATATAAGATAAAGTTATATAGAACTTTTATTTATATATAAATACAGTCTAGCATTATAATCTTATTTATTAAAATTTAAGTACAGTACGATTCAAATTCCTTATGTATTGATAAAAGATGTTAATACAATTTTTTTATTAATAATAAAAGTACTAGTAATTAAGGAATCTCCAGAAAAATATTTTCCGTACATACAACAAATGTTCAATTTTTTAAAAATATTTCACAAATATACCGTTTCATTCGAATTTTTAAATTTTCAATGATAATAGATGTAGCATTTCTTAAACACAATTTTTTTCCTAAACGCAATATAACGAAATCTTTTAAAGCATTTTTCTATTTGTAGAGGTTTATAAATTCCTTATTTGTGCGAGATATTTTACCACTAATTATGATGCTTATTTTAAGTATTCAGCATTTTATTCGACCCCCGTGCTGAGGGTCTGAAGCACGTTAAATCTGTTGAAGCTCAAAGTCCTCCCGTTGTCATGGTGTAGTTAGGAGGGAGTTGTCAGCTCAGGTGTCGTCCTCGTCGCTTGACCGAGATTCAGAATTACGAGGTCCGTCGGCAATAGTACTATTTTTGCTATATAGTGTGACGTATCATAATTCTCACTCATTCACTCAGAATTTTATACGATTTATAATCAATACTATAGCAGTCTTGTCTCTAGAGCAGGGGTACTCAACCATTTTTTTCTGCTGGGCCGCATACATATGTCAGCTATTTTACGCGGGCCGCATACACATGTCAGCTATTTCACGTGGGTCGCATACATATGTCAGCTATTTCGTGCGGGCCGCATATGCAGCTATTTCACGCGGGCCGCAACATGACGATAAATGGGGAGGGGGGAAAGAAATGCTTTAAAACCAACATGACCTTGGAAATTTAAAACGCGGATAATTGATCAAAATATTAAAACTCCTGTTTTGCATTTTTTGATTATTAATCTTTTTATTTTTTCCACTAGCACTAAATTAGAAGCATTTTAGAAACACTCCTTCACAATTTCTGCATCAGTAAACGTTTTGGTATGATTACCAATAATACAACAATCTTCATAGTATGTCTTTGTTACCGCTGTGACATTACCACTGACAAACACTTTGTTGCTGTTGCAAAGATTATTCAAAGAGAAAGCCTGTTTAATACCTCTTGAAAGAGATCTTCGAGGAGAAGTGTCATTGAATGATTCCTGTTTATTGATATTTTTTAAATGCAGCACTTTCGTGACAAATCAAACAATTACTGATCCATGTTTGTTTTTCACTACAAAATAGTCAACCTCCCAATCGTCTTGAAACGATCTATTTTCTTTGAATATTTTTTGCTTGCAAGATATGAAAGATAATTAAAAATTACTAGTTCCACCCACATAAAATTATCGTTAATCGACTGTTGTCTGTTATCACTAACAGTAACCGTTCCAGATAGAAAAAGAATATCAATTCGTACCCGTACGACACCGACAGCAAAAAGCAAAGTGTGATTTTTTTTTGACAAAGAATTTCCCACTAAATGTTATATACAATGTTCTTAAATAAGTAAATTTTTTATAGCAATGGCCATAGCCGGGCCACTTAAAAAGGCTTGGGGGACAAGTTGAGTATCGTTGCTCTATAGCAAGGATGGCAAACCAGTGGCACGCGACACAATATTTTGGGTACGCCACCGATCAAAACGGTTTGTATTTTAATTAAAAATAACAAAGTTCGATATAATGTATTACGAAAAACGAGTGTGATCGGTCGCAGTTTTCGACCAGATTTTCTCAGTTCAAAGAGTTATCGGAAACGCTTAAGTTTTTTATGTACCTTGATGTGACTTAATTTAATAAACTGAGTTCGTCCTAATTCAATTGGTTGTCAATTGAAAAATTTTAAATGCAACTCTGTGTGTGATTGATTTCCAGTTTAGTTCAATATGGATTCAAAATATGTTGAAAAAAAGGAAAAAGTTGGAATTGATTAAAATAGAAATATTAAGCAATATAGGTAAAAATGCTAGTAATGAAATTTTGGAAATACGGAATTCAATGCCAGATACATTTAGCTGTTTGAAGAAGCTGGCTCATGCTATTTTAGCCATATTTTCATCTACCTATACATGTGAGTCATTATTTTCAGAGATGAATAACATTGAAGACTCACTTAGAAACCGTTTGGAAGATGACTCAAATTCTCAGCTTGCATTCTCGTAAAAGTAACATCTTACAATCTTAATGCAAGTTATTTGTCTCATCTAATCTACCACCACAGAATTCACAGTAATGTTACTTTAATTTGAATTACACGTATAAATAAAACATTTAATACTATACAGCGCAAAATGTATTTTTTCATTATAAATAAAGAGTTTTGAGTTGTTAGTATAGTTTTATTATATATTTTCTCAATAATCCTAAGTCAAAATTATTTGACGCGGCACGTCTATACTTCCTTAAACATTTCTTTAAGAAAAATGGCACGTTCATCCAAAAAGGTTCGCCATCCCTTCTCTATAGTATGGCATTGAAATAAAAGATTAAACGGAAATCTTGATTAGAGAAGCGCTACTACATTTCTACGGGGATTCTACTGTGAAGGCAGCGTTTCTCAAACTGTGGGGTGCGTCCCCCTGGGAGGGCGTGATAACTTTACCGGGGAGAGAGCATATTAAAATGTTGAAAGTAAAAGATTATTCAAAGAAGTTATTAATTTACTGAAAGTAACAAACAAAATACGTTCTGACATGATAAAAAATAAAGTACACACATACTTACACTTATAAATGTATCAGTATCGCACAATGTATTTTATAATGAATTTAACAATACTAAGTTAAGAACAAGTTTAATAATTACCAGTGGCCCCATGGGCTTGTCATATATAAAATTAAACACAAAAATTAACAATAATCTTGATAATTTGTACGTTTTATAATTAATCCCTTAACTTCTATTAAAAGTTACACAATTCGCTCCCCAACGCCACCCTTTTCCATGGAGGGGGGGGGGGGAGAAAAGAAATTAATAAGCAAATCCTCTGAAATAAGTAAATCCTTCGCAAATACTGTTATTGTCCTTTTATTGCACCCAAAGCTGTCGGAATAATTTTGTGGATAGCAGTGCACAGAAAATATCTTTTTTTCGGAATGACATATATATACGTCCAAGGCAATTAACAGTTTGGCTGAGTGAGGAGTTTATATACACCGGTGGCACTTAGGAGGTTAAAGTCGTATCGTAGCTTTAGCGTTAAAGTTTTCTTGAAATCAATACATTGTTATTGTATGGAAGGTGGGCTCAATTAAAACTATGATTGGTACTGTCGCAAATATTGAAAGCTTTGAGAAGCACTGAATTAAGGTAAAGAAATATTATTACCTTCGTTCAATATTTATCGTAGTACTATTACTCTCCTCGGAGAAACTTTCTAATACAGAAAAATATATGCACATTTCTAAGTTAAGGTTTTCTGAAAGTAATAAATTCACCCTCTTAGATATAACTTACCTCTGAAGGAAGCCTTTAACCTGCTAAAGAAGTTAGGCGATACACTGATTTAATTATAGAGATTTAATTAAGACAAGCTTAACTTCTCTACTGTGTGATGCTCCTTCGTCAAGGAATTATACGAATACATTAGCGTTGGGGAATTTCTAAAGCTATTCACCTACGGACTAGTAAGTCTTTGATTTAAGAAGGTAAATGAATAGAATTGTCTCTTGTATAACCAGTTCATTCAATTTCTGTTCTATCTACATTAGAGTATTTGTTAGAAATGAAGACCCTAAATGAGGGCGAAGTAAAACTAGTAAATCCCACACGTTGGAGTTAAATGAATTATTATTACATTTAATTATTATTACAAGAAACTACTTTCTTTGTGATTCAATTTAAAGATAATATAAATTAAGAAATTTCAGTAATGTTTCTGATTTCCTTTTAAGTTATGAATGACTTTCACATGATACGAGGGTGGTCTGAAAAGTTTCCGACCTTAACGTGTAGATGGCAGGCAGCCCTTGTCAATAAAAGCTAGTGAATTACGTTGTTCATCTTTTGATAGTTACTCAACAAAGTTTCAGCCATTTTGGACGCGCAGTTGCTATGTAACAGTCGTTTGAGTAAGTTGATATGAGTGTTTTTGTGAAAATAGACAAAATCGAGTATCAAGCTGTCACTAAATCTTTGTTTTTGAAAGGCAATAGGCCTACGTAAATCAAAGATGAATTGGATTCTGTGTAAGGGGACTCTACACTATCATTTACCACAGTGAAATTTTAGGCAGCTAAATTTAAATGTGACCGTAAGAGCTTGGGAGACGATGAACGTTTGGGACGTCCAAATACTGCAACTACCAACGAAAACATTGCTAAAGTTCACCAAATAAGACTAGACGACCACCGAATTAGAGAGAGAGAGAGATAGTGGATTTTATGAACATATCAAAAAACGTGTTTTTCACAGATTAAACCAACATTTAGGCATGAGAAAGCTGTCCGCGCGTTGGGTGCCGCGTTTACACACATTATACCAAAAAAGCGTTGGAATAAATATTTCCAACGCTCTTTTGGTGCAGTTTAGGCGCAAAAAATACGAATTTTGGCGCCGATTAATTACTGTAGATAAAACTTGGATACACCACTTTACGCCTGAAACAAAAATACAGTCCAAACATTGGACTGAAAAGTGGGAAACAGCTCCAAAAAAAAGCAAAAACTGTTTTTTCGGCTGGGAAAGTGACGACGACTGTTTTTTGGGCTAGTCATGCAGTTATTTTAATCTATTATCTTCAAAAATGAAAAACCATTACAGGAGCATACTACGCATCATTACTTGACAAGCTGAAGGCAGAACTTGCGGAAAAACGACCACATTTGCAAAAAAGGAAATTGTGTTTCACCAAGACAACGCACCATCTCCCACCTCAGCGGTTGTCATGGCGAAAATCCATGAATTACGGTTTCAACTGCTTGACCATCCACCTTACTCACCACATCTAGCCCCAAGCGACATATTTTTGTTCCATCATCTAAAAATTGCGTTCGAATGACAGAGAGTTTCGGCAAATGAAGAGGCAATCACCTTCGTGAACAATTATTTTGCAGAGAAAAACGTCGAGTATTATTTGGACGAGTTAGAGATGGGAGCATCGCTGGGAGAAGTGTGTAGAGTTGCAAGGAGATTATGTTGAAAAGTAAAAAAAAAATTCAGAAAAAATGTCTTGTACCTTTGTTACGTAGGAAACTTCTCAGACCACCTTCGTATATAATTACTAAAACTGTCAAATGAAAGAAAAAATATATTGATTGACAAAAAAAAGAAAAAAAGATGGATCAGTCGTTGAGAGACAGAAAGAGAGAGAAGGGGGTGATCCACAACCACGGGTCGCGGACCGGTACCAGTTTGTGGATCATATGGTTCCGGGCTATCTAAGGAACATTAAATCATTTCTACTTTATGTACTGTGGTGTCACACAGCGGCGTAACGGAGATTATTAGGGCCCCCCTTCAAAGTCAGGTTTGGAACCCCTAGTTGGATCTTACAAAGGGTATGTAAATGGTGTCAATCGGGCTTAGGGCCCCCTAGAATCCTGAGCCACCCGCGGTGCGGGGGTGCACTTTACGCCACAGTGGAGTGTATTTTTCTCGGGTTGTGCGAATTTCCATGGAAATCACTTTATATTCCATGTTAAATCATTTTATATTCATTTTTTGGTGTAGCTGTATTTTACTCTGAAGTTATATTTAAATGCAATTAAATTAAAATTATTAAAACGTCGTCTTGGTGGCTATGAGGTAGCTAGACTGCCTCGTAAGCCCATGGTTGTGGGTTTGATCCCGGATGGACTCGATAGGTTTTCTGAATATGATAATGGCGGAAACGCATTTCAAATTATTATGTGGCATGTAAAAGATCCCCTGAGTGCTAATTTGGCAAATTTAAATCACTAAAATATTCAACATAGTTTGAATTTAATAACAGAAATTTAAACGTCACAATTTGGTAGCAGAAGTACCCACTAAATGGTGCTACCAATGAAATGGCTTCCACTCTTGGGTACTTGCCGTGTGTGCAAAAGGCTTAGCTGCCCAAATGCAGCCTATTTGAACCAAACGAAACAAAAATTATTAAATCAAAACAATCTAAATTATAAACAATTAACGTCATCCCCTCCTTTCAGCGGCTGCGGTAAAATTATTAAAGGTTGACCGGTCTGCGGTGATAAAAAGGTAGGGAAGCACTAGTTGAGGGGAGAGAACGGAGCACATAACCCTGTTCGACTCCAATCTCCGATCAGTGTTTTTTGAATGACTTAAAAAAATTCTTCCCTTGCTGTATTAATAAAAAATATTTAATGTGAAAGAGAAATTATTGTTCAACAAGAAAAATGCAAGCATACTTTTATGTGGGAAATATATTAGAGCTTTTCAAAAAGCTACCAAAAGTAGCAGTTTAGGGATCAGTTCTGTGTAGGACTTGACCTAGCCAATTCAGTTGCAGAGAACAAATGCTAAGCTCAGAGGAAGAAAATTTTTCTAGCGAATCTAAGCTCAGTAATTGAGAAAAAGCAATTTGATTGGGCAACCGAAGGGGTCGGTAAGGCGGATCGGAAATAGAGAAACCACTAGGACAGGGTTAAAGGTGCTTTGCCCAACAGAGTAAATATCACATGTTTACCTAATACCACATGTTACCAAGACTTAATACACTAAGCTATATTGAAGAGAGAATATCGCTACAGACAACTAAGTGGCTGCAATATTGCCTAGGTTCAACTTGTACAACAATGCTACACGTGTACTTTATCACTTGCCATGCCACATCATGCTATTTTATTGTTTTTGATGCTGTACTAGCCGAAATCCTATTCATTTACATTGTATTTTTATATTAATTAGCCACAGATTTCGATTATCAAAATGTTATGCGAGACATAAGTTTGTAATAGGTTCTCAACGCATCTTTCTAACTAACTATACTCAAGAAGAATATCGTTTTCATGAATTGTTTGATTTTTGTGAACTTACTTCTGTGAAATAACCATGACGCATACAAATTATTCCTAGTATTCAAAATAAAGTGAAACAAATCCTCGAGAAAGATGTTGATACAAAAATCATAGAAGATGGTGATATTTGTGAAAGCTACTTTGCGGAATATCTTTGTATCTTTGCACAAAGGCTTGTAGTCATTATCATTATAAGCAGGACTACAAATATTCGGATCTCATGCGTATGTCTGACTTCACCCAGTTAAGATATAAGAATATTTAATATTATGAATTAGGGCAAACTCGCTCCCATTAATTAATTAAAACCATTTTAGATTTTGATTTAGCGAAAATAAAAATAATAAAATTTATTGAATTTACAATGTTTTTTCTTTCTTTTGTCCTTCTCCCTAAAGTGAAAAGAAGAACACAGGTTCGCCAGAAATACACATTTCTAAAAACGACTGTTAGTTTATCCACCTGATGGGATTTAATTGTAACTTTCCAAATTATCTACTCAACTGTTTTTGATTACAGGTTTTAAAATTCTCCACGTACCTTATCTATCAGCCAATCAGAGAAGCGTTTCATTTAATTCATAAGATTTTTGGAACTTCAGGTTGGCTTTGTGTATAAAGGCCGAAAATCTGTGAAAAATTCACGCTGCTTTATTGTAACTGCTATGCATCTGTACGCTGGTCACATTTGTCTTTTACTTTTTGTTTGTGTGTTTCGTTTTTAATCTTTGGTATCGACATGAAAATAAAAAAAAAGGATTACTGTTCTTCGTGACTATGAAGATTTTAATTCATCCAGAAAACATAACTTTTAATAGGACAAAGCCTTATCAAATTTTCGTTTTAACTGTACTCAGTCATGGAAGTATCTTGACATTTTGTATGTACGTAATTTGCAACGTATTTTATTATTTCACTCGTAGAATATATTATTATATGTCAAATTCAATTATAATTGGTATATTACTGAATCTTTATTAAAGTCTGATGCCTAAGTGCATAGTAAGTACTTCTACCAATGCACTTCGGCTTTACATTATGTATTTAGCAATGTCTTGAGTATTCTTCATGTCAGTAATTTCTTTGCCTGACTTAAGGTTGAGTTCTGCGATGAACTGATGAATGTCAAATATATTTGCATACATAAGTATGGGAAAGTAGTATTGCATATATATATATATATATATATATATATATATATATATAGAGAGAGAGAGAGAGAGAGAGAGAGAGAGAGAGAGAGTTTTTTTCCAGGTATAGAAGTTTAAGTTGGCATTACTTTCCAAGATGGCGACCGATTTAACAGCTGTCAAGTGATTTATTCTCCGTTTGGTTTGGCAATTCATCAAAACGATCATCAAGCAAGGCGTAGATTCGTCGAATGGGCCCAAAACGGGATTGCCGCTGTTCCCGATTTTCATAAGCGAATTTTGTTTAGCGGTGAAGCGCACTTCTGGTTGAATGGTTACGTCAACAAACAAAACTGCTGCATTTGGAGTGAAGCTAATCCACAAGTGTATGTCGAAACACCGTTACATCCAGAAAAACTGACTGTTTGGTGCGCTTTATGGGCTGGTAGAATCATTGGTCCGTACTTCTTCAAAAACGATGAATGCCACAACGTTACAGTCAATGGTGATCGGTATAGAGCCATGATTACTAACTTTTTCATTCCTGAATTGAACAATCATGATGTCCAGGAGCTGTGGTTCCAACAGGACGGCGCAACATGTCACACAGCTCGTGCCACAATCGATTGATTGAAAGACACGTTTGGTGACCGCCTAATTTCACGTTTTGGACCTGTGAATTGGCCTCCAAGATCTTGTGATTTAACACCGCTAGACTATTTTCTGTGGGACTATGTAATTCCATTGGTCTATGCGGATAAGCCACAAACGCTTGACCATTTGGAAAACAACATTCGCCGTGTTATTGCCGATATACGGCCACAAATGTTGTAAAAAGTCATCGAAAATTGGACGTCCAGATTGGACTACATCCGAGCCAGCCGTGGCAGTCATATGCCAGAAATCATATTTAAAATGTAATGCCACAAGATTATCTTTCGAATAAAAAGAAATCATGCCAATCGAATAATACATCGTTATTTTATTGCAATTTAAAGTTCTTTACCTCTAAAAAAACCCTTTATATATATATATATATATATTTACGTGCAAAAATAGTATTGTTTTCAAATCAACATTGCTTCGTATTCTATGATTTAAAAGACTCTTAATAAAACGTAATAACACCTCCCCCTCACACATTTTATCTAAACGATAACAAATCACATGAAACTGAGTTAAGCGCAACATACAATCTATAAGAATGCTAAATATTTGTTATTTGAAGGTAAAAAAAATAAATTGAAATTACGTGTTTGATTTATTACAAGAGTAGGTCTCCCCTTTCGATTGAGGTCAGAATTATGTGTAGAAGTCAAAACATAGAATGAGACATTAAATATAAGACATAATTTTATTTTTCCACATAAGTACCAAGTATATTGTGATATATTTGTCGTACCGCTTTATAAGCTTCAAAAACCCCTCCAAGAAAAATTCAGGGATTTACATACGGAAGAAGAATACTTCCTAAGCGCCTTCAGGCGAGATTCTTCTTCAAAGCCAGAAACAGATGAAGGTCACTTGGTGCGAGATTAGGACTGGTGGATAGTGTAGGCGCTTCCAACCAAGAGTTATAGTATGGGTTTTACATTGTTCTCGCCGAGTGTGGTCTCACACTGTCATCCAACAACAGAACGCCAGATCTGATAAACCCAGGCCGCTTTTCCGAATCTCCTCTTTCAATTGCTATCAGGTTGACACAATACCACGTAGGCATTGTGACACCCTGGTTTCAACCTCCAAAAAGTCCACTCAAAAGTAAACGTTTCTTCCATATGCAAAGCCCTGAGTTTTTCCTGGAAGGTTTTTTGAAGTTATAAAGCGGTATGACAAGTGTCTCAATGTACTTGGTACTTATGTGGAAAACTAAAGTAATATGTCTTGTCTTTAATGTCTCTCATTCTATGTTTCAACTTTCCTACATAACTCTGACCACAGTCACCTGAGGAAACTTACTTTCCAACTCACCCTTGTATATAAACTACACACATTTTACACGTTTTGTACTTTTATAATTTAAGACATTTTATATGTCTTTTTCTTTATTGAAAATTTCTAATTAGCTTCATAGCCATCGGTTTGTCTCTATTCATCAACTTTGGAAACAAAAGTATTTGCAAATTCAAATCAAGAAACCATTGTTCTTAATCTTTTTGAGAAAAGTATTCATGTTAATACATCCTTCTAACAGCCTCATAAAATCTGTTACATTTAATATACGATTTTCTTTCGGATCATTTACCACCCGAATTTCTTGTCATGTGTCATTTAACAGTAAAAAATATAATCATTTTTATTGTACGTAAAAGGGAATAATTATTCTTTTTCAAATTCACCCTTTTCCAGCAGGAAATGTTTTAGATATGTTTTATAAATTCAATAAATGATTTGTAAAACGTGTTCTACAGTAGAGTTCAAAATATGTTACATAAAAGATTTTTATCTGAACATATTTCCTAGTAGTTTCTACAATTAAGAATTCATTAACAAATTCCAAATAAATAAAAAAAAAGGAATCTTAGAAGGTATTGGATTTATGGAATTATATTGTTCCAGTCATATCGGAAGTTCGGGTTGCAGCCACTCCTTCTTTCGGAAGTCGCAAATAGCAAAGTACAGGAATAAATACGCTTAACGACTGGCCCAAACATTGATTCCTTTTCATCCCAGTCGTCTATGGCATGCACGTCGTTGATGTGGACTAGCTGGTTGGCAGTTCAAATAAATATTCTTGCCTAGGTCAACAGCTTGTCGCCGAATAGGTGAACCAAAAATTGGACACTAGATGGCAACACAGCCTAAAGCTACTGACTGATTACGCATTCATTCCATGGAAACCCTAACTAAGATACTCCCAGCAAAAAACGACTAGTGATTCAAACCACAAGAGACTGTTCACAATGTTAACGAAAAACCGTTCCAGCGATACTGAAACATACTGAAGATGCATATCAATTGCAGTATTGACTATAAAACAAACTTCTCTAAGTATCGCTCTGAAAGTCCATCAACAACAAAAATAAATTTCTTCTCTAGGAAGGGGGTATGCAGTGACCCCTTCTTTCGCTAGTTGCAAATATCAAAGGACACGAATAAAATGGCAAAACGACTTTCCCCAATAAGGGTTCATTTTCATCCCAGTCGTCTAAGGCATGTATTTTGTAGCTATGAATCGGTAGAATGGTGGTTTAAATAAACATTCTTGTCAAGGTCAACAGCTGACGACCGAAGGGTGTTGATTTCATTAAGGATTGGTTATGCAGAATTATAAGAACTAGATCATTATATGGGACAGGGTCTTAAAATTTTCCAGCGGGATAGAAATTTAAGGAAAGGATTCTATATATACATATAATTTAGATATCATATTCAATATTTGAAAGCGATTCGAAATTATAAGGCTCCTCATCAATAAATTTCTTGTAATAGCTTAATTTAAGCCAAACCAAAACTAAATAAAAAGCAGTGATATCTTTCAAATGTACGAAATAACTTGAAACCATCTCCTGTCAAATATATATTTGAGTTCTTTCATAAATGATTACGATACGATCTTTAGAAGCCAAACTGTGGAATAAATTCCAGCGTTTGCTTACAATTCGAATGTATCTTCAGAATTCTTCAAGTGAGGCGTGCAACATGTGATGTTATTGGAGTTGTTTTCTGTTTTCTTGGCACGTACATGTATCTTCCCGCGAAGAATTTGGATAAAATCCAGATATTCATTTATTATATTTTTTGTACGATTGCGAAAAAAAAAATTCGATTCTGTCAGCGGAAGTGGGAGCAGGTGGTCGAATTTCTAATCTTTTTCGTTTCTGTATTTTACATCCCTGGAAAAAAGTCAGGTACGATGTATCATGTTCACCTTTAATACTCTCTCTGCATATTTTATTTGGCGATCTGTAAAATTCCTTTTTGTCTTCACGAAGTCTTTTTAAGTCACGTTTTTTTCTTTCAAAAAGCAATGTTAAGATTTTAGCATAAATGTATGTGTAAGGTCTTAAAATTAAACTGCACGAATATTCTGTTTAAATTAAAACTGCAAAGTGTTGTTAATTTTTAGTTCTTCTTAGGAATACGAGATAAGTATAATTATCGAGTTCTTTTTATTTATTAATGCTGCATAACAAAGGGAATACAGCTGCAAAAGAATAAAAGTACATATTTATGAAGGAAATATTGAAAGTAAAGAAAAGGTCATTATTTATACACAGAAAGGATTTACAGAGTTTTAATTTACATTCGAATGCTTTTGACGACAAGTGGTTTTCAAAAATTAGGACAAATAATTGTGAGATCACGCATTGAAAGACGAATTATAACTTCACATGTTTCTTTTTAAATTGAAAACATTTTTACAAATGGAAATTACAGTACAATTTTTCAGTAAAAAATATGCAAATAGGTTACAACAATTATAAAAAAAGAAAATGGTACTGCATTTTGAAGCTGTAAATGCTCTTGAAAATCCTGATTGCATACAAAGCGAGAAGTATTAACGTCGGGATTTATAAAGCACTATATATACAGCCAGGCAAAAAATATTGAAAACAGTTAAATCGTATAAATTAGAACAAGGAAAGAGTTAATATAAAAATTTATTGCAAAAGTTTTGTAATTAGTTGCAGATAAATTTTTTACTTGCAGACTTTAATTTAAAAAAGATACTTTCATTGAAGTATAAGAATAATCTTGCAATTTGTTTTGTACAATTAATTTGCATCTTTATTAAGTTTTTTATTGATTGGGATCTCCATAGCAACTAATGATTACTATCCACATGGTATTTAATAGATATCTAACGTAATACATATAAAACTTTCAGGTTTCATTTCACAGTTAATACACAATGAAGAATATCAAAATTCAGACTTGACTCTTTTAATTAAAAATCGACCGAATTAATGAACTTTATTTACTACAGGAAGATAGTTTTTTATAATTAAAAATAAGTAGATGTTGCTCCGTTATGAATTCAAAATCAGAAGAATTGTGATTTTAATCTCTATCGCTGTAACATCTCAAAAATAACACTCAAAAAGCATAACTGGAGTAAAAATGTAGTTTGGAGTAAATAATAATATTAATAATTCTCTAGTTAGTTAATAGATAGATGAGGATAGAACCCGCCACCTATGGATTCGCAAGCACGTGACATACCACTAGGTAAAAGTGATCACTCCCGTCAGGAGGCTGTTACTAACTTATATAGATGATATAGCTACATTACTCCCTCACCAGTGAGTCGGTGGATAGGCGAACCATACAGTTGTTATGGCGAGCGTGTGAGATGTTGCTGTTGTGTCTAATGACTTTTTGTGATGCGTCACGTGTGTCAGACGGTTATGGTTGCTTCGTGAAGGGGATCTGACGGCTTTGGTTGCCGCGGCGAGTGGGCACCACGACTTTTTATTGCTCTTTTGGGGGGTAGACGGTGCCACGATAGATCAGGAGGAGGCGTGTTCAGATCACATTTGGGTCACCAATGAAATGGCGCTTATCCTGAGGTCAGAACCCGCGACCTATGGATTCGTAAGCACGTAACATTCCACTCGGTAAAAGTGATCACCTCTGTCAGGAAGATGTTACTGGCTTATATAAATTATATCGCTGCAAACACATAAGCAACTCAAAGCCATTTTTATTTTCACTAAGATTAGAACATAAAAAAATTCTACTGTTGCCATTTGCATTTTAATATTCCAAAATACATCAAAACGAAGATAATAATCAGGTAGAGAATCAACTTGAAAAATGTGATATTTAAAATTTGCGCATGGATATAATGTTACGTGGCATCAGTCTATTTTTTTTAGAGTTATGCCATTTATTTTTTATAAATGCTCACTTTCTGCAATAGCAATGAAAAAAATTATTCCACTTCATATATTTTTGTTCTGAGGGAAAAATGGTTTTTACAATATTATTATTCCCACTTTGGGAAACATATAAATTCAACAAGTAGTCATTTAACTGAACAACTAAAAGTGAACATGTAATCACAATTGTAAGTAATGTTATTTATTGTAAATGAAATTTCTTTCACACAACACACACGCATTGTCTTTTAACATATTGTGGTAATTTTGAGCGTAATTATTAGCTATTAATTTATGCAACAAATAAGGAACTACATTTAAGCTACCCACTAGATTGCAATTTTCTCTGGAATTTGAGAAAAATTAAGGTAACATTCAATAGTGTAAAGAGTTTTTATATAAAGTTCTTCATGTAAAATTTATAACTCAGACTATAGACTTTTATCCTTAACTTAACAGCATATTTTTAAATAGTTTTATATAGATATTAACTGACCATTTCCTTCACTAATTATATTCCTCTTTTTTTATCTAGTTTATTCTCTCAAGACAAGTTTCAACCATATTTCTTGGAATTTAAAAAGTTCTCTAATAATTACTATACATTATTTTTCACTTACATTTAAGGTATACGACGTATCTTTCATGGCACCCTTCCAACGTTGTAACTAATAATATCTGATTCAAATATTATCTGCCCGAGTGTATAATTAAAGTCTGGAATGTAACATTAAAATGTGAAAAATAACCCTAAAAATGTCAACGAACAGATATGCTTAATGGCAAGTTATGTTTTTTGGTTGAATTGATTAAAACTAAGACGACGTGTTGCTGTATGAACATTAATTAGTTGTATAAAGATTAAAAGTATATATATTTAACTGCCATAAATGTAACAAATATTACCAAGCTACGTATGATAAATTTAAGGCAAGTATGGTGGATGAGAAAGCCATGTATTCGTTTCTTTGCTTTCATAAAGGAAAAAAACAGTGCTCTGCTCATTCTTGCAGTATATTCTTAATACAGATGAAACTTATAATTATTTAAACTAGTCAAATATTTTTGCAGCAGTTTTGTCTATTATTCGGTAAAAGTTTATTACGATATAAGAAGGGACGTTTTAAGGCGTGGGCCAATTGGGACCTGACTCAGGGCCTCGTCTTTGAGAGTAGCCTCACCTCGTTTATGACTCGGCTTCAATAAGATCATCGTCGAAAAATTTTTTATCGTCAAATGTTATTCCCGGATATATTCTGAGAAAAACTGGAAATTTAGAATTATATGCCAAGTACTAATAATGACAAGGCTGCATTATTATATACAGTGATACTCTGAACTTACGCGAAGATGGGACTAAGTGATAACCGCCGCAGTCGAATTCGCACAAGTCGAGGTATAATTTCGCTTATAAAACATATTAATTATTTTTAGTTGGGCAAATACAAAATCCCAAGCCAAAAATATTTTGATGTGAAAGGATTTATAAAATTTAACAAGCAATCTTGCAAGCTCAAAGACTTGGCGCATGGCAGTGACGGATCGCTCAGTCACATCACGAACCGTAGAACAGCACATTGAGTCTGTAATGCAACATTAAGTGTCTGCGCGTACCATTCGACGCCGTTTACAGCAGAGTGGTCTGTCCGCAAGACGTCCATTGATTGGTCTACCCTTGACGCAGAACCATAGACGTCTTCGTTGCCAATGGTGCAATGAAAGAAGGATGTAGGCGGCAGAATGGAATGAAGTTTTCTTTACTGACGAGTAACGCATCTATCTGCAACACCACGATGGTCGGATTCGAGTCTGGAGACACCGTTGAGAGAGGATGCTAAACAGCTGCGTTATGCACCGCCACACTGGTCCTGCACCGAATATTATGGAATGGGGCGGTATTGGATATCACTCTCGCACTCCTCTAGTGCGCATTGCCGGTACTTTAAACAGCCAGCGGTACATCTCCGACGTGTTGGACCCAGTTGTCCTTCTTTACCTTCAGAGCTTGGCCACAGTCATATTTCAACAGGATAATGCACGACCACACGTGGCATGCATTGTTCAAAGGTTCTTCGTCAATTACCAGATTGAATTGCTTCCCTGGCCGGCTCACTCTCCGGATCTTTCGCCGATAGAAAACATGTGGCCCATGGTTGCTCAAAAATTGGCCCAGATTACACCGCCAGCTGCCACACCAGATCAACTTTGGCAACGTGTGGAAGCTGCTTGGTCTGCTGTACCCCAAGAATACATCCAAAGTCTCTTTGAATCAATGGCGAGGCGTGTGACAGCGGTGATCTCCAACAATGGTGGCTACTCTGGCTACTGATTCTGGCAGGAACCACACTTCACAGAAGTCTATAAATTTAATCATTTGATACTTGGTCAGCATGTTATCTATTAAATATAAATTTTGCTGTGCTACCTCTTGTCTTTCTTAGTGTTGCATTTACGGTGGCCAGCAGTGTAGAATGATAATGGACATTCTGCATGATGACTGACAGGCTCACAGCAGCTCATTGTTTTCTCAACGGATAAGGTCAAAAATTGTTTCTATGCAATCTTGTGCCCGTCTTTTCATTCTTGTGCACAGTGTTTTTATACGAATTTTTATACTCCAGAACTTAGGTTAGGCAAGAATTTGTTTTTCATGTTCTATTGGATCCCTAATAATATGGAAATAAGGTCCTAATTTTAAGTCCTGATTTTACCAAAGTTTCTTTACAAAATAGTAAGATTTATTGCACGTGAAATGCTTACCAATCTATAAATTTTGTTTCTGTTATTGTGAGCAAGGTAACTTTTCGTTTGATGTCATTGTTTTCTGATTATGCTTAGAAATAACGAAGTATTTTACCATTAGCATAATTATGATATGTTGGTTAAAAAATTTAGTCAAGAGTGATATGTACAACAAAACTTCAATAATATGTACTTTTTCAACTTAACATTCCCGAAAATTGTCAAATAACTTAATTTTGAACATCGATTCTCATTTATTTATTTGTATTTTTTAGTTTTAATATTTATTCTTAAAATTTTCATAAATAAGAAAAAGATGATTCAGAATAAGTATAATATAATTACAGAATAAGTAAAATATTTCAAATTAAGTATACGTCAGTTTTATGAAAAGGGTATAATTAAAATAGATGAAATAATAGTAAAAAATACACTAAAAAGGCAAACAGAGGAAATATGTCAGTATCAATAAGATTATAATTAAAATAGATGAATTAACTGTAAACAAAAAATACTAAAAAGGCAAACAGAGAAAATATGTCAGTATCAATAAGGTATAGTTAAAATAGATGAAATAATAATACACAAAAAATACGCTACAGAAAAAATATATATATGTCAGTAAAAGCTGAACAATGTCAAAATATTCTTTATTAATAATTTTAAAAATAAATTAATAATTTTAATAATAAATTAATAATTTTAAGAATAAATTAATAATTTTAAGAATAAATTAATAATTTTAAGAATAAATTAATAATGTTAATAATAAATTAATCATTTTAATAATAATTCTTAATAATAATAATTCTTATTAATTAATTTAAATTATTAATTATTTAAATAAAAATTATTTTAAATAAGTTAAGTAATAATTATTTTAAATAATATTAAATAGTAATTATTTTAAATAATATTAAATAATAATTATTTTAAATAATATTAAATAATAATTATTTTAAATAATTTTAATCAATGATTATTTTTAATAATTTTAATTATGAATATATTTAATTAATAGTTATTTTAAATATTTTTATTAATAATAATTTTAATAATAAATAATTTAAATGATAAATTTATTTAATTGTTTTTACTTTATGAAATACGAAATAATTACATAAAACATTTAATATTTAAGAAACCTTTCATAAATGAGTTTATTTAATTTTAAAAATAATTAAATGTAATGAAAAAAAAAAAACCAACTGATGAATCGAACCCAGATCTCACGCGTAGTATGCAGACGATATATCAACCAAGCTACGAAATCGTTGGAAGACACCTACACTTTCAAGCTGCAATTTTTAATTTTTAAGTATATTCGCAGTATAACGCGCCTCCTTCTTTTACGAAAAAACCTGAAATGTAAATACATTAGCGATGCTATTATGTTTTAACCCTTTACCGACGGTACTTATAAGTACCACTCACTTATTATATAGAATTATATAGAATAACCACTTTTACGAATATTCTGACGATACTTAGCAAGAATATTCCTTGAAATCCACTCTTCCAAGATATATGGCAGCACGGGTTCTAGTATGAGTATTTTAGCGGGGAAGGCGAATAGTTTTATAGCAGAAGTTGCGTTTTCAGCGGATTGCAAAGATTATTATTTTTATCCCGAAAAAATAGTTAGTGCCAAAATCTAAGTGTCTTACTTGTTTTGTATGTTAATGAAGACCTTAGGAAACGATCTGATCATTTATTTTAAGTGAACAGTGTATAATCAATTTTACAGTTGGATATCTTTAATTAATTAATTAGCTCTAACGGATTAAATTTCCCAAAGTTAAGTGTTTTGTTTATGTATTATTCCTTAATTTTCAATGAAGTGATTCAAAAAAAAGTATTGCATGAAAAAATCTGCAGTAAATCATAATGCGGTAGATAAAGGATTAGGCATTTGTTCGAGGTATTATTCAAGGATTTTGAAAAAAATAGTTTATTTCTTGAAAAATAACCCTTTATGTTCATAAAGTTTGGAATTTTTTTATAAATAAACAGTATTCCGACCTTCATAGAAGTCTAAGTTTTTTTTTTTATCAAATCTCTTTTTTTTTATTTTGGAAGCTCTCATTTTCGTACCCGGCGTATAACGTGCACCCGTAAATTTTGATCTTATGTTTTGTGTTAAAAGTGGTCGCTATACGCCGGATTTTACGGTACGTGTTTGCAACATTTATTTATTTTACATTAATAATAGAAAAAAAAGATATATTTTCTCCTTAACATGGTTACTAAATAATGCTTATGCACAGTTTTAATGGGACATGGTACGATTTATACAAAATTCTTTGATTTAATGATTTGTACAATTTCTTTCTGCTTGTAACTATTGTATATGGATAGTGTAAAACAGATTTTGTTCTCAAAATACTAATAATTTATTTTTCAAGAGAAGTTTGAAGATTCATGAAAGGATTTGAAAATGCTACAATGCTACAATAACGACCGTATACACGTGAAATTTGATATAAAAATACATCAAGTACATTTACTGCTAGCGCGATTGATATACGAAAATGCTTTTTTTTAATGCTTATTGAAAATTTCTTGAAAAATGTGTAAACTGTAAAATCAACTATTTTTTAAAAATTAAGTATTGCTTTGATTCAAAAATGCATACTATCTTTTATTACGTGAACTGTTAGCAATAGGTAAAAAGAAATTCAAAGCATTAGGCACTTTAGAAAAAGCTTTAACATTTTAAATAAAAATAAATGAATTATTTTTTCTTGCTGAGATAATTCCGTTAAAACTTTTATTTGCTATTAATATGTAATTGAAAACGAACACGCTTAGAATCGATGGCGGCTAAGATTCGAGAAAATACGGTATATTGTCACTTATTTACATCTCTATTTACATTTCCATATCTTTTCGAAAAAAACTTGACGAGAAGTAAGAACAAACCCGCAATGCAAAGCAATATCACCTTACTGAAATGCTATGCCACCAATTTACCATGGTTGCCGTCGCTAGATGCACCTCCAAAAGTAGCTAAATTCTACAGAAATTTTGCTAAAAGTAGTAAAAATTGTTTGAAAAATGTTCCTAATACGTTTTGTTACTTGTTATTTTTGAGAAACTGATTCCTCATGAAAATATAAATAATGTCCCAATTTTTCTGTGGACCATAAAATCTTTTCACTGATCACCATTTGGAGACCACTGATAAAAATTACCTATAAGTTTCTACTTTAATCCTATCACTCTATAGAAAATTTAACGAAAACTACGCGAAAGTTTAATGCGTTTTAAAAATAGCTTTGATCGATTTTATTTTCATCTATTTATTTTTCTGGATGATTAACATTAAAAATCCTGGCTCTTACGTACTATCGCAACAATGCTAATGTTCAAGGTAACTCACCAAGATAGCAACCCGATTTTGCATGTGTCGTACTAGCTGAATTGGTAACCATGTGCCTCGTTTCATATAATATCACCAATACGGTTGCGATAATACTTAAGTACCAAAATACTCAAACATAAACTACAACACTATAAGTATTCACTTAAAGTAACCCAATTTAAATACGAACTGCAAAATTCCAACTGAATTTAAAACTACAGATATAAAAGTATTTCTCCTTGAATGCCTTTCATACTGAAACGAAGGAATTTAAGCAAGGGATAAATAAATCTATCTTCATTAAAGATGAACGAGGCATTTATTAATCATGAATAAATGAAATGGTTTTTAAGATCACAGCGGTAATTCTGTTTTGAAATTAACCACAGTCACGAAGTCCTTCCGATTTGAAAAGTCATTAGTTTCCACCTGAATAGTTTCAGTGTTATTCCCATCGAGGAATTTATCGATTAAAGTCGTCACATCATTAGTTAGTCTTGATAAATGAAATAGTCTCATACTGTTTACACCAAGTAATTTGTTTTAATGCTGAATGCGTAAGTTAGTCGCATTGGAAATATGGGTACTTACGTATTATACTTTCAAACACATTCGAATGCAGTAGTTAAAATGATGATAGGTTTTGGCGACATTTTTTGAACTGATGACGTTTTTTCGTTTGGTGAAAATGATCGATGATGTAATACGTAAGTACAGGAATATGCAGCATATTTATCAGAAACCCCAATCTATGATATCAATTACTTTTTTAAAATTCAGAATTTCTTTCGTATAAATATAGACAATGACTGCTGCAGAGTTGTCATTAGCCATTGAAATAGTCACGTGGAATAACAGGAGACCACTGCATACCTAAATGAAGCTGGTGGTGTGGTATTTTGGCGAGTGAGATCTCTTTTTTTTTCTTGGGGAAATGGTAAATTTTTGTTTCAAATGAGTTTTCTTAAAAGTTAAGTAACAAAAAAATATTGCGAACTTAAGCCTTCCATGCATATGTACATGTGCTCTGGAGCAAGTTCATTTTAGAATGTCTTTGATGACCGTTACTTATTTATAATTTTTCAAACAAACAAGTACTTGTACTAGCTTAATGGCTATGGTCATGAAACTGTGGCCGGTGTGTCATGAGATCGAGCCCTAATAAAAAATTATAAGGAATAAATACATGCATAATATAATCGAAAACATATACATATAACTGAAAATAAGAGTGTTTAACACATATTTCGTTATTATCTTGTGGCCCTTTGCAATATTAACTGTTATTTTATCATTTAATTATATTCCCTATTTATTTAATTTTGATTTTAATGTTTTACTACAAATGAGAATGGAATATTTGATGGTTTTGACAAATAAATAATAAAGAACTATTTCTAATTTATTCCTTTTCTGATCATCAAAATTTTAGTAGGCAATGAAAATTGAGCTAAGTGATGATTTTAAGTATTCGGTGAGTTGAAAATTAGTATTAAACCTGTTACTAATAAGGGAGACAATTTTTACCCCTTTTAAATTATTGACTGTCGTATTTAATAGTAAATTTATCTGCCATTTTTATACAAAAAGTCAAAATAAAACATACCGAACTCAATTACTTAAACAGGGAAAAAATTTTTAAAGAAAAAAACCCTCAAAAAAAAAATCAATAGGCGCCAATGATAAAACATTCGCAAGCTGTACTGATGTTATTTCGATTTATTGTGTCGTGTAATAATATATTACTACGTTTTCTGACGTGATTTATGTTATTTCGTATAAATTTGTGCAATAAAGTGTATTTGAACAAATGAAAACACAGGCCTGATAAAGTTACATATTGATCCAAAACATCACATGGAGTCTACACGAGTAACATCCTCTTCTGCTAGAGAGACCAGATTTTGTTCTTACCAATACGCTACCTATTGCAATAAATCTTTCATTGTCCTTACAAATTGTGAATCGTAAAGGCTGATCTCGTTTATTGGTAATCCGAAATTCACTCTGCATGTGTTTTGCAGATTTAAATTCGATGAACCAAGCTACAATTTGCGCTTGTCCTTGAGGTGAAACCATTTTGAAACGAGAATGTTGGAATACGTTTACGTTGCACCATCTGGTTTGCATTTCATCAAACAAAAGCTTTAAACTTTTCTTTATGGTGCATAATAAAACCGTAAACGAAAATCTTTGCTTATTTATTTTTAATTTATTTTTGAAAGTGAAGCCATATTTTTCGGACTCTCTATATTATTTTTTTAGAACAAGAACTCAACCAATTTAGTCTTAAGGTATCTTATGGCATATAATTTAATCAATCAAATGAAACAATTTCTTAAATTACAGCAATAATTTAAAAACTCTAAGCACATAAAAATATTGAAATTATTAATGCGATTAAAATTATGAGTTACTTTACGCAGTATAAAACACTTTTATGCAAGACCACTATCTCATTATTATATAATCCCCCAGTCTATAATTTTTATATTAAAATATAAAAGCAATCAGAGTATAGATCAAAACATTAGAATCATGTGAAAAACAAGATAAATACAAATACATTAGGCGTAATTAATGGCATCAAATACTTCTGACTCGAAAATCAATACACTTTATTCTCATTCCCTAGCATTTCTGTTTAATGACAGTTATTCCATCCCTTCAAGCCAGTCACGCCCAATCATCGAATAATTACTGTTAGTTTTGGCGTATAATTTTTCTCCCTTTGAGTATACATTAATTTACAAAGTACATGTTACTTTTATTAGAAGAAAATTAAACTTTTCACTTCAGTAGAGAACACGAGAGCCTTCTATTAAACTAATTAGTTGTTTCAGAAACCAAGCATTCACTAAAAAGTTTATCGCAAGTGACTGTGAAAAACATTTGAGTGAATACTTTAACTTAAATTGTTAATTGGAAACATTGTAGAAAGTAAAGTTAGTTTTGAATTGCTGATGCGAAAAAAAAGATCATTCCGTAGTTACAAATGAATTTTTAGATTAAAATCATGTAAAATAACACAAAGAAATGGAATTCCTATTATTTTTTATAATTTTAAATACCTCCGTATTGATGAAACGTATTAAACAATAGAAGAAAACAGTTTAACAATTCTAATTAGTGGTTGAATGGTTTTTATACACACACACACACACACACACAAGTTTCTTCTGTAGTTATTCGTTTAATCTCTTAAAAGGAATTTCAAAGATTCTGGCAACCAAGTCAAATAACCGAATATTCAGACGTATAGCACTTACCCATACTTTCAAACTGCATTTTTTAATTTTTAGGTACATTCACTGAAAAACGGGCATCACTTTTTACGAAGAAACGTGTAATATTCTTATATATTGAAGACATGTTTTGGAGGTATTATCCCAGGCTTTTGAAAAAAAATAGTATATTTCGACAACTTTAACTCTAAGTTTATAAGGTATGCCAATACTTTTAAATTTGGATATATGTAGGAGTCTAATTTTCTTATGCTCATCTCTTTTCATTTTTATTTTTAAAGCTATGAGTATTATTTTTATACCTGGCGTATAACGTGCACCCGTAAATTTCGATCTTATTTTTTGAGTTAAAAAATAAGATCAGTATTTACGGGTGCGCCTTACACTCCGGAAGGTAAATAATTTTTTGGGCGAAAGGGTATTGAAGTTTTTTTTCGTAAATACGGAAATACGCATTTTATCCATAGTATAAGGTAAAGCATCGTGATAACACAATAATACAAATATTTGCATATTTAAAAAATTAGGAGGAGGTGTATCTAATTGTTTATTTTCTCCATTCGATATTCAGTTTTCAATCCGTATTTTTTTCGTACTTGAAATTCATTCTCTGTGTGTTTTCATTTTATTATTTTTTCTGTCGAATGTCTCCACAATTAAGGCATTGAAAATATGTTTTCAAAATCAGATACTAAGCTAATGTAGTTGATGTGTGGATAGAAATTGCTAATACTTTTGTTATCAGCGAAATATAAGTTAATATATATGTATTAATCTTAGTCTTTTTATTTTACTGGAAAATGTGTTATTTTGCGATTATAGTATTAGAGTTGAACCTGTTTTTGTGCAGTAGATAGGGACCACATAAAAAAACGCACAAAAATTATTCAAAAATTTCATAAATTCTTGCATATAATACACTAATTCATGGAAATACTACAAAAAACTTTTTTTATGTGGTGGATAGGAACCGCATAAAAAAAATCGTATTTATAAAATATGCCGATTATTTACGAAATTAATGTAAGAATACTTCCATAAAAAATAAATAGTTAAAAATTACACATGGAAACATTTTAAAAACATATAGTTTCTCATTGTATACACGGGTAAGTTTTCAAAATGCACATACATAATTCATTGCTACTCATCGTAATCCAAAGCCCTGTAATGAATAAGTTCAAAATAGCTTTCGTCACATAAAACATAAAGTTACAATTTCAATCGATTTACTTTTTGGCAACATAAAGTAAGAGATAAGTTTTTGGTCGAAGTTCGGGTGGTCAGTTGCTCGTAAATGTCACGATAGCCAGATATACATGATTGAAGTCCTTTTTGGAATTTTATACTCCTTTCTTAATTGGTATTTATTTTAAGAAAATGCTTTTCCAATTTTTTGGAAAGCTGGATCCATGCATATTTTTATCCCCTCTCAAAGAATCCGGTTCTTCTAGTCCGTCTTCATAATCTATCAAATTATTCTTAATGTCACTGTCATTGAAAGTTTCGTCTTCAATCAAGCGCGGACTACTGGAGCGTTGAGAAAAAGCAACTGAATGCTCATTGTCGGGTGACTGTTTATAACGAGTGAACAGAACTTCTTAAAGTGTCTACATTTTAGAGGCGTAACGTACACCTCCGCATCACGGGGGGAGGGAGGGGTAGGACTCTAGGGGCCCAAGGTCTGACTAACACTAAATACGTATTTACCCAATTTATAAAATATTAAAGTCGAAACCTTACATTCAAGGGGGAAGGGGGTCCCAACGTTCTCCGTTACGCCATTAGTAAATAGATATAAAGCATTACAGTGGCGCCAAAGCCATTGAAATTCATACACCGCATAAAAAAAAAGATCGCACAAAAATAAAATCGCATAAAAAAAGACCGCACAAAAACAGGTTCTACTGTGTTATGCAAAATATTACTCAACGCATTTGGTTGTATGGATTAACAAAATGATTGTTGTATGAGAGAGATTTGAAATGAGTTCTTATTACTATATATATAAAACATTACTATGCTCTGCCCATGCATAGTTATAGATTCATTATTATAATACATGATTTTAAAACAATTAGGTCTCGGTTAATGAATAATGAATAATTTGATATTTTTTGCATTTTCTTGAGTTTTTATAATTAATTGTACATATTTGCTAAATGGTGAAACCACTAATCTGATTTTTTTGTATAAAGTCCAACGTTTTTTCACTAAAGTGTAAGTAGCATTTTGTATAAAGTTATTGGTTTTCTTTTTTCATTCTATTAACCATCTGTGCCTTTATGTATCATTAAAAATAATTATGTTTACTAAAAATCATTGTTTCTCTATGTCTGTTTTCCTTTCAAACACCAATCGAAAATATTTACCTGTTTTTGCATATAGATTTCAATATTTGACTGGCTTAAGACAATAAATTCTGTATTAAATTTTTTTCCATTAACAAAAGTTGTTCAGAGAATCAATGAAAATTTTAGAACAAGCAATGTCAATTGGATATGAAAATGCCACAGGTAACGCATTCAGAAAATAAGTTTCCCACCTTTATATGCAAGAATTACCAAAATCAATTTTAATTATTAGTGTAGACCAGGGGTCGGCAACCTTTTTGCTGTGATGTGCCAAACCAATCAACCAATATGATTCAGGGTGCCTCGCAGTAGGAAATATTTGAAACAATTCGAATCACACGACAATACATGCGGAGTTAGGGGATAGAGGTCAAGAATATAGATTTAGAGTTTTATTATATAGTAGTTATGCATTTTTAAAGATATTTATTAACATAAAATAAATAATTATTTCTTCAACATAGATAAAAATTTTAAATTGTACAAATATTTTGCATTATGTATATTTTAAACTTAATTACTAAAATGAGAAATAAACAACAAAATATAACTCCTTCAATGTAGCTAAATACATTAATTCAAACCTTTTGCCTCTGCACCTATCTATTTTATAACGCAATGCAAGGGGTATAATTTGAACAATATATTTCCCACGATTCTGAATTTTCAGTTGAGTCCGATAAGGAGTTGCTAATCTTCTTTGCAAACTCAAAATGTTCACATAGATACAAGGTGTGACACAAAAAAAAATAATGAGACTGCGTCACTTGAAAAAAAGAGAAGTTGGCAACAACTGCTTTGGTGACATCATCCCGCGCACATCCTTTATCCATGTGGCTAGTTTCGCCTTAATCGGTCGCACCAGTTGAGCGGTTGCGTCATTGAGTGAACATGTACAACTACATTCTGCCGGAAAAATGTCGAATCAACATCGTTTCTTATGAAACTTAAGAAATCAGTCACGAAATCATTTCAAATACTAACCGAGGCTTATGGAGATGAACCTTTGTCTTGTTCACATGTGTTCGAACCGTGTAAGCAATTTTCAGATGAAGGGTTAGTGTGGAAGAGGATGAACTCCTGGGTGCTCAAGGTCAGCGATTGCAGACCCAAATAGTGCCGAAATTCATGGTATGAGTTGGTTTCCACTCACATCAGTGGTCAGACTATTAATTAGCCCTATTACATCGGATAACTAAAAAGACTTCGTGAAAAAAATTGGGGGAAAAAGGCCAGAATTGGAGAGTTATGGATGACTGTTGCACCACGACAATGCACCCGCTCTCACGGCCCTATCCGTCAAGCAGTTTTTGATATGCAAAAACAGTACTGTGATGGGGCATCTTTCTTATTCACATGATTTGACCCCATGCGACTTTTTTGATTTCCTACAGTTAAATATTGCCTAAAGGGAAACCATTTTACCTTAGTTGAAGAAGTTCAGGAAAATGCGGAGAACCTCCTGAAGGACCTTCCAAAAACCTCGTTCCAGAATTGCTACCAACAATGGTAGCATTGAATGCAGAAGTGCGTGAATGCTGAAGAGAACGACTTTGAAGGTGATATTGTCACGGAGAACTGATTCTGTGTAAGTACACCTATTTATTGGACCAATCTCGTTTCCTTTGTGTCACACCTCGTATATAGAACCAAAAACGAAAGCAAAGCACATGTAATTTTATCTTTAAACAATTAAATCTCTCCAGAAATGCCATCCAATAATTTAAAATAGCCGTCGATTTATCGTTAGAGTCATCTTCCAATTTTTTAATAATTCCGTGATTTTGATTTTTGTGATTTTGAAGATGTTAGTTCTAGAAACTCCATTTCAAAATTATCAACTTTATTCAAAAACTGACTATTTTGTATAGTGCCACTAAGTATTGTACCTAGTGCCAAATATGGCACACGTGCCATAGGTTGTTGACTCCTGGTGTAGAAGATGGAACAACAAAATATTGCGCTTGCGTTGTTTTTGATACGGAGATTTTTTCACCATGCGTGAAAGTTTAATTCCGAGCATTATAACATTTCGACATTAATTGTTCTTGCACTGAGTCATTGAAATAAAACCGTTTTCCAGAGTTCTTCATATTTGAAGAAATAGAAAATATTACTGTGAATAAAACTTTATTTAAATCGCACAAAAAGTATAGAGCAGACAGTCTTGATCGCGAACCGGAGGCTTCCTTACCGGGGTGCATATAAATGGTTTTTTGACACCTTAGTTTTCTTTTCGGTTCTTTGGAAAGTCTGACGGCCCCTGCTTTAGTATATGTTATACATTTTTTTCGGTTACATTATCAAAAAAAATAATGCATTTCTAGTTTTCCTTTTTATGATGAATACATTTTGAGTTCATAGACCTTACTGAAGTGGTCTTCTACTTTAGATAGCAGGGAGTAGTTGCAAGGAAGAGGCTTCGTATATTACATATTGAGCTGAAAGACTTAAATGTATTTCATATAAATGATATACTTATTATCTTAATACACGGAATGGAAAAATGAAACAAATAAACAATAATTTGCGATTAATAATCCACAATAGCGTATTTTTTTCAAATAAAAAACGATATTTGAAGATATTTACTGATTATTTAAAATGTTTTTATTGAATGTTTTTATAATGTATTTTTTTTAAGTGTTATATATATATATATATATATAGTGGTGTAAAATTATTTAAAAACTTCTGCAGATTGCTCATCACTTTATTTTTAGGACATTATGTAAATAAACATAAGCTACCCCTGTTTTAAATCTTACCTCAATTTCGTTCACTCACTATGCTTTGGAAAAAGCCTACACCTCACTCATCACGAGATCTCTGGAACTACTAGTCCTACAAACTTAAAATTTAGCAAGAAAATTTCTTTGAGTACAGATCCGCTAAAAACGGGATTTATGAAAACCGACTCTCAAAGGGGGAAGAGGGAGTTATGAAGGCGACAAAGAAGAAAATTCCCGTTTTTGAACTATAAGACTGACAGAGATGAAATTTCTCACACTCTTCGCTGCAACCGGATTGGCTATGCCAGCCCCGCCCACCCCGACCAAACACGATACAATTTTTTCTAAGTCATGACTTTTTCATCCAATTTTGCTCTCTCACAGCATAAGTAATTTTTATTCCAAAAATATAATCTTAAATTATCTTAATCTACAGTAACTATATTTTATCAACTTAATGATTTAATTCTAAAAAAGACAATTTGAAAAAGTTGTAAAGTTATCTATAAAATATCATGATTGGAGATAAAGGTTTCAAAGAACTAAATGCTCCCACCCAATCCTCTGAACGAGTACTAGATTTGAAATTCGGTAAACATGTTCCTTTCGTTGAGGAGGGATCCGCTAAAATTGGGCTTGAGGAAATTGATTTGGAGGGGGAGGGTAAGAGAGGTTTAAAAGATAATTATATTTCCATTTCGGAGATTCAGAGGCGAGGTGTAAGAATGTCTCTTAATACAGTTGAAAGCTTAATGTGTGTTAGGACTTATCCCTCTCTTTCAATAACTTAACAGTATATACCAGCGCTTCCCAAAGTTTCAAAATTTGCGGTCCAATATTCAATCATAATTTTCATCATGCCTCCCCCTTCATACAAAAAAAAGCGTATTTAATTCAATAATACAAAACTTTGATGTTAGAACTATAATGATACTTTAAACTCTTTAGTGCCACCGTCGTATATAAACGTCTCACTCAGACAAAGCGTCAATTGCCCCGGACGTATATAAACGTCTTTCTGAATTACAAACTTTTTTGCGCAATGCTATTCATAAAATTAATCCGAAGGCTTTGGAATGCAATGAAAGAATCATGACAGTGTTTGCGAAGGTTTTTCTTACTTCAGAGGATATGTTTATTTTTATTCCTTCTCTCTCCCTTTCTCAATGCATCCCCTACACGCGCATGCGTCAAAAACGGTGACATTGGGGAGCGAATCGCGCTACCTTTAATCGGCTGCTAAGGGATTAATTATAAACGACACAATTATCAAGATAAATGTTAATTTTTTTTTAGTATATAATTTTAAATATAACAAACCCATGGGGTCATTGGTAATTATTAATGTCGTACTTAACTTAATATTGTTAAATTATAAAATACATTGTGCAGTATTGATACATTTATGTTGTTGTTGTTGTTTTCTGATGCCACCTGTCTGACGTAGTCAGATCGAGGCCCACGAAATTCATCGTGGCATGGGCAAGAGGTACGCCTGTCGTTGGCCTTGAGCACCATACAGGTGACAGTGCGATTTTAGCTCAGTGAAATTTCCCGAAGGGACGATAGATGGCGACACGACCTCTATCTCCACAATTTCTGCATGTAAACTGAAGGGGAGGGAAATATTCTCCAGTTCCTGCGCTCGTGATTAAGCCCACAAGACTACGGACCCACTGATTTAACGAGCACGTACTCCGTGTGTACTCGGCGGGTGTTTGGTGGCATCGGGCATCGAACCCAGGCCTTCCGGTCTAGAGTCCGATGCTCTAACCACTAGGCTACCCACGGCCCAAATAATTGTACTATATCATTGAGAATGTGTATTTTATTTTTGTTATGTCAGAATTCATTTTATTAACTTTCTTTCAGTAATTTAATAATTTTTTTAAAAGTAATCTTTTGTTTTCGACTACAGTTTGATAAATGCTGGTATATTCTTATACGACATCAGGAAATGCCTAGTGTAGCTGTCGGGTAACGATTTATATATTATTATCACTCATTATTTATTATTACAACAAATAAATCATTTGCGACAATATGACGGGTTGCGGTAGCCCAGTGGTCAAGGTATAGGATCATGGCAGGCAAGGTTCAGGTGTCGTCCACGTCACTTGACCATGGTTCAAAATTACGTGGTCCGTCGCCAATAGCCCTCGTGTTGCTGAACAGTGCGACGTTAATATTCACACACTCACTCACGCGACAATATGACTTTTTGCACGTTAAATATAAAACTAATACCAGTTTAGGGTAAAATAAGTAAGAATATTAAAAATCAGCTAAACACTAATGTATGAACCGTATTAAGTATTCATAATATAAATTGTTCCCCATTATTTGCATGAATTTATTTAGAAAAAAAGGACTACACAATCTATGTGAACCAGTTTGTATGACCTATGGACTGGCAGTTGAAAATCTCTACTTGAAATGCATCTACAGAAAACATGGTTTACCTGTTAGGAACTCGTAACACTTCTGCAATAAACCCACTGTACTCTGCGTTGTATATTTCTTTTAGTAGCTTTAGTATGCTTTCGCCTGATTCTTTTCGTGGAAACTATTTCTTTTTAATCTTTCTATTCTTTATCTTTATTTTCCCACCTATAAATCTTTACTCGTATAAAATCGTTTTATTGAGAATGATCTTAGCAATAGTGAAAAAAATCGAGTTACCTTAAAGTAAAATAAGCTTGTTTTTGTTGCTTGATTGTAGAAAAATATTGCCAACTAGAAAATATTGAAATACCTTAATCGCGTTTTTCAAATTGATGTCAGGAAGTCGAATGTAAAAATTTTTAGTTCTGTAAAAATATTTTTACTTTTTCTACCTTCTGACAAAATAGTAAAATACTATTTTTGGGTTATAACAACTGCTAAATTATAATTATTAATAAAATTCCGTATCTTTTTTTCTCATTTGTTAACATTTATATGTAATACATATAAATGTTAATCCTAACATATACATATAAGTGTTACACCCTGAAAGTCATTGGAAATCCATCCTATATCAAATAAAGGTTTTGATGAACCTGATACAGTGACTAGTCCTTCATGCGGGAACAAGCCGTCTGATTGGTTGCTGAGGAATTTGCAGAGGGTTGGGGCTACATCTGCTTAGCAAAGCTTCTTAAGATCGAAAAATAAATCTGTGGATGAGTAGCTGCTTTGCCATTGGTCAAGAGTTCAACTAGTCGGAAGTGAGTTGGCTCGAGATTGGCTACCTAGGAGTGTAATTAGGAAGGGAAATTTAAAATTGAGATGCAAGCCCGTGTGGTTTCCCAAAAGGGATTGCAGTTTAATGTTAACATTTGTGCTGCAGACAAATAAAGTGGAACATGTTCTTGTCAAGTAGTTCCGTAACAGTTTTCGATAATCTTCTACCAAATATTGTAGAATGTCTCTCTATATAGTTATTTTAATTAATTACCAGATTTATTAAATTTATAGAAATTCTGAGGAGCTTCTCGTCTCGTGTTTTTATTGTTTTTTTTATTTATTCAATTCACTATATCGCTCATGATTTTTTTTATCTTGATACTTATTTCGAATGAGTTTTATATCCTTGTTGAATTTTTCCTTTTTAAGAATACCTAAATTTTTAATAGTACATATTTAAAAATTCGTTTTAAACTTAATAGATAACATAATTTTAATATTATACTTTTTTACTTACACTAAGATTAAATTTTAAAAGAATAACTTGTGCTTACTTATCTATTAAATTATGCTGATTAATTTCCTCTTAAATTCCAAAATTTTCAGCATTAAAAAAGTAGGAAGCGTCTTTTAACAGTTTTTGTATTATGGTGAAAGTTTCCAAATGCCGATATATCCCTAATCTCGATTAAAACTCATACTTTAAGGCTTAAAACTCTTATTTTTGAAGTTATAGAAGGTGAAGTGTATTTTCGGGATTTTAAAACCTAATTATAAACGTAGTTTATATCTTTAATACTACATATGTGCCAATTTGAAAAGATTAGAACATTTATTGAGATCGGAGACTAAATAAATTTTTTAAAAAAAGAAATTATTTTGCGTAACTTAGAAAACATTGTTCTTATTTTTGTCTTTTGCAAAAACAACAAAACACAACCTGTAAAAAACAAGAATCAAATACAACCCTGGATGAACAAATATTTATTTTTTTCTCTCATTTTAATCCCTTACCGTTTCTGCCACTGATAAAGTAATAAAGAATTACGATCTTAAATAGCTTATCCAGCAGATTCCATTTAGATTCAATAACGTCGAGAACAGACTAATTAAAGAATGCGAAATCAACAGTTTCACTGTACTATTATGCTCTTAAAACTTAGTACGGAAGGAAAAATAATCCACGCTACAGGAATAGGCATTACGATGTACTAGAGACTAAAGACAAGTGTCTGGGGAAATTATTTGAATCACCTGATGTACATGATACTGGGAAACTTTGATAAGTGCTAACGACTTCACTGGGAATCACTTTTCAGAGAGTTTGCAAAGCTTCAAGAAGCTGTTTGGAAATAAAACCAAATTGCTGTTTATGCAAGCATTTATAGCTGCTACGTTATTCTTATATTTTGTACAATTTTAAACTATTATGATAAATCGCTCCCTGATAGTTTAAAAATATTCTTATCTATATTTTTTGTTGATTATATAAAATGCTTGTTTTTTGACGATGTTATTCTCTCCACTAATATGCGTATGTTATCTTTAAAAATAGTTGTAGTGATACATACAATATTGAAATGAGAACTATTTGGCAGAAGTTTACCTTGGGTGGATTACATAAATACGTAAGGGAGTTTTTTGCATTAGAGCATTTTATTTAAAGTCATGGTGCTATGCAGCGGCATAACGTACACTCCTGCATCGCGGGTGGGGCCCAAAACCTGACTCCGGAGGAGGCCCTTATATTCTCCGTTACCCCACAAATGCCATGAAAATGTATAGCTTCCATAAAATATTCAAATATATATGTAAAACTGTACCTGCATGATAAAAGTGATACTTGCATATAGCAATGAAACACACAGTATATACAAATAGTAATATTAATTGCAGTAGATTTGAATGCTTTTAGATGTATATAATTAAGTTAGATGAACATATGTTTTATATAATATAATTGGGTTTCCACAAAGTGAATTCTAAATTTATTACATTCTCATTGAATTGAGTCATGTGGATTGGATTTCTTAGCTCTAATATTCAGTACTAGCCTTTACCTGATTTTTATTCACTTCACTTAAAATTCCTTGATATGTATGGTTTTTAAGTATAAGACTATATATATGTATTGTTTTTAATTTATTGATATCTAAGTTTTAGCATTAAGCTTTGGATTGTATTCAGAAATAATTTTGTTAGATCTCACAGGAGTAACAGACAGTTCTGAAACGGAAGTATATTTATGTGTTGTTACTTTCTCCCTTACACCTCTCTTTCCCTCTCCCGGAGTTCATCTTCGGAAAATTCGTCCTTAGCGGATTTCTTCTCAACGAAACAAGTTCATGTCTGTAGCTCTAATAATTCAGAGAAATGGAAGTTCTTTTTATTTAAAACATCCCGTGCCTCCTCCCCGCTATCTTCCAAGAGAGTGAATGTCCTCGAAACCCGTTTTCCTCACAAAGAAATATCATTTTTAAATTTCTAGTCTGTAGATCTGAAAAATGAAATTTCTTTTGTCTATTACGTTTTCTCAAACGCTCTCGCATAAAGCATTTTCTTAGCGCTCTATTCAATAAAAGAAACATGCATGCCAAATTTTTAGTCTATAGATCTAATAGTTTGGGAGGTTTCGTGATAAATAATTGGATGAGTCTATTTTCTCCTATATATATACAGAATTTGAAACTAGATGCTGCGTTTAACATTTGGGGAATTTAAACTAATAAGCAATTTAGAATTATGGATTTCTAAAATTACACTTTTTCCCATTCAATAAACACCCAAAAGAAATCTGTGTTGTTCGGGTATTCAGGTTTGGGAAACATGCGGTCTTTCGGTGAACTTCTTTGCCCTTGTCGATAAGTTTTCTAACTTAGCACATTTTTTTCATTAATAATTATATTATTTTTTGATATATCATAAAGACAATGTTACTTAATCGCTTGCAATTCCTGTTTTTAAGAATAAGTACGGAAACATGCTTCATATGATACTTTCCCCTCAGCAATATTTTCCTTGTGAGAAAATTGAGTTTTACAGGCAAATTTTTCCCCCACCATTAACCTGAAAAAAGAAACTATGAAAACCATAGAAAATATGTCCAGGGTCACCAGATTCGTGACAAATTTAGCGAAAGATCCGAAATCGCCAAAGAATCATCGAGAAACCCTATGATCAATCAGTCTAGAATTTACTTTGAAACAAAGGTCAGAGGAATTCAGAAGAAAGTTTCATCGATATTAGAACATGTTGCTGTGATAAGAGAGAGATACATTATCTGTCTGATTTCCTGATCTTGGAATTGTTCTAGATAGCCATTTCTGGAACAATGTAAAAAATGTTTATAACGAGTGAATTTTGCCCTTTTGTAAATAATCTGTTAAATTGTGTCTTTCTGTATGTGTGCCTATTGGTGTCCACGTAGTCGTCCGTTCATCCTTGTCCATTAATAAATCTGTTATTCAAATAATTGGAGTCAATCGGCTGCTTTTCCACCACACAAACATATTACATTTAAAATACATTTAAACAATTCCTAAACTCAAAATAATATAGCTCTGCTATGATTAAAATACACATTCTATCTTCTCCAATCGATAGACACTCAGTGAGCTTAGATTATTCTGATAACGCAACGTAAACCCAGTATAATATTTTTAATAGCAGGTAAATATTAGGAAACTATTAAAATTACATTTTTCATTCTTGTTATTCAATTCATTCCAGTACTTCCAACTTAATTTGTAGAAATTACTGAAATAACTTTCCTCAGTAGAATGAATAATTATTATTTAATTGAACTATTAAAACAATATTTTCCACACCACTACAAGTATTTGTTATTCAATTCACGCAGCAGTTAATCCAATTCCATTCTTCGCTTCTAAATAAATGTTTGTTTTTTAAAAGGTAGCAAATAACGTTTCTCACTTTAGCTAGAAGCAATTATTTAAATAATGGTATTTATTACATTTACTATGATTATTTTTTCCCAACTGTTAGCGATAGTTTAAATATTCCTTATACTTTCTATAAATATTTGAATTCAACTGTGTATATATGTGTTTGCAATAGTAAACACTTATTGTTTACTATTGCAAACACATTATAGTAAACACATTGTGTTTGCAAACTAAAGAAATTACGTTTTAAACTTTATAATAAGTATTTATTACTCTATTTTGTGTGTGACAGAAACTATAAAAACATTTTCCACTCTCAAGTATTTGTTATTCACTTGAAAGCATCATCTTACGAACTTCGCGATCAGCCATGCTCAATGAATGAATGAGTCTTGATGAACGTCTCTCTCTAAAGCAGCATGAAGGCTTTTAGCGTTGAATCTCGTAGTTTTGAACCGCCGTCAAGTACTGAGCACAACACTTGAGTTGGTACTCTCTTTCCCCTAACTTCAACACTACACTAACGTGAGGAAGCGTGTGTTCACTCGTTTTTGATCATGACCACTAGGTTACCATAGCTACCAGCCGTGTTCAAGTCGATTCCAAAATTTCATTATCGATTCCATTAAAGACCATTTTGCAAAATAATGATTGTTTTTACACTATACGTTATACACTATAGTTACCATGCGCAATGTGTGGTCTTCATAGCCTAATGGTTCCGTAGTTGATCACAAATTCGGGGCTATTTCGTGAATTCGAGCACATGATTTCGTGCCCAAATGTCATTTGGGACCTTAGAGGGGATGATACACGTTAAATCTGTCCTAGCTCAAAGCTCTCCCGTTGTTATATATAGTAGTTTGGACAGGTGGGTGCCAGCCGCGGTGTTTTCTTCGTCAGTTGACCAAGGTTCAAAATTACGAATTTTGTCGCCAATAGCCCTCGTGTTTTGTAGTGCGACATTTATAAACACTCACTAATGCGCAAGTAATCAAACTATTTGACAGTAATAATTGAAATAACATATTCCTCATCTTACTATACTTCTATTAAGGTTTTATTGATTTACTAGAAGTATTACAATTGGTAGCAACTGTTGAAGTAACAAAATTGAGACACGAGTAATTTACCCATGGAAAAATACACTATTTCCCTCATCTCCTCAAACTGAAACAAGTAAATGCACTTGAGTGCTGCTAGTATTACTAATTTTCTTTTTGCATGAAGTGTTATTTATTCTTATTGCAAGTGTTTCTTTTCTTAGCTGCGAAAATGACAGTTTTCATTCCGTAAATGTCGCATAGTTTCTATTTCTTCTTTTTACCATCTAGTAGATCTTATTTATGTCTCTTCCTCTTCTAGCATTCTAGTGAGCATTCGTAGAACTAAAGTGCTTTGTTTCTATTGCGTGATAGAAAACAAATATTTGTTATTAATTTATTTCAGCTACCTTACAGCAAATGAATCTTTTCATTGCTCATCAACAATGATATTTATTCATTCGCATTTCTTTTTTTCAATATCTTACACGCTTTTCTCAATTCTGTAAAGTAATTGAAATTATAATTGCTTTTAACAATTGTGAACGAATATTATTATTCTTTTTACTTAAAGACAGCAGCATATTTAGCTCTCTTTTTAAGAAACTGATTATACTTTAACTGTGTGTGAGTAGGTGTTATTATAATTATTGAGTGTGTGAAATGGGGAATATGTTTTCATGAGCTGTGCTTTATTTTCAGAGAGAGAGAGAGAGATTCTAAATTAATAATTATCTATTTAAACATTTCCTTGAAATTGAAATAAATTATCAGAGATTATATAAACATTTATTTTCTGACTTTGATATCCTAATAGTTTTTTCCCCCTATAAAATATATCTCCTAAAGTAAAAAAAAAGTTGACATTTTTACGTTATGTGTTAGTACAAAATCTGTTTTAAGCTTTTGTAATCATGAAATAAATTTTGAAAAAATGGTTAAAAAAACCGTTTTTATGAAATAATAACTTTAAAGACTGGAGGAGACTAAGTAGAGTAATCAGGAAATGTAAAGCTCACCTTTGTCCCCGTCTTGTCATTTTGTGTCACGTTAACCGAATGGTAATGGTGGGGAACTAGTTTTTGGCGTTTTCATCCTATCGAATTTTGGGTTCGAGTCCAGTTATTACTGCAGATCCATCGGGTAGAGCAGCGATACTTAACCTGCGGCCCAACGGAACTTTCTGAATGGCCCGGTCATGGCCTGTGCACTAACAAATTAAATTACTTAAGAACAATTCGTTAAACGTTTAGCAAGAAATTTTATCTACCAAGCAATCAAATATATCAATTTTGCTATCGATGTAAAGCTGGTAAGAACTGCGAGATAACTTAATTTCTTTTTGTAATTGTATAACTGTTAGTGATTACAAATAACAGTAAAGTAGCGACCATTTCATGGGTGAAACTAATTTTTAATCAACCCTCATCTTCCAAGTCAAGTGAAATATATCTAAAAAATATATGTTTCAAGAAGATTGGGTTCTTGACTATTTCGTAAAGAAAAACAAACATTGATCAACAACTTTTTTGATTTGTCGTGAAAATGTTATATTTAAAAGTATAATTTTGCTCGCCACTATATTGCTAAGTACAAATCTTTCAATGGGTCTTTTTCTTGAGGGTTTCTTTTAAGACGAGATAAATCGGTTTTCTTAAAAAAATTTTTTGCAACAGTCACAAAATATTTTATTGGTGGTAATGTCACAAAATGCAGAGGTAGCAATAGCATCCTATAAAACATTATATATATGATAAGCATATTGAATTGTTAAGTATAAACGTATGAACTGATACAGAGATTGTTAGAGTGTTATTTGTTCATATATATATATATATTTTTAGTATAATCTAAAAGTATTTGAATAAATTTGAAGGAAAATTGCTCAAGAGCATATCTGAGCTAATTTTAAACAAATAATACTGATTTCAGTCTAGAATTCAGCAAAAACTCATAGCTATGATCCTGAACTTGATAAATTAATATTCGAAATGAAAATAAGTGAGGCTTTGTTAAAAGACAAAATCAAATTACCAAAGTTACCGTTGTTTTTATGACAGAAGAATACAAAACAAGGGGCTTGAAATTATTGATGAAAGAATATCGAAATTACCCCCAAACTGTGTATAAAAGAATAAAACCTTCTTTTTGTGAGTTGAGTTTGATAGAGCTTATTATAAATTTAAAATAAAATCCAAAATATGATAAGTTTTAATATTTTGATACATTTTCCACATTTTAAATACTCTTGATCTTATAGCGCCCCCCTCCCAACTAATTCTCATGTTTCGGCTCGCATGAAATAGTTGTCACATGTATGTGGCTTGGCGAAAAAAAGGTTGTGTACACCTGGGGTAGAGGGACTGTAATACGTGTTAAATCTATCAAGGCTCTGAATCAGGATTTTCTAAATTTTTATGTCTGATAGATCACTTGCTATGTTTTTCGATTCTGGGCTAACCTAATGTTGAATTTTTGCAAATTTATCCACTTAAATATCATTTTGACAGCTGGTACAGAGCTATTTACCTTAAAAGATTTAAATATCTAACTTCACTGAAGTATAGTGTTAAAAACTGAAGAAGCACATGTTCATTAAATTAAAATGTAATTAGTACATGAAATAGCTGTTACATAAAATAACTGAGCAACAAACAAATGCTTTTAATGGGGAATGAGTTTAGTGCTTAAATAACAATTTTTCAACATTTGGTTTCAACTTTCAGCTTAATTCTTGCAAGAAACTCTGAAATGATGGTCCTTGCTTTAATCAAATTTATGCTCTCTCTCTCTCTCTCTCTCTGTCACCTTATTCTACTATAATTCATAATTTTAAAAGAATAAATCTCAGAAAATGTATCGTGTTTAACTTCAGGTAAATCATATTTAACCTAATACTTATTTCTTTGATATATTGCTCTTCATGCCTCTTACACTAACATCGAGATTAAAAAAATATTTTTCGATGTTAAATTTTGTACAGTATTTTTACAGAATAATTTGTTAATATGATATTGTCATAATTTCCTAAAATGAAAGAAATATTATTATACACACGGACTAAAAACAATAAATAAATAAAATGAAAGGATGAAAAAATATGTACATAAATTTGGTATTGGGTAAGAATATTTTTTACCTTTTTATACAGACTTTAAAAATAACAAAATAACCTACGGAAAGATATTTGAATGTTAAATATCACCTGACTTTTATTCTCACGATGTTGAAAATATTCAAGGGAAAAAAATTGAGAATATATTTTAGAATATAGAAAAGTTATAAGGAGAGTATAGCGATTCTATTCGGGTACTTGTGTGGAAGAAAAAGCTATTCGAGAACCTGCTTTTTTTTTTCTTTTGATGTAAAGAAATTTCTAAAGCTGTCGGAACATATAAAATTGAAAGACATTGGAAAAGATAAGAATTGACAGCGTTTTAGATTTTTTTTAAAGATAAAATACTTTCAAGCAATTTGAACAAAGAAATGCCATACTTTTCTTAGTGATTGAAATGAAATATATTGAAGCATATTGAAAAAAATTAGACTAAGATTGTTAAAAAAAGTACTAAAAATAATGAATTATCTCAAATAACTTGGTTATTATGTTTGGCAAATTAAATTATTCAAGAATATATATATATATATATATATATATATATATATATATATATATATATATATATATATATAATCATTCGTAAAAAATCTTCTTATAATTTTATAATGCATTAATGTTTATACTTGTTCTTTAAATCGTAAAATTTTCTAGGGAAATAATACCCCCTACACACGTACTGTATAGATCAGGGGTGGGCAGAATTTCCAGTGTATGGTTTACTTCTTAAGTTTTTAAGGCTATCTTCGGCTAATGTTAAAGAATAGGGGCCTAATTTGGAATGTTTTTTCAGATATAAAAATACTCAAACTTTTTAATATTATATATTCTAGCTACACTATCCTGTAGAGAATCACTTATTTTTTTTTTATCATACTACTCATTTTCATACGAGTTGACACATTTTTTCTTTTATAAAATGTGTTCTGCATTTTTTTCCTATACCATAATGCTAAATGAGCTATCCCTTCACATGTTAAAAGGAGAACTAATTATTTATGAAATATTTTGAAGTTTTAAAAATACTATATTATAAACAAAAATGCATGAGTTACAATGTCACACATTTTTATAAAAATTGAGGCATTTTTTCTGTCCGAAAATGTGCTCTGCGTCAAGTTCACGCTCTCGTACATATAGCGAAAACAGCCTTAAGGTTTTGTGGTCCAAACAGTGGCGTAGGGATGCCTATTCTGTTTTAGGATTGTATGTTTTCTTTTTTTTAACACTTGTTTTCGAAATTGTACCTCTCTTTTAAAATATGACAGAATACTATTGTTACTACAAAAACACATGTAACACAAATTTTTTAAGTTGAAGGCTTCAACAACTATGAGCGACTGTTTAACATTGGACGTATCCAATGCAGCGATCAGAAAACATACGTGAACCGATGAATCTGCAACCGACATATGTCACTTTATTCGACACATTATATTTTTACCGACACTTTATTCGGTACCGAGTCACGCGCCATTCATCATATTTTTATTTTTTCGCAAAAATGAGTTGAGAATTTAGTGAGTGGCTTAGAATCGATGGCGTCTTAGGTTTGAATAAATACTGTAAATTTAATTTGATTTTTAATTTTTACTAGTTTAATAGTTCTAAAGAACTATAACATCATTAGAGATTTTGCTAAGTAATTTCCTTTATTTCATTTTCAAAATTTACCCTCAAGAGCATTTCTTCTTCGATAATTGAAAATTAGCTAAGACATTGAACTTTTTTTTCTTCAAATATAAGGGGAAAAAATTGTATACTATGTATAAAAACTTAAACTTCTTAAACTTTTCGAAACAAGTAAGTACCATGATTTCAGCACCAGCCTTGTAGAAAAATAACTTGAAACATATATTAATAAATAAAAATCACCTGTAAAACTTTTTTTTTGTTTTTTCTTTTTTCAAAGCGAATATTTCCCTAACCGTTAAAAAAATGTCATATCATGGAGTTTTTCTCTTACGTCGGGACAAGTAAATATTTTTATGCACGTACTTTTGTTTGAATGCTGTCACATAGCTTACAATTTCCCGCTTCCAGATCGTATTTTTTTGCTGAAAAGGATATATACTCTAGCAGAATAGAAAATGGTTCATTGCTTTCAAGTAGGTAAATTTAAATTTATTTTCTTCCTGTAAAATTCAGATCAAAATTTATCTGAAAAAGGAATTTATTGCAGAAAATATATATATATAGCACAGAAATCATTCTAAAAAAACTCAGCAAAGATATACAGAAAAGAATCTTGTTATTCCTTATTGTTTTTCAGGGTTACAGAAGAAATATTCTAAGCAAAGTTTGGAAATATATATAGCTATGTATATATAGAGAAAAAAAGTGAGAGAGAGAGACTCACACACACACAGTCATCACAAGATCTCTGGAACTATTGAAACCACGGTCTTGAAATTTGGCAGGAGTATTCTTTTGATGAGAAAAAGAAATAAAATGGTAATTTTATAGAGTTTGAAAGGAAAAGGAAATTTGGAGGGAACATTTATTTTCAAAAATCGATTCTCAAACGGGGTTGAGGGGCCATTTAAGACAAGAATCCACGTTCTTGAACTATTAAATCTGTATATTTTAAATTTGTTAGGTACCGTAAAATCCAACGTATAAAGCGCATCTATACTTCTGAGCTGCATTTTTTTTTTGGTATATTCGCCATATAACGCACGCATACCTTCTTTACAAATAAACCTGAAATGTTCGTATGAAATGTTCTTATGTTTTGAAGTCATTTATTCGAGGTATTATCTGAAGTTTTTTGTAAAAATGGTATACTTCTAGAAATACAACACTTAAAGTTCATACGCGATATGTCATTTCTTTTAAATAAACAATATTTTGATAGATGGGGAAGTTTAATTTTTTTTCATAGTCATCTCTTTTTTTTTATTTTTAAAGCTATCATTTTTATAACGCGCAACCGTGAAGTTCGATCTTATTTTTTGTGTTCTGGTTTTGTGGAAATCGACTCCCACGAGAGTTTGAGGGGAGGCTGCGAGGGGGGCATTAAATACAATAATTCCAGTTTTTGAACTATTAGATTTACAAACTAGAAATATGTCGAATGTGTTATCAGGATCTGTCTGATTTGACAATACTTAGAATTAACAATTTATATTTTTTTCACAGCTTTAATGTAATAAAGCTTTGGAAAACCAGTTATATGTATTGCGAATTGAGTGTTCAGTTATATAAAAAGGAATTATTTATCCTTTTAAGACGCTTGTTGGTAATAAACTTCGTTAAAAAACTTTGTAAATTTTTTGGTGTTCTAAAAATTGTTAAAACGTTTTTTAGAAGTTTACTTGCATAGTTAAATTATTTTATATCATCCACCTTTATTTAACATTAAGTTTTATTACTTAATATAGGGGAGGTACTTCCCGTCCGCCTATTGTACAAATAATACAACTGTGAATACTCATTGTTAAAATTGCAAAACTGTAATTTACATCGATTATGTAGTTTTATTTATTTGTTCTATTTTTCGCAAAATTTGTTCTTAGCGCTCCTCTTCAGTTACATTTATCACTGAAGCTGCATCGTCGAACACTTGTTGATAAAGTCCTTAGGTTTTGCTAAACCTACAGCTTCCTGGAAAGTTGAGTATTTAGTACCGTTGATTGTTAATAAGTCTTCCGGTAAGACAACGACTTTCTTAAGGGAAGGGATAAGAAAATTTTATTATTGAAAACATCACGTCTATTATAATGCTTCGACCTCTAGAAGACTCTAATAGCCTACACAGAATTTACTCTGATAAAGATTTTGTAAATAAAAATTGGGATATTAGACAAAAATAATTAACCAAACAGCGGTTAATTATTACAATCGGCTTGAGAAAAAATAAAATAAAGCTTTCAGAGTGTTTGTAGTGAGTACAACACTTTAATAAAAAAAAACGAGGTGAGATAAAATCTAAATCTTCGTATACTCTTAATTAAATTCCGTTTAAAGCTACACAATGATGATCAGCTATTGTGTTCCTCCTTAGAAATGTCATTTTTTACAGCTTTAAACTCTACTATAGACTTCATTCGAGATCGCCTACATGTTCTAATTTAGGAAATGCAATTCACTTTATAGCTTTTAGTACATAGTCATAAACAACTTTGTGGTCATGGTAGTCTAATGGTCAAGGTCAAGGTCACGGACTTGTTGCCGGTATGTCATGATCTCGAGCCTTGTACCGCTGAAGAACATCCGTGTAGAGGCAACCGTTGCACGTTGAATCTATCGAGCCTCAAACGTTCTCCCGCTGGTGTGAAGTGGAAGTTATGAGAGAGGATGGCAGCTCAGGTGTCTTCCTGTCGCTTGACCATGGTTCAAAATTATGAGAGCCCTTGTCCAGCCTTGTCCTTGTCAATGTTAATACAACTCTCACTCTCTCGTTCACTTCAAGCGTTGAGACCTTAATAAGTATTTAGAAGCAAATAAGGAAAAAGTATCAATACGTCATAGAATATTTCTTTGTAATGATGGTGTTAAAAATATGTACAAAACATGGAATTCTCTTCTATAATTGCACTGAAATAGTTTTATTTTATTGTTAACTAACATGATAAAAATCAAGAACTATTTTCATAAGCAAAAAATATTCAAACATTAAAACCTTGAGATACGGAAGAGATTAAGATAGAGATAGCTTCGTACAAACCAAACTACTTTAGTGTATTCGGCGTAGCATCAAGCAATACAATTTTGCGCAACAAGGGATATATCACAGGATATATTTATCAACACAATCTATAATTCCTTATGTACTTTAACAGAATGCATGCAACACCAATATATATCTAAAACAATGTCACACTGAATCAGGCTAATCTATGCTTGGATCATGGCGGTCAAAATCTACAGCAGTACCTGTAGAAGTGAGAGAATGTATGAAGATAGGAGTTTGTGTTTCATCCCCCTCATAATATCACTTAACACTTGCTTGGGGTTCAGTTTTCTCTGTGGTCACCTTGTATAACATAACCTAATTTCCAGCCACAGTTAAAGAAGGAAATAACCATAAGACCTTATCGGTACTTTTCGGTTAACCGGGCGCAAGCGAAAAATCGCCAAATAATGCAGAATTTTGCCAAATTTCTTACAACCATTGGGGGAATGTTCGTTTAGGGCCATGTGCTCTATTCTCTGAAATCATTCAAAACAAAGAACGTTTCCCTTTCTTTGTTCCATCTTAATCTTTTTTTAAAAAAAAAATGATGAAAATTCTTCTCTGAATTTATGTGAAGATGAGGAGTAAACGATCCATTTGAGAAAATTCTCAAGGACATTACCGTATTCTGGAAAAACAATAATTATAAGCATTCTTTTTGGGTAAAACTGTTTTGTTTACAAATTATTAATATTTGTTTATAGTTGAACCTGTTTTGCTTACTATTAATTAATATTTGCTCATAGTTGAACGTTTTCGACTTTTATTCCGTTGAATGTTTTGTCATTCACTTTGCTTGGCGTCTTGGCTCACATTTGGTTCACAAGTGGCGACATTTGCACCCGGCAAACGGAAAGGAATCTAAATATCAATTTCTTGGTGCACACAATTGTCATTTCGATTTCTTACCAACCTCACAACTTAATTCTAATCCTCTGACGAAATGCTTTTCTTTCTAAGAGCCTCAAACTGTTATTCATTTGTTATATTAAGATTTGTTATATAAGATTGAGAAAGAAAATAATATATGTGGATCCAATCAATGAAGTGAAATAGTAAAACGCACTTGAGGTGTGATTCCTGTTGAGACAGAGTGATCCACGTAAGAAGGTTAGGTTTTTTTTTTATCTATTTAAATAATGTGTTGTCTTACAATTAATATGTTTCTCACTTGCTGTGGGCTTTTTTTTTATTTCTGGCCACCCTATTTTTTGGATTGCTATATGATTGTCTCAAAAAGTCCTTTTAAATGTTTCTATAAATATTGGAAGTAACATCATACGGAAGTTCTAAACATTATTTCTTTTGTAATGAACATTATAAACCTAGGCGACCTTTTTGAGTTATCTGAAAAGATCAAACTGGTTATTGTAAAGAGGAGTGGTCAACTGTTTTGGGAAGAGTGCCACTCAGTGGTGCACACAAAACTTTTTCAGGGGGGGGCCAGGGTCGAAAGTCCACCGTTTTGGTATAATGCTTCAATACGCCGCCTAGCAAATAATTTTGATTATGTCGATTTTCGGGAACAAAAGCAATACAAAATTAATTATTGAATAAATAATTAGTATTAATAAATAAAATTAATTATTAATAACAAATACATAATTAAATTTTACATAATATATGCATAGGATTATAACCAATCGAAAAAAATCAAGGGCTATGGGGGGTATCCGGACCCCTAGGAGACGCCCTTGTGTGCGCCATTGGTGCCACTATTTGATAAAAAAATAATTATGCGTGCCACTTCCAATTTTTCTAACAAAGAAATATGGAAAAGTGAAAAGATGTTACTTAAAAACTTATGGGACTTTTTCACAAATTGCATACTTTTTAATGCAAGTCTATGTAGTCAAAATTTAAATTTAACATAATAAAAAAGACGAAAGTACAAACTTACGTTTTATTGTTAATTGATTCCTTACAAGTTTAATCAATTAGGTTAGGTATAAAATAAAAATGAGTAACTCTTGAATCATATAATTCAAAATAATTATTAAACTCTCAGCATTTACTTAAGGTGGCTTTTGAATTACTACTTTTTTTTAACTATGTCATTTATATTAGGATTAGATCTCACAGATTCTAACAAAATTAGGTTACTATAGGTGCTCATCAGCTAGTTTTGAGTAATATCTATTTTATTATGTTCGTAGCAGAAAAAAAAATTTATTCACAAGCATATTTTGATCCAAATTTTGAGGGTTTTTTGTCAGAGAGAACCCCATTTCTACAAAATTGTAAAAAAATGGCTATTTATTATCTTTTAAAATTTTTTTAATAAATCTTCGCGTGCTACTGTTACAATTCCATCGTGCTACACTATGTCACATGTGCTGCGGGTTAGCCACCCCTGTTGTGAAGCATAGCAAGCTAATATTAGAGTTGGTTGTGAATTCAGTGTAAAACTCACTAAGCCTTTCAAGTAATACATAATTTTTGAATTATATCTTCATATAAAACTAATTAGAAATTTATTGCTGTTGTATCCCACTTAGTTCTTCACGTATAAATTTTTAACGCCGTCTAACAACAAAAACGTTGATAACCGGATCTTATCTTGTAATTTACCAAAGTGACTGATCACAAGATTGTTGCGCCCTGTAATCCATCTTCTTATAGTGTGACGTGACCGAATTGCTTTTGTCGTCAGCTTCCCCTTTGTCAGAGACAGAAGATATCTTCCGATTAAAAATTTATACTACTTGTCATACATTAGTTAACAAGGAGATTCTTGATATTTATTGTCAACACTAATTTAAATTATGGCTTTGGAAAACTCAGTTTTCTAAACTTAATTCTATTATTCAATTCTTACTCTACGATAACTCACGCTCTCTATTTATTTATTTATTTATCTTGGTAGAATTTTCAATTGTTAATAAAATACATTTTAAAGCGCTCAATTGAGTTAAAATTTTATATACACGATTATTTTGGATAACAATAAAATAATTTTTAATTATAATTAATAAAAATTAATTGATTAAAAACTTATTATTTTAAGAATTACAAAAACAGCCACGTTGGCATCATTTTTGGCGACTTGTGTCAAAACTTGAAAGGATTTTTTTCTCACGTTTTAAAGCATTCATTTAAACTGAAATTTTATACACACACACGATTGTTTTGGATGGCAATACGATACTTTAATGATAATTAATAAAAATTAATTACCCCTTAATGTTGCGATTCTGTCATATGCGCATACATATTTATATTAATTGTAACTATTTAATAAAAAGTAGCTAAAATAAAATTTTTCTTTGTTGATCTAAGTAGGAGAGAGAATTGACTTAATTTTTTTTTAATATTACTCGTTAAAACGTAATTCCATTACTAAAATAAAAACTAAGCACAAACTTTATTACTTTACAATAACATATTTTACGAAGTAAAGATACAAAATCATGCGCATTAGGATTTAAACTATACATATATATGTATATATGCGTGTGTGTGTGTGTGTTTATGTGTGTGTATGTGCATATATACTTTAAAAATTTATGTATTTCAGCTTAACAAATACATTGAAAATTACGATATTGATCAAACATTTAGAAAAAAAAGTTTCGAAATTTAAAGGAGTTTCACTCCCTCTCTTGAAGCCCAGTGGCTGAGTGGTAGTCTATCGCGCTTCCACAGGTCTTAGGTCCAAATCCCGGGCTGGGCCAGGTCGCGACTTAATCTTTACCCCTTCAGTGATCGATAAATGAGTACCAAATTTGCTTGGGAACTGAACACTGGGAGTTTCGCGTTAGACTGACCACTTGACCGAAATATCTGCGCATGCATTCCAGCTACTAAGGTCATATAAACTGAGGCATCGTAGGCCTTGGCCCTCATCGGCTATTGCGCCTTTAGTTGCACTCTCTGTCTGTTTGGACTTTTAATGAATGAATTAATATTTTTTGAGCACCATACAGGTGACAGTTATCGATTTTTGCTGTAAATATAGTTTTAACTAGCTTTTCGAAAGTTTTTTTTTTTAACCCAGGTTTTTTTTTAACAAAACGGTTCTAATATAAATATAGTCTCTAAAAACGTTATTCTTTCATTTTCTACTTCTCTTTCAATTTCTTATGCATTAAATAAACTATATTAAACTCAGAAGTATAGTCAATTTTTATTAACTTAAAAGTAGCTTTTCAAATTAATGACCGTTAAAGAATATCTGACATTTTAGAGTCTAATAAAGTGTCCGAGGCAGTTCACAAACATTGAAAAATACGGATTGAAATTTTAAAAAATTTTATTCATCATAATTTTTGTATAAAAGTAAACTATAAAAAATGGGATAAACAATCCAAGATTTTAAACTTTAAATAAACTCATGCATAATTCATTTTAATGCTTAAGCGTCATGATAGGGCTTAACGTTGATATATGTTTAATATTAGTCCGTGCAATGTTACGAATTTGGTGTAATAAATATTCAATTCTATCTTAAAATAGTGTAAATAATTTATATTTGGATGTTTAATGCGTTAATATTACATTCTGTTATATTTATTTTATGATAAAAATTGTGATATTCGCAAGCAAAGCCGGGTGATTAATTAGTGATTCAATGGAAATTTAGTGAAACATTGGCCAATGCCAAGTTGGCATCCTTTTTGATGCGAAAATTTGGCAAATTGGCGGCCATGTTGGTGACTATTTTTGAGGGTGGCAACCATATGGATGCATCTAGAAATTACTGGAGAAATCTATAATATTACGATCTATGATGTAAGCATACTTTTCGAGAAAGACCTAGAAGATAATCGTGCAGACTATAAATAGGGGTCGCTTCCCGAAATTGAGACAGTATTACTTCAGCTGTTAAAGTTTTCAGTTGTCTACGCTTGAGAGGTCACTTATGAATAATCTTTAATATTACGTACTTGTATTTTTAGACACTGATAGTTGTCTCTGAGTGCTGTAGAAGGTGTGAAAAATCTTCTGGAATTTATTAAGCGAATTTTAGTGCTGTATCCTGCATTTTAAGGATTATTTTTCCGCAATAAATTTTCATCGCTTCTAAGGAATTTCTTTAATCTTTGAGAGCGATAGCATAACATCCACGAACTTCGTTCTACGTAACTATATCAAAATGAGAATTCTTCAGATAAAACCGATTGAATCTTAAAAACAGTCTTGTGAAGGTTATGTGGAAATCTTTCTCTTTTTGGAATTGTTATATATTTTTTATACATAACACAAAGAAAAGCTTCAAAATGCTTAAAAAAGGATCCAATTATATGATTCTCTTTAGTACTTGGAAGCATATATTATATATGGTATATATAAAATATATATTAAATATGGTATAGATATAATATTTTTTTAGAATCCTTTTTAATATGCATAACTATTTTGGTACTTAAATAATTTCTCTTTGTTTTAAAACGTTTATTGTAAAATATAAATTAGATTAACTTTATTATTAAAAGAAAAAAAAACATATTCAAAATTCTTTAATTCCTTAAAGATATAAAAAAGTTATTAGACATGATTGTGTTATTTTGGATCGTAACATATTAATAACAGAAATATACAAATTGAGATTATTTAAAGAAAATTTATTTTTAGATAAGTCATAGAAATGGTTTACCGTATTTACTGGAAGAAAAGAGGCATTTTTTTTATTTTAAATCTACTGAGAATCGGGTACGGCTTAGAATCGAATTAAAAATGCGTTGAAAAATCAGAGGAATTACAGATTCTAAACTGTTTTACGCTATTTTTCTCATTTTCCAAAAAGTTGTTGAGATTTTGGGGTGCGGCTTATGTAAAGTTTTTTTTTCTTTCTTTCTTTCTTTTTTTTCTTCAAAATAACTTCATTCAAAATAATTCTTAGCTATTCTGATAATATATACATTTATTTTTACTTTTCAAAACTCCGAATTTTATTTTCAGAAGGAAAAAAATGTCAAAAATGTCCATTTCGGAGTACGTGAGCGAAATGTGAAACTAACAAAAAATTTCTCAAGCGACAAAACTTTTTCTCTCACTTTAAAAAAGAGTTTTGACAAAATGCGATTTTGTAAAATAAATTTAACACCGAAACAGGAAACTTCGTTTCGAATCTCTGTCTAAGCTACGTGTGATCTTACACCTGAAAGAGGAATAAAAATATCCTTTTAACAGGAAAAATATTTATAAATAAGCTACGTGTGATCTTACACCTGAAAGAGGAATAAAAATATCCTTAACAGGAAAAATATTTATAAATAAGAAAGTTTAAAAAAGTATTTTGAAATGTAAAAGTAAAAAAAAACAACAAAATAATGCACAGCTTTGAAAAAATGTCACCAAATGAAATAAACTTTCATGCTAGGTAAACTGAGGTTTTTTGTTAAGTAAGCTGAGTCTTTGCTTTTAGGTGACAAATTGATTGCCATAAGTATAAATTTCATTGGATTGTTTCACCCTTGGATTTGTTATAGATTAGGGGTCGGCATCCTAAGGCACGCGTGCCACATGTGGCACGAGGTACAATTTCCAGTGGCACTCTGCACTGGAAATTGTACCTCGCAATAATTGACAAATTTGTCAATATTTGAATAGTTGGAATTCGATAAATTTGTACTGGACCTGCTTGACAAACATCTTCAGAATTATGAAGATTTAAGGAATTACGAAAAAATTTGAAAGATAAATTTACTACTATTTTGTAAATTATTGAATGCCATAGCTAAAGAGATTTAATTATCTGAAGAGAAAAATTGCATGTACTCTGCTTTCCGCTTTTGGTTCTACATATCCAAGTAAATATTTTT